>JAHLEZ010000035.1:0-542249 GCA_020726505.1 Leptodontidium sp. MPI-SDFR-AT-0119 | reverse complement strand
CCCTAACCCTAACCCTAACCCTAACCCTAACCCTAACCCTAACCCTAACCCTAACCCTAACCCTAACCCTAACCCTAACCCTAACCCTAACCCTAACCCTAACCCTAACCCTAACCCTTAACCCTAACCCTAACCCTAACCCTAACCCTAACCCTTATAAAACGGGCCTTGCCTTTATTTAATCGGAAAAATCTGTCTTGAACTTGGGGAATCATTAACAACTCACCCTTCCTTTTGGCTAAAATAAAAATCCCCTAACACTCAAATAAAACCGCTTCGCCAAAATAAAATCATTAATACTCAAATAAATCGGCTACGCCAAAATTCTAATCTAAATTATGCTCTTTCCATTCATCCTAAACGGCTACGCTAAAATAAATCCCTTCTCACCTAAATAAAACCCCTTCCATTCAAATAAAACCGCTTCGCCAAAATAAATCCCTTCTCATCTAAATTATACCCCTTCTATTCAAATAAAACCGCTGCGCTAAAATAAATCCATTAACACTCAAATAAAACCGCTGCGCTAAAATAAATCCATTAATACTCAAATAAAACCGCTTCGTTAAAATAAATCCACTTCTCTCCCTCGGCGGCCACAATTCGGACTCGGCCCTAGTGGCTTGGGACCCCCTCCGGCACCGAATACATCATATCCTCTCTATACCCTTCCTGCTAGCGATCCGTCCCCCTCTATTATCTTAGCATATATCTCACATGCCATTCGCTATGTCTTCATCTAATTGCTCTCCCAATCCTGACTAAACCCCTCTCTTACCTCCTTTAACTACTCCTAAATATCAACTGTATAATCCCCCTAGAATCCCGCCGCCTTAACAATCACCTGCAAATGCTGCTCTTAGTATAATATAAATATCCCCGGCAATATCACCTCAGGGTACTCACACTATCCGTCGTCTTCCAAACGCCGGCATATCCTTTAGGACAATCCGCACTTCTAACAATGTTGAAATGTCCCTAAATCAACATTCTCTCTCTATGCCTCATATGCCGTAATCCCGCATCCGGTCTCCACGGCGTGCCGACAATCCTTATATACATGTGCCCGGCCTCTCACATACTCCTTATATATTAATCCACAATATATATAATCACCTTGCAATCGATCCATCACCGCGATCATCTACTCCTGGGATACTTGTACTCGCCCTAACCTGCGCTAGATAATATCCGCTCCCTTAATCGCATCGCTTTCCTTTACCACGTCGATCCCGGGCTCTTCCCTTGACTCTTCGTGTATTTGGCCCCTCGCCTAGCTACTTATCCTATACTAGTCACAAAACACACTGTCCGTCTAGCTATAACTACTTCTATCTTAATCACCGTTTATATGCCGACCTAATACCTAACGTCGACACCCTTGGCCCTAGATAAACTCTATCATGGCATCCTCATCGATCTGCTCAACCGAATACTCGCTCATGACCTCACTCTGTCTCCGCCTATGACTATTCTTAACCCGGGTGATAATAATTGACTCGCTGACCTCGCTATTCCGCCCCCCGCGTCCAGATTACTGCACGAAACTAGTCAATCTATATAGTCGCCTAACGTAGACCACGTAAACGATCCCCTCGATGTTGATGCCGGTCCCTAATGCCCCCGTGGCCACAATCCACCCGCCGGCACCCTGGACCTACTGCTGTAATACCTCCCCCTTCGATTCCGCGCGTGCTCGATAAAATAGACATTCTAATACTCTACTGACGACCCCTCTAGTCTTGTAACTCTGGACATATATAACCCCTCTCGTACTTGCTCTTAAATGTGTCTGTTAGATATATTTGATGGCGACGTCGGATGGGGCCTCATTCTTGCTATCCCTCACCTGATATCGAATCGTCTTCTGTGTTGTACTTCGCCGGAATATTTGGGTATTATCAATATATAACCGCTCCCGTAATACATCCTCTAAATCTATCATTAACGTCGCCGTCAATCCGGTGAATAGGCAATTTAAATATCGTAATGTCTATAACTCTCGCAACCGCTCACGGTATAATATATCAGTAAATATAATATGGACCTCATCGAAAAACACATGGGCTAATTGCCCTTCTAACTCCAAACCCTTAGCATAATATAAAAACTCGCCTTAGACCGCCCGGTCTACACTAACCACAATTAACTACTGTAATTCATGTCCGGACTTCTCACTAATCTATTCTTCGTAATCTAACCTAGCCGCTTGTCTACGCTCAATAATATTATTAACTAACACGGCAAATAGCACAACGACGATGACCGTCTACTGCTAGGTCATTGCTGCTATCGAAAAAAACAATACTGACTTGCTACTACTAGTGGGTAATACGATGACTAACGGCTGTATTTAGGACGGGCGATGGACTAATTATAACGCAGACGCCTGTCCTTCGGTTCGTGGTTTGGCCTGGGGATTATAGTATATTCGCTATAATCCAACTAACGCTGGGTCTGATGTCTCTATCCGCTCTCTCTTGATGGGCCGGCTAGTCAACTACTGGCTAGCTTCGCGGCGATAACCGGTCCCTCTTATACTCTTACTACTGCTAGCGCCGTTACTGTGTAACTTCTATAATCTATGCTATGCCGTCGACGCTTATTTATATGCCGTGATCAACTCGGGCCCTAATCGATGTAAAAATGCCCCGTCGATGGCATAATGGGCTTGTATAACCCGACGTCTATGCCCGGATTACTTATACTTATGTCAACTAAACATTCGATATCTCCGATTTCCCCTGCCCGGCGGGCTAAATTAAACATACCGGACTATAATATGTCGAAACGTATCTAACTCTAATTCCTCCTTATTATCTCCCTCGGCAAACTCGTTAATATTATCCTCGGGATCCTCATGTTCCTTCTCTTACGTCTTATTGGCTCTCATTAAATACTAGGTGGCAATTCTAATGGCGGTATGCCTCTATCCAGATGCCCGTAAATATACTCTTAAATACTTCCTAGTAGCACTCCCTAACGCCTGGCTTAACTCCTTACTAGCCTATAGTCTCCGCAAATCCCTAAACAAATATTCCGACTCGCGATAATCTAATGCCCGGGCAAATAGTCGAACCCGCACTAAATACTGGGTCACGATTTAGCTGACCTCGTCTAATAAACACCGGATAATATACTTAGTATTCTCTCTTCTTTTCCGCGCCTTGTCGTATATAGTTAAAAAACATACCCGTCTGTTAATAATATATATATTACGTGCCGAATATATACTATTACTTACTTTAATAGAACTTAATTCGGGTCCACGTGCGGGCTGGCCCCCTGATCTAATAAACAACTGTATAATAGATAGAATGGGCTAATATACCGGTGATATATATGTATACTATTAACTTCCGTAAAAATTGACGTTCCTTGGTTAAATATAATGTAACTTGGGAATCTACTCACTTAACCTTCTTAGTAGTGTGGTTAGTCTGTAATAACCCCCATCGCCCCTCCCTTTTCTGTGCTCGCTCTAACAAAAACCTATAATCCCCGGCTACTTAGTCCTAGTTCTGGGTATAGGTGATAAAACTGAAATTCTGTCGCCGGAATGCCTGGCTCCATATTATACTATTAATAATTCGACTCAAATCGATGGGGGGCACCGGGGAACCAAATGTTAATACATTTATTAATTCCTGTAATTCTCTGATTAACGTGTGACACATGCTCTCGATCTTGGCTAATATAACTAGCTGGCCCAAATAATTAATCGTCTGCTCGTCATCCGACTAATAGATGTTAGACGGCGACTAGTGCGTCTTATTGAACTTCTTTCTTATAGCTAACTGCGTCAAAATACTAGACGTCGGTGAAAATGACCCCTCGTATAAATGTAACTCTCGTAACTGATAGATCTGGTCGGGTACGGAATTAACGTCGGCTTTACTATTTAAGTGTAATTCCGGCTATAGCTCGCATGGGATGGCCACTTTTAATATGATTAACCGGTTAATCTATAACATGCCTACTAAAATGGGCGTGTAAAAAATCGCCGATCGTAATGACTGGCTCTGTTCATTAATTCCTTGGACGGCTAAATAATATATTATAGGCGAATAGTACAATCTAATTCGGCTAGTGTCCTGTATCACTGTCAATATACACAAACACATTAATGTATTAGTCAATAGTCGATCTTCGGTCTCATCATTTGCAGGGTTGCCCTCATCTAATTTACCTCGGATTCTTTGGATGTATTTCTATTATGCGTTAGTGTATTTCACTCCGGTTTCTGTGGTTATAGTCAAATTTAATATAATATTTTGGAAATTATATTTAAAACCTTAAAAACAATCTAATATACCTGTTTCATTTATATAATTCTCTAATAGCGCCGTACGTATTATATAACAAATGAAACATGTAAAAATCCCACTATACTTATCGACGCTTTTGGTATTTTGTGGTAATTCAAATAGGCGCTAGTCCGCGGCTTCATTTTTAGGGGATGCCCACCACTTTAATACGTCTTTATAGTCTGTCGCTTCTAACGTATTTAAATAACGTTCCAAAATTCGATTCCACGCACGTAATAACCGCTCCAATTGCGGCTCCTCTAGGTCGAGTATACGGGTATAACGGAATGTTTCGACTAAATTGTGCTTGGATTAGCTTAACACTTCATTCTACTTAATATACTATAACCACGAATCTATTTCAACGACGGGCACCTCTTTCAACGTCCGCAATCGCTGCTCCTAGGCCTCGCCCTTCTATTTTTCGATATCCTAGACAATCTAATTATTGATATTATCTTGATCGCTTCCAGTCTTCTCCCTATTATCGTTACTATCGTTTGAATCGTCGGTTTCTTCTCTTACGTCACGTGTCTTGGCTCGCCGTGCCTAGCGCTCCTGCTCCTGGCCTCTAGCTTCATTAATAATCTAAAACCTCCCTCTCTTTGCCCCAAACTAACATTGTAATTTGACTAATTCAAACATATCCTCATCTGCTATCTTCTTCTGATTATAGTCCTTGTTACAATGCTGCCTGGCTATATCTCGGCCGTGGGTTTTGAATTGGCAACCCTTATATTTATACTTATTTAAAACGGGAATAATGGGCTGGGGGGCTGAACCGTCGCTGGGTAATTGTATACTAGTATAATCATATTTAAACGGACATCCTTTAGTATACTCTTCTACTTGCTTTCGCAATTCGATGGGGACCTTATGTCGGTCACCCAAATGCCGACAAATGTACGTGGGCCTCTGCGCATACTGGCACTGTAAACAAATCAATGTACAAAACTCAACATTTAACTTAATCAAATAGGCTAACGCTTGGGGGATCGGTTGGGCCATGGTTCCTGGGTTGTTTCGACCTGTTTTGAATGATTTGGGGCTCTGTGTGTGTGGGTTTGGTGGGGTTAGGGTTAACTCATAAACGACGTTTCTGGGGCACGGACTAAACCTTATTCTCACTATACAAAAACAACCCATAAACCACGTTTATGACGATAACTAATGTTAGAGACATATGCCTAGTATAATCTCGAGATCCCTCTTATAACTATCTAATACTTAATCCTTAATATAATCTTAGCGCAAGACCTCTTCTAGCCTAATGAAATCTATCCTAGTCTCTTTCCTTAGAGTAAACTTTACGTCAAGAGGCCGGGCTTTAGTATGAGGCTCTCGATAAACCTGGCATATTTCTTCGCCCGTTATATATTACCGCTAGTTTAGCTGATTATTTAAAAACTGGCTAAGTACGCCTCGGGAGTAGTATTATTAAGTTAAATATAATTATATAGCCTCCCGATCGGGAGAGAGGGACTTATTTACTTGTGGCTTCTACTTAGAATATAAGAGGACAATAGAAGAAGCCTTCCTACTGTCTCGCCTTGCTTTATTAGATTCCTGAGAGAAGGTAGATGCTTCGCTAGGCGTATCTACGTAGACTATTTATTGTACGTAAGGATAGTTAAACCTAATCTTAAGAGCCGACGTGGCTATAATCACGGGCTAGCCTTTGTCAGTAATCCACTAAGAGAGAATAGTAGCCTTTTCCTCTTTAGACCCTAATTCGGAAGTGTATAATAGACACTATAGAAGGTCAGTAAGTAGAGCCACTTTGTTCCGCGTACGGCAGTAAATAATGATCTTGTCTTAGGAGTGGTCGAAGATCTCCTGCTTAGGCTAGTATACTTATACTAGATTAGTAGCTCTCTTAATTAAGGGCCCGGGTCCGGCTTTAAAGCTAATTATATACTTAATATTAGGCCGGTTAGTCGACTCCCGGATAATCTTAGGCTTTACGAGCTTGTTGTGCTTGATAAACTCTTCTTATATTACTAGAGGAAGTGTGGCTGTTAGCTAAACCGTTTGCGTCTTAATTTACCGGACATACTAGCCTAGTTAGGCCATATATAGCCGGTAGTTACTAGCTGTAATAGTGAGATGGCCCTTATTAATAATAATACAGTCTAGCTTCTATTTACTAACTAGAATGTGACAGTATTCAAGAAAGCCTTAAGTACACGCAGTTTCGGCTGACACTATAATTAACGAAGTTAACCGTTTGTAATCAACGGACTAGATCAGTGGCCGGATACTTACTTCGTGAAAGCGTCTTAGTATATTGCCCCGTAGAGTAACTATTAGTAGAATTAGGATAGTAGTCCTAGTATTTATAATTGTAGCCCCAATTATAACGACTAAAGTCTTACTAGAGCCGGTTCTTATTACTAGAACTACTTACTCGGCTAGCTGAGGCCCTATAATAGTAAGCACCTTATTCTGTTAACCTAAAACCCGGAATTGCAAGTCTGGCGTATTGTATAGTTTCCGGGCAATAGCTAGTAAATTAGCCTCGGAGTACGCACCTCTCTTACGCACTTGACTACGCTTAAAAGCATCGAGTATTCGCAAGGACAGTGTTTCTGAAGCACCCCGGGGCCTCTTTCCCTATAGAGTATAGTCGAACTAGAAGAACGTCCGTTAGCTCTCGGATACTCGGTAATTCCGGTGTAATAAAGTACTTATAGTAAGCGTCGTCGTCTTAGTATACGCGTAATTAAAGGTGTAGAAAGTGTAATTACTTAATTTAGTTAAGGTAACTAGATTTAGCTCGTCTTTAATGTCCTCCCCTATAATACCCTCGATATTAAAGTTCGCCTGTTCTTTGATAGAAAACTTCTCCTTAGTAATCGATGTTACGAACTGCCGCTAGTTAGACGTATATAAGCGGGGCACCTTAGTATAAGTGTAAGCTTTCGTTAAGTAAGCCGAAAGCGTCTTATTAGCTTATACTGTCCCGTTTAGTTTAGCCTAGAGGTATGGAGAAATAAGAGTACCTAGAGTCTGTTGTCGGAGGAATAATTGTCTTAAAGGCAGGACATATATAATATACGAAAGCAGTAGATCTTTAATAGCCTTTAGTAAGAACCGGATATTGTCCTTATACGCGCCAGACTACTATTGACTCTTATAGTACTTAGTGTAAATTATCACTAGCTTCTCTTATATTAATAGATAGCGCTGTCGAGTATTATTCCGCCACATCACTAATAATAACTCCGGTTCTCGTAATAGTAGGCTAAGTGGGATGTAGTATAGTACTAATGCCCGCTTGAGGAACTCTTAGGCATGTGTTTTGTAGATGTCTATAGCCTTAGGACACAAGACTATACTTCTATTCTTATCCTTAGTTAAGAATATAGCCCAGAGCTTAATATTACCTTAGATCCGTTAGAAGAGAGTTAGCTTAATACCTTTTAAGAACTTAGAATTGCTTGGATGAGAGAGCCACGAGCCTCTAAAATCTTCTAGATCTAAATTATCCTTTAGCCTCCACGATTCTATAAGAGTTAAGTCCTTAGCTTAGAATATTAGCTTATCGTAAAGTAAGGTATAAGCTTATTAATATTTAGAAACTATTAAGTTAAAGATCTGCGATATCTGTAATTTTACCCCGCGATATTTTATAGTTTGTCTGTCTAGGAGCTACTGGGCTTAGTATTTTGTAATTGTAGCCTTTCTGACTTTAAATAAGTATAGCCTCTACTATAGAATATAATTAAATGGCGTCTTAACTAGCTACTAGAAGAACTTCTTATAGATCTTGGCGAGAAAGACAGGGATTTAATCTTCGTCGTCTTATTCTTAAAAACAAGTATAGTTAAAAAGTACTAGCTAAGTAGTCTACGTAAGAGCCGACAAATGGCTATTAAAATTCCCCGGCTCCTCCCACAACCCTCGGCCTTTCTCACGAATTTTCCTACTTAATATAGCGCAAAAACTCAAGACAGGCGATTTGAATAGCACGCTACTAATAGTATAGTAAATCAGGGCCAAGTATAGTCGCCGAATGGCGTGCTTTAAAGTTAGCTTAACTTCCTTATCCTCAAGAGCTAATACATTTATGATCTTACCTATAGCCTAGATCTACTAGGCAGTTAGTTAAATAACATCCCTAAGTAATATTTAGTCTGGCTAAACTCGGGTGAAATGACTGCTTTTATAGTATATTACTCGGTAGTAGTATACTAACAACTGTTTTATAGTAGTAAAGTAAGTAATTAGGGTCGACGTATTCTTATAATACCGGAACTTATTTACTTTGCCCGACGCCTTAGTATAGAATTTATTTAGGATATTAGCCTGTTACTATGTTATTTTCTGGTCTAGCGAAGTGTCGCTGTATAACTAGTAGGCGTCTCTTAAGACAGCTTTAGTTACAACTAAGATTCGGACGAGATTAGGATCCTTAGTATTCTCGCTACCCGTATTAAGCTCTTTCTTTAGTGGCAGTTTGTATGAGCTCTAGATCTCCTCGTCCTTTAGCGTAATTATATAGGATAAAAAGTGCGTCAAATCGTGTAGTTATAGTACCCTTTCTGACTTAAAATCTCTAATATCTTAGACTATACTTACTTACTCGTTAAGATCACATTTTATATCTTTGTAATTCTTCTTTAACTTCTTAAACAATTCCTTCTTAGGCTTAGTCAGTACAGTCGAATAGGCCGGGTCCGGCGTCTTTACGCCCTTAATAATAATAAAATAAATGACTAGGGTATTATTAGTAAAGTAAGTTTAGAGGAGGCAACTCTCCTAGAGCGGCGTCGACTTATGCTCCCTCGCACTTCTCTTATTATAGTTAAGTATGTAGTCTTGTATTCGCGGGAGGCGGATCGTGTAAAAGGGATCTTCGAGGGGGCAGAGGAGACAGCGAAACCCCGCGTGGACTAGGAGGTGCTTAATTAGGGCAACCGGCTCCTTAGGCCTGTCCCTCTTTAAGGTCTTTAGGTCCTGTAACGTTAACGCATTAATATATATTAAGTGGGCCTTTAAAGCCGGACCTAGCAGACGATGCGGCTCGCCCCGCAAGTGTCGCTCGACACTGCTCTGGCTGGGAACCAGGCACGTCTAGTAACGCCGGCATACGACTACTTAGTAGGTCGGGTTATAGACGAGGTCTAGCGATATAGTAATAATAAAACTAACTAAATAGAGCCTTCTAGTAGGCGTAGACTAGTAGAAGTATTACCTACCGTCAACCCCTTTTAAGATGTAACCTTTCAGGATGTAAGTCTGTGCCTGCCGGGGGGGCACAGAGCCGCAAGTGGTCCGCGCCCCCCTTTTGGACCGCAAAAGGAGCCTCACATAAGAGATAGGACCCTAACCTGGGATAAGAGAGCCACGAGCCTCTAAAATCTTCTAGATTTAAGTCGTCCTTTAGCCGCCACGATTCCATAGGAGTTAAGTCTTTTACTTAGAATAAGAGCTTATTATAAAGTAGGGTATAAGCCCGTTAATATTCGGAAGTTACTAAGTCAGAGATTTGTGACATCTGTAATTCTACTCCGCGATATTTTACTATTTGCCCGTCTAAGGACTACTGAGCTTAGTGCTTAGTAATTGCAGCCTTTTTAACCTTAAATAAGTATAGCCTCTATTATAGAATATATTTAAACGGCGTCTTAATTAGCTATTAGAAGGACTTCTTATAAATCTTAGTAAAGAAGACAGGGATTTAGTCCTTATTGTCTTGCTCTTAAAAACAAGTATAATTAAAGAGTATGAGTTAAGTAATTTAAGTTAGAGCTAACAAGTGGCTGTTGAAATTCCCCGGCTTCTCTTATAACCCTCGGCCTTTCCCACGGACTTTCTTACTTAATATAGTGTAGAAACTTAAGACGGGCGATTTAAATAGCACGCTACTAATAGTATAATAGATTAGGGCCAAGTAAATTCGCCGAATAATATATTTAATAACTAACTCTGCCTCTTTTTTATCCTCTAGAGCTAAAGCCTTTATAATCTCGTTTATAGCTTAAATCTATTAGGCGGTTAGCTGGATGACATCCTTAGGCAGCACTTAGTCTAACTTAGCCCGCGTAAAATAACCGCCTTCACAATATATTACGCGGTAGTAATACACTAACAACTACTTCATAGTAGTGAAATAAGTGACTAAGGTCGACGTATTCTTGTAATACTAGAACTTATTTGCTTTACCTGACGCCTTAGTATAGAATTCGTTTAAGATATTAGCCTGCTGCTATATCATTTTCCGGTCTAGCGAAGTGTCGCTATATAACCGGTAGGCGTCTCTCAAGACAGCTTTAGCTGTAACTAAGATTCGGACGAGATTAAGATCTTTAGTATTCTTACTACTCGTATTAAGCTCTTTCTTCGGTGGCAGCTTATACAAGTTTTAGATCTCCTCGTCCTTTAGCGTAATTATATGGGATAGAAAGTGCGTTAAATCGTGTAGTTATAGTACCCTTTTTAACCTTAAATCTCTAATATCTTAGACTATAGTTACTTACTTATTAAGATCATATTTCATATCCTTATAATCTTATTCTAATTTCTTAAACAATTCCTTCTCGGGTTATATTAAGGGAACGGAGTCACTGGCTTAGTTAGACACCCCTTCCTTCTCTTGATTATCTGTCACTGCAAAGTAATTAATCCTCTTATGCCCTATGAAATATGTCTAAAGCTTAACCTCTCTTTACAGTGTAGTTTTTTCATAGACTATAGCCTTGATTTAATAGACTAAAGGCATATGTTTCTTTATCTCACGGAAATGACGAGTATTATATTAATACTCTAGTTGTAAGTAGTAAAAGCCACTATAGTAAGCCAAGTGCTCAATTACTTGACAATGGTCCTCGATTCGAGGCTTATGCTCTCTTAACTCTTTAATTGTCCTTAGATTATAACTACTTAAGAGTTAGACTGTAGTCTTGAGCTCTTTATTAGAGAGTCGGTGTAGTGCTGCTCGTAAGTGACGCTCTTAGCTTGAGCGCCCAGGAATAATACAGGACTTGTAGATATAGCACACAACTACTTAGTGCACTAGATTATATGAAAACATTATACTCGTACGTAAGAGAGTCGAATTTAGGACGGAAATAGTAGTTTAGGCAAACTAGTGTCTTACTAAATAATGTCTTACTAGAAACCGCCTTAGTCAGCAGCGCTCGGGCCAATCACAGCACCCGAGTTTTAGTGTTTTACTAAAACACTACTCACACATAAGAGGTAGGCGTCACAATAACCTTAACCCTCAGGCGCCACACCTAGCCTACCCTTAGGCTCCCGACACCGCACACCTAGCTTACCCTCAGGCTCTCAACACCACACACCTAACCTACCCTTAAGCTCCTAACCAACTACTTCTAGCTTACCCTCAGGCCTTCAGCACTCAATTCACCGGCCTTAGGCTACCCTAACGCTTATACCCCTACGCCCACAGGCTTCAGCAGTGCCTGTAGACGTCGATAGCGCTATAGATCACTTAAATGTGATAAGGGCTAGCTTATAAAAGCCCTCAGTATAAACTTTAATACTTTACAGCACAGTACAAGTCCCTGAAAAACGCTTACACGCCAGGCATACTATACTCTTTATAGAGGCAGCTAATAAGGCGGCGACAGCGTTTTTACGCTTACTAAGAGAGAAGTAACTACTAGACTTTTTATTACTTCTTAGGGTATTAGGCATAGGCCTAAAGAAGGGGGAACTCCTTAAAACACTACGAGCCTACCCTACGACGATCCCAGCAATCCTTATTAGGCCTGGAGAAGAGCCTTATACTCTATCGAACGACCCCCCGGCAAAACGAGTAATTAAGCTCTTAGAAAAGGGCTATATTAGTCGAGCCTCTAAGGCCTTAATTGACCTTATACCCCTAGCCCCCGATACGCTAGAGACCCTGAATACCCTATACGACAAGCACCCTATAGGGAACGAGAACCCCTTCGGCAACGCTAACCCGACTCTAAGGCAATATATTACTAAAGAGGCCGTATTACAAGCTATTAAATCGATTAATAAGGAGAAAGCCGCGGGCTTAAGCGGTTAGACTCGCCTACTACTCGATATAACGTTATATACGCCTAAGAGCCCTATACTTACAGCGCTTACACACTTAATAAACATGATTTAACAGGAAATAGCCCCAGGCTACGACCTCTTATACGCCTCCCGACTTATAGGCCTTTAAAAGCCTGACGGGGGCGTACGCTTAATCGCTATAAGGGACCTTATTTATAAGGTAGCCCTAAAAGTAATCCTTATTACCTCTTTTAGGCCCTTAATACTACTCCCTAACTAACTCGGGGTAAATAGCGTAGGAGGCGTCGAACCGGCGATTTTCCTCTTAGAGGAGGCTATTAGCGGTTTAAAACCGGCTAAATACATAGTGAATCGCCTCTTTAGACTTAACTAACGCCTATAACCGAATAGGCCGCACCTTTATAGCGTCAACAGTCGCTAAATACGCCCCTACGCTATATCGAGCCGCCAAATAGGCCTATAATCAACCGTCTATTCTAGTAACAAATAGCGGCCAAACACTAACAAGCGCCGAAGGAGTACGCTAAAGAGACCCCCTAGCTCCTTTACTATTCTCTCTAATACTACGCCTTATACTAGAACACCTCTAAACTACCCTACTAAAGGCTACGATTATAGCCTATTTAGACGACATTTACGTCCTCAGCCCTGAAAAGACAGCACTCTTCCCTGTAATTACAGAGGCTTTTTAGTACTCCTTAATAGTTCTTAACCGCCGAAAGAGTATTAAATAGTTGATTTCTAGGCTTCGAACCACTAGACTCAAAGCCCTAAGGACCTTTATAGGCCCTATAAACCACCGCCGCACCTTCCTTTAGGGGAAAATTAGTACTTTAATTATAGCGGTAAATACTCTAAAGGACCTCCCTAAATAACACGCCTAACTACTCCTTAGGGGTAGTATATACCTCTTACTTAGGCACCTTTAGCGCCAGCTCGACCTTAAAGGCCTACTAAACCTCTGGAAATCGACCGACTTAGTGATTAAGGGCGCTATACAAGCCTTAATCGCTAGGGAACTAGGGGACACAATTACCTTAATTCGCTAAGTATTACTCTCTCTACTAGTACAAGACAGAGGCCTCAGAATACCTTAATACGCCTTACTCGCCTTAGGCCTCTATAAGGCCGCCAAAGAATCCTATAGGCTTATCTTACAGGTTATATGCCCTATAATATACCCGGACCCCCCTAGACGGCCCTTACCGACAGCCCAAGAAGTCTATATTAGCGTTAATAAAAGCCTAGAAAAGAAGCTTCTATTAACCCTACTAAAAACAGCCTTAAAAGCTAAGCTTGAGAACGCTAGCTACTTAGGGCGCCACTAGCTCAGAGTCTTGCCTACGCAAAAACACTCCCTTTTAGCAGATTCTACAATAATAGAAGCCTTAAGGACTAGGCTCTTACTCCCTGTAAAGGCCCCGATTACACCCTGTATAACGTGTGGCGCCTACCCCGAAATAGGCCACGAAGACACTTATAAAGGAGCCGAACGACGCTAGATTATACGCCACAACTAAGTTACCTGTGTATTTATTATAACCTTTTCTAGCCGGGAAGACCTAAAAGTAGAATCAGAGCTGAAGCTTATATTTATAGCGTCTATAATGTTATTAACCCTGGAAAACAGCCGCCGGCCCGACTTCTTAGTACTCCTAGGCACTACTAGACACTACTACGACGTTTAAATAGTAGCTATTAATAAGGACTCAACACGGGAAGAGGCTTACACTACTCTTATAAAGGCCGCAGCTGAAAAACGCCGGAAATATAAGGACTTAGGGGCTTTTTTCTACCCCTTAATCCTCTTAGCTAGAGGCCTAATAGAGAAGGATATAACAAAGGACTATAAGGCACTACAGGGCCTCTTAAGGGAGAGTAGCGCTAAATGGCTCGACAGTTATATTACTCTAATCTTAACTTAGGCTAGAGGTATAGCCGCGACGTTAATAATAGCCTAGCTTGCCCTACGGCTCACACCTAGCCTACCCTGCGACTTATACCTAGCCTACCCTATGGCTCACACCTAGCCTACCCTGCGACTCACACCTAGCTTACCCTGCGACTCACACCAAGCCTACCTTATAGCTCACGCCTAGCTTACCTTATGGCTCACGCCTAGCCTACCCTGCGACTCACACTAAGCCTACCCTGCGACTCACACTTAACCTACCCTATGGCTCACACCTAGCCTACCCTGCGACTCACACTTAGCCTACCCTGCGACTCACACTTAGCCTACCCTGCGACTCACATTAAGCCTACCCTATGGCTCACGCCTAGCCTACCCTGCGGATCACGCCTAGTCTACCCTGAGGCTCACACTTGGCCTTCCCTGAGGCTCACACCTGGCCTACCCTATAGCTCACACTTAGCTTACCCTATAGCTCACACCTGGCTTACTCTGTGGCTCACACCTGGCTTACCCTAAGGCTTACATTTTACTTACTTTAACCTTACTTTTTTACTTATAATATACCTTATATATATACTTATACAAGAAATAAAGAGAGAGAAAAACACTTGTAGCAAGTTAGCGTTATTAGAAACAAATATAACCTAAACCTCAAACCTTAACCCTAAGGAATTAGAGATAGATTAAATAAGCGAGTATTTTAATAAGATAAAATAACGGGTTTTTTTATATTCGTATATAATAGATTAAGTAATTATTACTACTAGCCCTTATTAACGTTTATATAAATATTTATATTATAATTAAAGCTAGTAATTAAATTATTAAATGTGTTTATTTTGTTCTTATAATACTTAGTACCTGTTTAGAGTCGAACTTAGCCTTAGAGGGACCTTTTACGTCGCGGATTAATTTATGTAGTCTAAGGTTTCGGATAAGTAAGAAAGAGACTAGTGATAATTACTTCGTTTCTTGCCTACGCCTTAACCCTCGAGATGTATTATCTCATATCTACTCTTATAAGCTCTCTACTTAAACGACTAAGTGTACGTAGTTATAAATAAAGCTCGAGTAATTATAAATAGCGAATAAGTCCACGGCTTATTTAAAATTAGTAACGACTATCTCGTAATTGTCTTAATCCTTAAGCCTATATTGAGATGCGTTAGCTATTATTAGTTTCTTTAAAGTACTTAACAGTGTGAAAAATTTCTAATCTACTACTTGAGTAGTAATCTAGAGTAGTAGATTAGATTAGATTAGATTAGATTAGTAAAAAATCTAAAAATTTAAGATTAGATTTAGAGTAGTAAATCTTGCCTAATCTAGATTATTAGATTATTAATAAACATATTTTATATAAGTTAATATATAAGTAAGTAATTAAGAGATATTAGATTTAAAACTAATGTAATTAAGCACTTTTATTTATAACTATACTAAATAAACTAATCAATAATAAACATATCCTCTTCTCTAATATTAATTCTTTCTTCTTCTTTTAAGTCTTCTTTAAAGACACTCCAGCTTTTTAAAGAGATTATTAATTCAAAAGTCTCTTTACTAAGCCTATTTCTTAGCTTATTAATAATAAGAGCTCCTTGACTAAAATATCTCTCCGAAGACGCGGAAGTTGCCGGTATTTGTAAATAATTGCGAGCTATTAAAGATAAAACTGGAAATTTGTCTTTGTTATTAAACCAAAAGGTTAAAGGTTGAACCTAATAAAATAAAATATTAGTATTTATTTTAATAAGATAATAATATAGTAATTAAAAACTTACAGTTCTATTTGCTCTTCTTTCGTCGAAATATAAAGTAAATTCATTAACTTCGTCGTTATCGTTGTTTTCTATATATATATCTAAATCGTCGTCGTCGTTTCGATTTAAATTTATGTTTTCGGCTTGTTGTAAAGGAGGTAAACTTAATAAATAGTCTTGTTTATATCTATAAAAGTTAATAAGTTATTTTTTTGATAATTAAATCTTTAAAAGTATAACTTATATATTATATATTTCTCTTAATCGATTAAATATATCAGTCGATTGACCTCTGTTAAGGCCTATAAGCTCTAAACCGTCTCTTTTAATTCTAGGATCTAAAATCAAAGATAAATATAAAGCTTTATTATCAAGGTTTATACCCTGCTTAGGGTAATATTTCCTTAATTTAGCAATGCCTTTGTTTATAGCGTCTGTAAATAGAGGATCCTAGAAAAATAATTAGCTTACTTTATTAGTATTTATTAGGTTATACTTACATTTAATTCTTCTCGAATAGTTTCTAACCGATTATATATATTATATACCTCTGGTATTAAATAATATATAGTCGGGTATTTATCGGCTTGTAATTTCGTAGTAGCTTTTACAAAGATATTAAATATTTTAAGGCACTTTTCTAAATATAAAATTTCGGAGTCTCTTAATAAAAGAATAGTTTTATTCTTTTTAAAAGCTTTTGACTCGGATAAGCTAATAACGATTTTAATAGCCGGCCAAAGGTGTAAAAAGTCTTTAAGCATATTAGCTGTTGAAGACCACCTTGTTTTTTGATCTAAAGTAGTATTAATTAGTATATTATTAGTAATATATATCTTAATAAAATAACTTACTAAGTTGAGGTATTTTAGGATTTTGTATATTAAGAGCTTGTATTTGGCTCTTTAATAATCTCATATTTTCTTGAGAATATTTAACTCCAATTATTATTCTTCGAATTCGATTCTATAAAGAAATATCTAAATAAAAGTTAATTTATTAATAAATAATATCAATTTATTATAAGGGCAAACTTACTATTAGGTATATCTTCTTCAATTTCGTCTTCATTTTCGATGTTATAAACATCATTATTATTAAGGTTATTATAAGCCTCTTTTATAATAGCTTTTAAGATATCTTGTACTACTAAGTTTAAAACGTGAGCAATACAAGATATATCGCCTTGAAAAGCTATTCCAGATAAATCATAATAGCTTTTTAAAGCTTTTATTAAAGTATCATTAGAACTAGCATTATCTCTTGTAATACTATATAAATAGTTAGTTATATTCTTAATAGATTAAATAGAAAACGTACCTAGTAATATTATATTCAATATTATAATCTTGTAACGTTTGTAATAAGACTTCGAATAAATAAAGGCCAGAGTGAGGCTCTTTTAAATCCTTCATTACTAATAAATGAGACTTTAATTGAAAGTCTTTATTAATATAGTGACTACATTAAGTTAGTAATTTATTTATCTTAATTAGATTTTAATAGTACTTACATTGTAATTCCAAGATAAGCGTCTTGATTAATAGCCGTCCAAGCGTCTAAAGTTAAACTAAAAGAACCGTTTGTTTTAATGTTTGTATTAAGCTCTTCTTTTATTAAAGATTGTTTCTCTAAATAAAGAGAATTCAAATCTTCTTTAAGAGCTTAATAATATAACTTCGGTACTTGACTATAAAGTATTAGTGTAATTACTTTATAAAAGTTATAATAAAGACTTACTTATTAAGATAAAATAACAACTCTTTAAAAGAGTTTGAAGTAGTTGCTCGGAACGATATATTATTTAATATAATAAACTTAAAAAGAAGCTTCTTAAATCTATTAATATCAAATACTTGTTCAAGAGATTTAGGCCGTTTAACAGCTCTTTGTCTAATAAAAGCGTCCGAAATAGTACTAGTAGTTCCTTGTGAAGATTCGGTTACGTCGGAATCTATAAATAATTATTAGCTTAAATCCTTAATATAATTTAAAAAAATACGTACCATCGTCTATATTATTTAGAACTCTCCTTATATTAAAAGCTTTATGAGAGTTTTTATAATGAGCAATATAATTACTCGTAGACTCATAAACTCTTTCGTTTTTCCAAGTTTTACTATTAATTAATTAGTAAATATTTTAATAAATATTAATAAAGGGGTTACATAACTTACTTACAACCGGGACGTAAACATTTAATAGTAACCGTTCGATAGTTTTCGATATTTTCCGGATTTTCTTTAGGAGGATTTAAAGTCTTAGAAAATAGCTTTTTTTTATATATAATAGGGCTATTTTCTAATTCTTCAAGCTTAAATTCAGGAGAATTTTGAGCTATATTTAAGGCGACGGAGGTTTTATTAACCATTTTGAATAATAAGTAGTAGAATAAGATCGATACTTATATGATAATTTAATAGTATTAAGTAAGATAAGTAAAATACTTTGAATAAAGAAAAGTAAACGTCAGTAAAAGGGAACGACTTATTTATACCTAAGCTTTAAGTTCTAGTATATTCTATAGCTTAAAGTAATTAATAATATAACAGAAAGCTTTAGAAAGTTGATTTATAATCCGAATTATAAATCAAAACATTTCTAATATAATAATTATTAATTTAATTAATAAGTTATAAATAATCTATAATTTATAATATAACTACTTACTAATATAACTAGCTTTATTAAACAATTTCTTAATTAAAGTTATATTTATAAAGTTATTAAGTAAACTACGTGAGAAGAATCACTATTCGTCACTCGGGTAAAGCCGCTCGCTAAGCCTTATTTGGTAAGGACCGTTGCTTTAGACTACTTTTGGCTAGTGTAATAATCACATGACTACTACTCGAGTAGTAATCTAGAGTAGTAGATTAGATTAGATTAGATTTAGAGTAGTATATAAATTTACTAAATTAGATTAGAGTAGTGAGTACTACTCTAATCTAATCTATTTATCACACTGGTACTTAATAATATAAGCTACTTTTTATTTCTAATATATTCTTTAACTTATTAATATATTATTAAATACTTACTAATATATATTTTTTGTTTATTATTAGTTAATATAATCAAGTGTTATAAAAAAGGCTTTAGAATTACTTGGCTAAGCTACGTAAAGCTCGGTTAGGACTCGCCATCCCTATTTTTAGTATACGTTAAACCTAACAAGGATAGATCTTGGCACTCTATACCTAATTAGGATGCGGCTCTTATATTAATCAAATTAATCAATTAATAATCAATTAATCTGATTTGATTTGATTTGATTTTAATTAATAGCCATTAATTAAATCAAATCAAATCATTTTACACACTGGCTAAAGGGTGTGTTTATAACAGCTAAGGGGCTATAAGAGTCTTTCTCACTCTGTATGTTAGAATCATCATCTACAATTCTATCGTACTAACTGTTAGGTCTCTATACTCGCTGTCTCCCTACTGCGCCGACCGCCTTTCCAACGGCTTCTCGGGTAAAACCACACTCCCCTCGACTTCTGTATACATTTGTTCCTGTTCAGAATCGACACTACCACCAATGACTTCTTCAATCGTTATCCTACCATTTCCGTCAACTTTTGCATCACGAATATGCTGGATAGCGAACTTGGTATCACGGCTGAATCCGGACCCCACCTCATTGGCTTGGGCGTGGAAAAGGTAGGCGACTAAGGCGGATACGACATGGTCGTCCTCAACCTCGATAGGGGGTGGAGTTGATGAGGTTTCTTCTGTTGGTCTCTCGTGTGGGCCCTCATCTCTGGGGCCCTCTTCATCTTCAACTTCTTCGAGACTATCGTCGTCGCCCTCCTTGTCTCTGGCTTCAGTGGGCCGCAGGAAAGCCTCTCTGTCTTGTTCCGTCCCAGCACTGGCTTGTTGATCTCCGAAGCTTTCCTCAACATCGCGATCTTCGTCCTCATCTTCATTGGAATCAACTTCAACAATTCTCCCATCATCAACAGCATCGGATGGCTCAGATCCACTCCTCAACAAGCGCAGCATCTGCTGACTCGGAATCTGCAGCACCTCTGCAACGCTATTACTCCTCCGTACTCCTGTCCTCTCAACTCGTCCCTCACCTTCATCCACCCCGATCCTTTTCTTCCACTTCATCTCTTCACTCTTACGCTTGATCTCGCGCTCCTTGACCTTATACAAGGCACCAATGGGATCAGTCCCAAAAAGAGTAAAACATAACTCCGCACCGCGGGAGTTCTGCTCAACAGAGGTGACGGTCCAAGCACTAATTTTCTCGCGGAAGCAGCGGCAGCGGTAAAGGAGGATGGGACTTACACAGACGGAGTCGTAGTCAAGTTTGTCGGGTTGGAGCTGCTCAAAGTGAAGCTTTTTGAACTCAGGAGAAAAGGGTGGAAGGATAACGCCGCGAGATTGGGCGGCTCGGCGAGAACGGAGAATTTCCACGTAGCCAGCAACCTCTTCCTTTTCAGACGCTTCGAGCTCGACTTGGTCCTCTTGGATGGCGCGGACATACCAGTCCAGCAAAGTTGGAGGCCAGCGGACGAATCGGTGATCAATTGGTAGGTGGGCCGGATCGCCAGAATGTGCGAAGCGGGAGAGGCCATAGAGGCTTTTTCCTTCTTCCACCTGTCCGCGCTCTCTGATCTCCTCAAGGAGCCACTCCAGGGCGGCTGCTTGCTGGAAGGAGCTAAGGTTGGCGTTATTGATAGTCTTGCACCATGGAATTCGGCGTCGGACAGACGTATAACTGCTACTGGAATTTCGTGCCCATTCCTCATTAGGCGCCACGTAGGCAGCGATCTCGGCGTAAAGACATGGTTGAATGATGCTGTTTACCTCCTGTCTCATGTGCTCAGAAGCGTCCAAAGTTGATGCCGGCCCCTTTACTCGATTGGCGACAAGCTGGAGAGCCTTCGTTTCGAGTCTAAGAACGTAGCACTCTTGGTGCGAGAGCTGCATCATCCTGTTGATCAACGGCGTAACCTCCTCGAGCGCTGCCTTCAATTGCTGGTTCCGGCGGAAATCTTCGGGCCACGGTTGCCAGCTTGCAAGGACAGAGAGTGTTTGGAATGCTCGTTTCAGCTCCCGTCCTGCATTCTTGGGCTTTGCCGCAGCATCCTCACCGATAAGGGTGGTGATAACCTGGCGAGCAATGTCCATGACATTTGATCCGGTCTTGTCTTGGATATTCATGTTGGCACCAGCTTCAATTAGAGCAGCCACTGCAATCGGATTTCGCATTGCGATGGCCATTTGAAGTGGAGTCGATTTGGATGCATTTCCCGCTTGGGCATTCAGGTGCTCTGGCTTGTTGAAGTGAGACAATAACAGGGTCAGTACATCTCTGTATCGAGTCTCATCTTCCAGGGGAAATGCTACTGCAATATGCAAAACACTCTGATTGTTGGTAGAGTCGACGATGAATAGTGATTGCCCTCCAGGACCATCAAACTCGAGCAAGAACCTACTCTACCAGTCAGCCATATACTTCTAGCATCTATCGGAAGGAGCCACAGGTGCTGGATGGAAGAACATACTTCACTGCTTCATAAATATCATCGTGCTGCTTTGCCAATTGTTTTTCGAATCTTTGCCCTAGGACGGTCAAGCCGAACAAACATGGTGCTCGCAGGTCATAGCCACGGCTGAGTAGCAATCTACAAAGATTGAAGGAGCATCGAATGAGTGCGAGCCCAAAGGCATCGAGACCTTGATTGTCCTTGACGTCTGGTGGAATTCCTTGCTCCAGAAGAAGTTCGGCGAAATCGTTTTTCTCAATTCGTAGGGAGGCGATGACATGGAGGTAACTTGCCTCGACACCGCTAAGTTTGTGCTTTGGATCCCTCTTCTTCCGAAGATCAATTGTTGCTCCTTTCTCGATGAGTAACTGCATGATATCGAGCCTTCTGCCGTTCAGGGCTTTGTTTACTGGAGTGTCGAAATGGTCCTCGTCAGCCTCATCAATCTGTTCCAGAATCTCCTGATGCTCTAGCAATTCCTTCACTACCTCATAGTTCCCGGCACCGATTGCGGTGTTCAGGGTCCGTTCCATCGTGTTGAATACTGCCATGCTCTGACTCACGAATCCAAACCGGTGAAGAACACCCATTGTTTTCCTTGCCGCCTCTTTCCACTCTTCGCCATGATAGCATAGCCGATAAACATGCTGCGCCATCCTGATAGCTCCTCTGAGGACGGAGTCGGTCTTTGTTATATACAGGAACACACCCCCAACTAGATTTGGCGCAATGTCCTTTTCTCCTATCCTTGTTAGCACCTTGCCGAGTTCCCAGCATAGAAACTCCAAGATCTCGAATAGGTGAAGGTCTGCAGCTAGCCGCAACGGTACTGCAAATAAGGCTCCGGGCAGAATGATAGGTTCGTCGTAGGACTCAATACAGAGCTGAAGCAGAATCTTGACAGAATGGAGATCTCGTCGTGCAATCGCTTGGAGTAGGGGACCTCCATTCACTCGACCATGCTGGAGAAAGGATTGGGGAATGAGGTCAGTGTTCTCGGATTTGTGTACATCCATCACCATCCACGATAGACGTGCCCCGTTCTCAACGAGTCTTCTCGCTATATTTAGTGTTGATTGTTGCGGAAGAGACATTAGCCAATAAAGGCCGTTTTGGCCTTGTTTGTCAGCAATGGACGCATCGACACCGTTGGTCAAGAGAAGCTCGAGCACGTCGTATGAGTTGTATTTGCAAGCGATAAGGAGAGCAGTCTCCCCCAAGTCATTCGCGGCGTCAATATCTACCAGTCCATTCCTGACGAGATAGCTGGCGATCATGGCGTCATCGTAGAATGAAGATGCATGTAGAAGCGTGTTGCTGCCGCCAACTTCAATGTCGTCAAACTCTGCATGAGCACTCGCACTTCGATCCAAGCCATGGTCAGCAATTCTAGTTCTTAGCTGACGGAACTGCTCCTGGGAAAGTTCGATTCGGTGGAATTTGGCAACTTTATGCTCGTATGGCTCTTTGCCTGACAAGACGATCTGGTGAAATTCGGAGTCCAAAGAGCCACCCAGGGACATTGCTGCGACGTGGACGAACTTCTCCTCGGGAACTTTGATTCCAAGGGCTTTGTAAAGCGGTCCGATGACGACCCATGATTTCCAAAGTCTGCCATTCTCCGGCAGACCACTGTGATAGAGAATATCCAGTGCTATCTCTGGACTCGGATCTGTACCGATACCCAACAAGTGGCATTTAAAGACAGCCCAGATCGCGTTTTCGTAGAGATGAGTGTCCTCGAAGGTTTCGGGGAGGGTTTGTGGACCATTCGGAATTGGTTTGAAGCCACAAAAGTCTTCCAGGGCGAACAGGATTTGCCTTTGTACGAGATAGTGGAATCTTTGAATCCAATCAAGCTTGGAAGGAATCTAATTCTGAAGTTAGCTTCCTACCGAGGAGCAGAGTGCGAAGCCGGGGTCAATACATCACGGAGCTTATTGGGAAGAGCGGCCAATTCCAATGATTTCGAGTCTGGTGTGGTAGTCGTTGCACTGACAAAGATTAGCTCTGTCACAATTTTTCACCGTGTCTATATCTAGGAGCGTACTTATTTTGTGGTCTACCACTGTGCTGCTCCAACAGCTCTAAGACCCGGTCAAGTGATCGAGTCTTTGGGTCCACATTAACAGTATGAGCGAAGATCCGCACAAGAAGTAGAATCTCTTCTGTATCCAAAAAGCCAACTTCTTCTTCAATAAAGCAAGGTATCAGCCCAGAAATATTGGAAACGGCGAGTATCGTGCCTTTCCGCTCAAGCCTGAGATCTGGGTCCAGTGGAATGTCGAATAGCAAGAACGGATCCCGATGGACGAAGATTCTCCACAGGAGCAGGCCGAGTGAGTACATATCCGTGAGTGGTAGTTCGGAGGGTGCCATGTAGCTTGTAGCTTCAGGTGCATTCCATGGTGGTGTAAAGGCAGATAGACGGACCCTTTGCTGCTGAGATTCGTCGGTTGGTAGTATGGCGACTGATCCGAAGTCGCTGATTTTGGCGATGTAGCCTCGAACGGGGTGATCAAAGATGAGCACATTCTCTGCCTTCAAATCTCCGTGAACAACTCCGCATTCATGAAGAGCCTTGACACCAGCTGCCACATCATAGCAGAGCATCTTTCGCATTGCCCAGCTGACCTGAGATTTGGAGACTGACTGCTCAAAAGAATCCAAAGTGCCATGAGGTGCGCGCTCGAGACACAGGGCCGGGGAGATCTGGAGGGGGATACTTGATCGGATTGCCATATTTATCTCAGTCATGGTGACGATGTTCTCGTGGTCGTGAAGAGGCTTGTGGCCCAGAACGTGAGCCTCCATAATGAGTGCTGTGAGCTGATCTTGGTTGAAGGTGGCATTTTCGCCCACAACAAGGCTGTGTTTGAAAACTTTGAGCACGAACTTGCTAGATCTCCTTCTCGTGTGCACTTTGACCGAGAAGGAGAGTCCTTCACCGAGGGTTTCTAGATGATGAACTGGCTCGAGATCGGTGGCAACTCCAACGCATCCTGCACTTACAACTTCGAGGAAGAGCAGTAGAGCTTCAGAGCTTTTCATCCGGTAAGGTTCCTCTGGAATATTGGCGGCATCGCTGTTTGCAAATGAGGGATGGTCATCCCTCCATTGTCGAGAAGCTAGAATGGATGATGCAGCCATCGCATCCTGATTTGGGTGAATGAACACGGTAGAAGGAGTTGAGTGTTCTTTTAACTTCTGCACTGAGTTCCCCCGCCTCCTGGATATATGACCAGGCGAAAGCTCGATATTTTTTGCGGGTGGCCTAAGCATTACGAAGGTTCATGCCCGTAAGTATGTCTCACCGCCTTGAGGCGGTGCGTGGAAATCCCAGGGAGCAGAACGATGGATTGGGCATGCACCTTCAGTAGATTCAGCCTCAGCTGAATGCAACCTCTTGGCGAGTCATCTCGCTATTTGATCGGGCACCACAATCCACCTCTTTCTGCAACCCTGTGTCCGCTGGCGCTTGTGGATGAGGGCTTCAAATATCAACAACTTCTGGCAACTTTTATTGTGTCTCTGGATACCGTAGTCATGTCAGGCATGGAAGCTAGTCTCGCCGTCTTGGGCCTAACCGCCCAGCTCTTCGTATCTGCTGTCCATAGCTACCGCTTCATCTCCACAGCACAACACCTGAGGCGAGATGCTTCTATCGAGTTTTGGAAGCTGCGCATTCAAGAAGTCCGACTCAGGAGCTGGGGGCGGCATTGGGGTGCTGGTCGGGAAGAGTTTGACAAGTTTCTTGAAGAAGAGAATCTTGTGGAAGACGTGAGAGGGATTTTGACCCAGATCCAGGAGCTCTTCACAGACTCGAAGAAACTGAAGGAGAAATACGGCCTGAAGATTGAGGGAGTTTCTGAACCAGAGTCTCTTGAGCAGCGCATTCTGCTAGGTATATTGCGCGCCAGAAACCCCGACAAACCGACTCTGGCACAGAAATTTTTGTGGTCGCTGAAGGACAAACAAAAGTTCGCCAGCCTTGTCTCGGACCTGAAGGAGCTCAACGATGGCCTCTATTGCCTATTTGATGCCAGCGAAAGACGATCGATTGGAGCTTGCAATGAGTCGGACATCCTGCGCCTGACATATGATCCTGTCGACTGTGATAATATTCAACAAGCATGTATAGCCTACAGAGATGAGGCTGTCAGGGATGGTTCATCAAAACGACGATGGCTTTCATCGCCCTATGTGGACCTCATCAAAGCCTCGGGTGCGAAGAAGCTCGCAATTAAACAGTCTGAAGAAGTTCTCCCTCCGTTGGGGTCGAGTGTACCAATCGACGTGACTCGGGATCATGAACGAGACTCAGAGTCCGTAATGGGCTATATCAAGCAGTCTCCTACAGGACTTCGCATTCTAGCGGAATACTGCAGCAAAGTGATTCTAATCGAGTGGAAGACCATCGATGAGAAAAACTCCTACCAGGCACTCATCACACAACGTATGGAAAACCTTGCCCGTCTTTTAGAGCCAGCTTCACCAAAACCATCTGATTTTCGTGTCCTGAACTGCCTAGGATACTTCAGGGACAAGGCTCTGCCTCGCTATGGATACCTTTTTGAGTTCCCATCAAACACTGTGCAGCAACCACCTGTCACACTTCACGATCTCCTCTCCCGTGGCGGTCCTCACGAGCTGCTCCTTGACCTGGGCGACCGCTTCACCCTTGCCCGCACCCTGGCGTCTTCCCTTCTTCGTCTCCATGAATGTGGTTGGGTCCACACCTCATTCCGCTCCGAGTCGATACTCTTCTTCTCCGAGCAAGCGGACTCGTCTTCATCCACTCCCCAGCCATGTATTAATGATCCTTACATATCCGGCTTTGGGTACTCAAAACCCAATGACCCTGCCGAATCCACCCTCGAGTACTCCCTTCCAAATCGCTTGCATGATCTTTATCGTCATCCAGAGATCGTAAAGTCCAGAGGCAATCCTGGTGCCGGTGACGCAATACGTCTCCAGCAACGTCATGATCTGTTCTCCCTTGGGATTGTCCTGCTTGAGATTGGTCTGTGGGAGCAAATCAATGCACTTTGGAAAGAAAAATACACTCCGTCAGCCTTTCTCACGAAATTGTTGACAGCCTATGTGCCAAGATTAGGGCACAAAATGGGCACTGTGTACCGAGATGTGGTGAGCGATTTGTTGAACATGCAGATTGAGCAATATAAGAGTATCGCTGAGGTGGCATCTTTCTTCGAGCTGATGAGATCGGAAGTGCCAGCTGATGAGAAGAAGAATAAAGGAAAAGACCTTGACGAGCTAGACTGGTGGAATGTCGTTGTTAGGCTGGAGAAGTGCAAGGCCTGACCTGTAGGATCATGTAACTTAACTTACATGAGTCATTCTCCTTCAACATCAAACATTCGTTCCTTAACCTTCCTCCAAGTGAACCGCGAACTGCGATTTGCGCCCTTCTCTTGTAACTTCGAAGTTTCAGGTCCACCCCTGCTTGATAGAATTTAAAACCGATTACATATGTAGTTCACGTGATACCCTACTGTATTCATAGTCAACGTTTTCGGGCCAAGTTATAATATATCCTGGAGAATGTCCGTGCACGAGCTTATAACGTCCCCCCCTAGAACCTACCGTGTTATATTATATCCTAGAATTGGCTCGTACACGCGTGTGAAGTACGCGCCAGAACTCGCCGTGTTTTATAATAAATTGTGTTTTTAGGCCTTTTACCCTGATTTCCTTCGATCAACTGCCCTTACTTTTATTATACAGAAAAATAAGATTATTCGCTAATTTCCTTAAGAAGCACTAGCTCTTCATCGATAATAAAAAGTAACTTCTCATCTACTATTAGAGCGAATAAATACGCGTTAGTCGTAAAGCACTCTTAAGTCACTTCTTATTTATAAGACAAGTACTAAGTCACTGAGTTAAACTAAAGATGCCTTATTTGTCACTTAATTATAATGTATTTAAAAGGGTTTCGTAACCCGGCTAATCTTCCTTTACGAGATGATGACTATAATACTTATCCTTAGTTACGCGTATATAATAGATTTTCTTATTAAGAATGTACTTATTACATTATTAATTACTTTAAACTCTTAAAGCACATATTAAAGATTTACCTTAGTAATCAATAAATATCACGTGCACAGATTCAAAATTTATATAACGATGTTTATTTATAAACTTAAATAAATAATATTACTTAATAATATTAAATTATTTAAAAAAAATTAATCGAAGGAAAGAAGAGATTTGGTATAAATGATGATTTTATTATAAAGGGGATTTTTAGGTTTATATAACTACTCTAGCTTATTACGTGTATATTAAATTAGGCAAATATAAGCTCAAATGAGCTTAAACGAGTCTTTACTAAATATAATTACTTCTAGTAGTTTGAGACGCAAAGCCCGGAGTTTCGTACAACTACTATTTTAGCCTAGGAAAGCCGTGTATTAAAAACCTTAGATTCTATGACTATAACTTATAAAAGTCGGAGCTTTATATTAGACGTATATGGCTTGTTTAAGTTATTTCCGGCTAATTTAAGCCTAGAATAGGCTTTATTAAGTATATAAGCGAGCTTTAAGCGAGGTAGTTATATTATATATTTAGTATAATCTTATAATTTTTAAGAAAAAAGAAAAGGAAATTTAACTTAAAATATTATTTATAATATACTCTTAAATTTTTATAAGTATAATAGTAGTAATAAAGAACTTAGTAGTAATTAAAAAGAAAAGATTAAGAAAAAGGGCGAGAATAATACTAGTATCGAAAGAGATTTATTTATTATAATTAGCCCTTATAAATTCGGTTTTATAATTAATTAGCTAAATCCCGATTCTTTAATTTCAATTATTATATTAAGAAAATATAATTTAACTTATAAAAGATATTTATTATTATTATTATTATTATTATTATTATTATTATTATTATTATTATTATTATTATTATTATTATTATTATTATTATTATTATTATTATTATTATTATTATTATTATTATTATTATTATTATTATTATTATTATTATTATTATTATTATTATTATTATTATTATTATTATTATTATTATTATTATTATTATTATTATTATTATTATTATTATTATTATTATTATTATTATTAATTTTACATTCGCTTATTTAATCTTATATTCTTAATAACAAACTATTCTTCTCTTTAGTATAAATAAATTATTTTTATTAAAATCGTAAAAGAAGTAATTCCTTATAAAGCCCTTAAAAGGCTAATTTATTTAGATTTAGTTTACTAAGTTAACGAAGTAAAATACGCTAAACCTTATTTCTTTATTAAATTAATAAAATCTTAAAATGCTTCGTAATTCTCGATTGTTATATAAGGAATAATAGTTTAAGCTTCCGCTTAAAATTAGTAAGGATTACGAAGGGAAAAGGAAGGAATTTGTGACGATCTTGGTGCTGACGTCACGTGTTCAGGGGCTAGTGTTTCAGCTTTGAGGATATAGGGGTCAGCTACAGCTACAGCTGTCCTTCTTCTGTATCTATTGTTCTAAGTACGAAGTGTATTGTCTTGAATCTGTCTGTCTTGAGTGCCTCCGTAACATTACAATAGATCCTCAGTTAAGACTGAGTACCCCAGGTCCTAGGTTTATGCTTATGTTCTACTCTAGGCTACGTCTCACGTCTCACGCTTTCACGATTACTACGATTGAGCTTGTTAGGCTCATTTGAAACTATACGCACACGTTTTTTTATCTCTCTTTTTACTCTCAGCCAATGGATCAACTCCAAATTCAGGCTACTCTTGCAGACCTGCAGGCAGAGCTGCAGCGCCAGCGCGACGAGATTACCTTCCTCCGAACGGTTATTGCGACTCGCACCCCCTCAAAACCGAAACCCTCTTTACCCGACCCCGAAAAATTTAACGGACAAGCCCACAAGTACGATACGTGGCTCCCCTCGATCAAGGCCAAGCTACAAGTCGACGGCATGGCAATTGGCGACGCTACTGCTCAATTCTATTACGTCTACCTCAACCTCGAGAGCCACGTTCAAGCAATGGTCCTACCTCAACTCTCCCAAGCCGACGAGTCGTCTCATGACTACAATACAATACTCGACCAGCTTACGCGTGTCTACGACAACCCGAATAAGGTGCAGGAAGCGGAGGACAAGCTATATGCCCTTAAACAAGGCACCGACTCTCTCCATGCCTATGTGGCTAAGTTTAAACGAGTCCTGTACGAGGCTCGAGGTCAAGACTGGCCAGACGTCAATAAGATCTCCGCGTTCCGGAACGGCTTGAATTCTACACTACGCAGTCGGCTTGCTCAGCAGCTAAACCTTCCTCGCAAGTACTCTGATTTTGTACGAATCATACAGCAACTAGCCGGCCGTTCTTCTAACTCTGCCCCGTCTATTCTCTACAACCCTTCTTCCTCTTCACACTACAACGCCAATAACCATCAGCACGGCGAGCCAATGGACGTCAACGCTGTAACCATTGGAGCAATCAATACTACCGCCCCACGCGCTCGCTCAGTCTCCCCAGAGCTTAGGCAACAATTTAGGGCTGATGGTTTGTGTGTACGATGCGGACTTCCAGGCCATTGGGTCAAAGACTGCAAGTTGAGACTATACATCAATAGTACCGGCAAGGTTACTATTGCTGCTCTAGACGATAGCGCCTACGACAACGACTGTGACGAAGACGACCTAGACTCGGACGATCCAGACCATCCAGATGCTTAGCAAAGGAACATTTTTCATACTTGAGCGCTCGGGACGAGCTTTTTAGGAGGGGGGGGGTAATGTGACGATCTTGGTGCTGACGTCACGTGTTCAGGGGCTAGTGTTTCAGCTTTGAGGATATAGGGGTCAGCTATAGCTACAGCTGTCCTTCTTCTGTATCTATTGTTCTAAGTACGAAGTGTATTGTCTTGAATCTGTCTGTCTTGAGTGCCTCCGTAACAGAATTAGGGATAAAAAATTATAAAGTAATTAATACAATTAATTAAAGAAAAAGAGGCATAGTTCGAATAATAAGATATTTGTATTATTTTAATAAAATATTAGGAATTACTATTATAAGAGTTTAAAAAAATAATATTTATATTACTTTAAGTCATAAAAGAAAAAAGATTTCGAATAATAAAATATTAAAAATTATTATTATAAGAGTGAAAATAATAATATTTATATTATTTTAATTAATAAGAAGAAAAAGACTTTCGAGTAATAAAATATATATTATTTAATAAAATATTAAAAATAATAACATTTCTATTAATTTAATTAAAAATATAATTTTTTAAAATAACAAAGTATTTCTTATTAATAAAATATATTTAAAATAAGAAGATTTAGTAATAAAGATTTTTATAAAATCATTTTATTAATAAATACTTATATAATATTAATATTTATAAAAACAAAATATAACTTAGAAATAATCTATATTTTAAACACTTTTTAAATTTTATTTTTAAACTCCTAACTGTTTTTAATCCTAACCCTGTTTACGTGTATAAATTAATTCCTTTTTATTAAAATAGCCTAAATGATTTACTCACCTTACTTAATATAATTATAAATTAGGCTTTTTAGTTTTATTTATTTTAATAATTTGGCGACGTTTTTCTTCTTTTATTTATTATATAACCTATCTTTATTCCTTTTTAATTGCGTTTAAATTAGCATCCTTTAATAATACCGTTAGACGAGATTTTAATATTTAAACTTTAAAATACTATGTTTTTAACTTACGAGGGAATATTAATAATAAATCTTACTTTTTATAAAACTTATAGTTTTCTTATTAACTTTATTTTATCTTTTTTTATACGTTCTCTTATTTATATTTATTTTAATAATACTTTTAAATCTTTTATAATTAATATATAATATAATAATATAACTTACTTTAATCGTTTTTTAATTAATATTATATACTATTATTTCCTAAGTCTTATAACATAATAATAAAAGGGTAATAAGCTTAAGAGAAGCTTGTTAAATTTGACATTAACTTTTATTAAATGGAATTCTTAATTTTTTGGACTTTATAAATAATTTAATTATAAACTTTTTTTAATATATTATATTAGTTAATATTTTATATGTCGAAGCTAACTTATACTCGAATTTAAGCCTTATTTAAGCTTACTTAGACGTAATTCTAATAGGCCACAGCTAAATCGACACACAGGAATAGCTAAATCGACATACGCTAACCAAGCGAGCCGAAAATGAAGGGTACATTTATCACCACCAAAATCTCTATGGATAACTATGTACAATACATAATTGGCACTTATGCTAATTCATTAATATCATCTATTTCAAAGTCGGCATCCTGAGTGTATACCTCAACTCCACCAATTACCTCCGTTTGCATCGTTGTAACAGCAACTGTAGTAGCATCTTCGGTACTATCTGTCTAATAGACTGATGAAGTGCCTTACATGTAGGCCGTCTCGCGGCGGGTACTAGGTCAAGTGATAGAGGAGGATATTGTTTGAATTGTAAAGTGTTGTTTGAATAGCTTCAATTTTCAATTCCAGGGGCTGATTACATAATTATGAATTTTATAATATACATAAGGGGCCCTTGCCACGCAATACAAATTAGCATGGCGAGGTTGATAAATGACACCCACCAAGTCAATACATTTTTAGCGCATGTCGATTTAGCTATTCCTGTGTGTCGATTTAGCTGTGGCCTTCTAATAAACCAACTTGACTAAACTAACTTGACCCTCTTGGCAAATTCACGTTAATAGGTTATATAAGGAAACAAACTAACTACACTAAAGTTGGTTTTCTGATTGAAGATAGGATAGGCATAAATCGTGCAGAGTAGGACAAAGAAAACGATGCTTCTTATAAGCGTAACTACTCTAAATCGAAACAGGTCTTATCAACTTAGAAGATCCCATTCCCCATCCTGCTGCTTGTCCTGCTTAACCTGCTTCTTCTGCAAAGCACCGGTAGCTATTAAGACACCGAGCTGCAACATCCCTACTATGTCCAGTTTCCATATCAGTGCCTCCTCGCTGACGTTTACTTCAACCTTCTTATGATCGTTCGGCGGTTCTCACCTGATTTCTGGCAACGATTATTTCTTGAAACCCCTCTCCGTACGAAGTCCTCAGTGGAGTGGGAGTGGAAAGGCGTTTCCCCGCAATTAGACGAGACTAGAGCAAGGTCGTTTTATCCACCAATCATTACATGTCAGAATGAGTTCCCTCCCTATTCAAACTTCGGAGGGAGGGCCGTGCATCCTTCGTTTTCTCCTCGTCTGATTGACGAAATCGAAGCCTCGCCGCATTGCTGCTTCGCGGCGCAGATCCAGACGGTGGAGTATTGGGGAATATACGGCGAATTGGATACCAAGGGATAACCGGCTCTTGGCGCTAGGGCCAAGTAACCTGGAGAAACGCCCTAGTATATTCTCCAGGATGTCTACCTTTCTGCTTTAGTCGACCTTCCTTTCACGAGCTGCATGACACTAAGCAGCTTATGGTTAGACCTGCTGGTTTAACTTGGACGGGGTGAGCCTCAGAGCACCCGAGCTGGCCGAGCAGGGTGGTGTGCCACATCTGACGAGACGGGACCAATAACATAGCAATCCCGAGACTTTAGACTTTCAAGCTTCTTCGTATGTCCCTTTCCGGGCTCTCCACTCCTGACAGCGGACAGCCCGTTTACGGCTGCGTCCTGGCGCGATACGTGAGGATCAGCAACGCGGTCGAGCCATCCGGTCTCGCGACGCCTTGCTTATATGACCCAAATGGGGATACGGTTAAAAACTTCCGCACTTTATGAAGCTTGAGTAGAAGCCTGAGTAGAAGCTTGAGAAGCTTATCGTTTCGGTTCCCTGCCCCTCAAGCTTGGCGGCCCGGTACATCCGCTACTTCATGCGCGTCGTTAGCCCGACGAAGCGTATGAATTCATAATATTCTCGACCGTGGTTCCTCGAGGGTATAAGTAGAGGACGTCGGTCCCTCCTGTTCATAGATCCCAGGCGCCCTCCGATTTATACAATCTCTAGCAGATCTGACTTTTTAGCAATCATGTCCAAGGAAGAACAGAGCCCCGAAATCAGCGAGGCGGGTCCTGACCTTTCACACCACACCATTGTCGCTGCAGGCTCTGGGAAGACAGCAGCGAATGAAGGAGCCCAAGCAAAAAATGTGTACAATGTAAGACCAAACGCTCTTGTCCTCATACTAGCTTTTCATAACTGATCTCGGCGACTGCAGGCCGAACTGTTCGCAGCTCTCCAAGAGACCCGTATAAACAAATGGAGCAAGGAATCAATCCATCTTTACTGTAAGCCCATTTTCCTAAGCAGGTTACGATATCGATGGCGGTGACTAACCTCGAGCCTCACGTAGTTGCGGTTCTTGTTGCATTTTCCTGTGCGTGTGCCAACGGATACGATGGTTAGTTACACAGCTGCTTGGCTGCCATAAGGCAGTGGATTTTTACTAACTTATGCTAGGATCGCTCATTGGATCCATTAGCGCCATGGATCACTTTAAAAAGACTTTCGGTACCTCTCTCACTGGTATCAGGCTTGCTGGTATTTCCTCACTCTATAATGTGTAGGTAGCCTTATCACCACCCGTTCTAGACTCTCTCGAAGCGTATCCACATCCAAAAATAGAGAAAGTGAGAGAGACTTATTCGCTGGCTTCACAGTGGTTCTATCGTTACCTCACCCGTCGGTGCCATCATTTCAGACAGGTACGGTAGAAGAGTCGGCATGTTCTGTGGAGCCTGGGTCATCATTCTCGGTTCTATAGTTGCTGCATCGTCACACAAAATGGCGCAGCTTGTCGTCGGTCGATTCATTCTCGGTGCTGGCATCCAGATGATGACGGTTGCAGCGCCCGCCTATGCTGTCGAGATTTCCCCACCCCATTGGCGCGGTCGTTGTGTTGGTAAGAACTCCCCTGCCTCAATTTCTTCAATTTCACCGAATACCGATTGATTAACACGTCCTGCCAGGATTTTACAACAACGGCTGGTTTGGCGGCAGTATTCCGGCAGCTCTTATTACTTTCGGAACTAATAACATCAATAGCGACTGGTCGTGGAGAATCCCTCTCATCTTGCAATGCTTTGCTTGCATCTTCGTTATCTGTGCAGTTTGGTTTATTCCCGAGTCGCCTCGTTACTACATGGCCAACGGACGCCATGAGGAGGCTTTGGCTTTCCTTATCAAGTATCACGGCAATGGAGACGCCAACTCCCGCCTTGTTCGTCTTGAAATCGAGGAGATGCGTGAAGGAATTAAGGTGGATGGTCTTGACAAAGTTTGGTGGGACTGTAAGTGCTCAAATCCCTTCAACGTCGAAGAAGACACGAAGACTGTGGTATAGACCTGGATTACTAACCTGACCCGCTTCGTTTTTCAGATCGCCCTCTATTCTCCACGCACCATGGACGATGGAGAATGGCTCAAGTACTCATGATCTCCATTTTCGGACAGTTTTCGGGTAATGGTTTGGGTTATTACAACGCGGCTATCTTCAATAATATGGGTATCACCACCACCGCCCAACAGCTCGGTTACAACATCCTTGCCACCGCTCTGCAAGCGATGGGCGGCTTGACTGGCATGTCGTTGACGGACAAAATGCCTCGTCGCAAGGTTCTTGTGATCGGAACCTTCGGTAAGTGTCAATACTCCGTCAATCGTGACTCCTGTCTAACACAGGACCTCCTAGTGTGTGCTTGTGTCCTTGCCTGCAACGCTGGTCTTACCTCAGCCATGAAGGTTGACAATTCTGTCTCACCTTCGAAAATCACCAATTTGCCGTACGCAAAAGGCGCTCTAGCATTCTACTTCCTCTTCCAGGTTTCCTACGGATTCACATACACCCCACTCCAAGGCGTTATTCCCGCCGAGGCTCTCGACACCAACAGACGTGCCAAGGGTCTTGCAGCTTCTGGCTTTATTGTGGGCTGTATGGGCTTCATCAACACTTTCTGTACCCCGATCGCCACTGGCAACATTGGCTACAAATACGTCTGGATCTTCGTCGGCTGGGATGTTATAGAGAGTATCCTTTGGTATCTTTTCTGGTAAGTTCCCTCCTTGCAATGGCTTGGCTCTATATTGCAACGGCATGCTAACTTTGGTTTACTTCCAGCGTCGAGTCTCAGGGACGATCTCTAGAAGAGCTTGAGCACATCTATGCTCAGAAGAACCCCGTTAAGGCTTCGCTGCACGTTGATAAGGTCGTCGTCCAGGCCGATGGAAGGGTCTCGGAGAAAGTGGTGGAGGAGCTTTGAGGGGTCGCTAATGGCCTGCGAACCGTGACCCTCAATCCTGAACTTTCACTGACGCTGAATCAAATTGTTGCTCTTACTCTGCTTCTTATTTCTTTACTCAAGCAATTCTTAGCAAATCTTAATATAGTCAATCTGCTCGCTATTACGACTTAGCTCGTATAATCATAATTATTGCTCTTTTGCATTTTTATTTTGGAATATTATCCCCTTGACTGTCATAAGCGCTCTCCCCACAGCGCACGTCCGCTAAACGGTTGCTATAATAGCTTATTATTATAAGGTCCTTAGGCTTTAGTGCGGGGATTAATAAAGTCATTAACAAAAACAAAGTCAGTTTTACTATTATTAACATTCACATTTTAATGCAATTACGATGCCCGAACCTGTAGTTGCAAATACTATTAATATTAGGACCCTTCGGCTAAAGGTGAAGCCTCTTTTAAAAGTTGGCGCTTCTTTTAAGCTTATTAAACTAAATAATTTCGACTTTAAAGTGTATATACCGGAAGATTTTTTAGGGTTATGGGTTCATATTGTACTATCTTATCGCCGTAGCACTAGCATAAATATTAAAGGTAACCATGGCTATCTATACCGCTGAGCCTGCTTTACTAATCCAAGTCAACAAGACCCCCTTAGACCGCACTATTCCCACCACCGATATTTCCAAGAGATTTCCGCGTTCCGCTTTTATCCAATACCGCTACAGTGTTAATAATGCCTGCTCGTGGTCCGGTTACGCGCTCCTGTGGACAGTCCCGACTATAATCCCGAAACGCATCCTCAAATCCTTGAAGGGCACTTTACAGCGCCAAATCCGTGGGAAATCCATCACAACAGCCCATGAGTTAGTCCAAAAGAAACGAGGCTCTTAGTCAAAACTAACAGAAGAGAGGCCATACCATACACCAAAGCGAAATCCATCACCTCGGTCTAGAAACACCGACCTAATAACCCATCTCTCCACGATATGGGGTTCCATCTCAGCCCCTCCTACCACCTCTCGAAAGTCGATATTCAGCCCCGATCCCGGGAACAGGGAGTTCCACTTCTTGTACGGCGGTGTGTCTTCCGTGAGATTGATGAAGAGCCGTCCCGGTTTAAACTCCTCGTGAAGTTCGTCCCGTCTGTCCCCTTCATCTTAGGCTTTCTCGCTAACCGCGGTCCTCTCTACTTCCTCAGAGCACTTCGTCGCCTCCTCTACATGGCCGACTGTAATCTTCCTACGCCTGAGGGACTCGTAAGACCCGGTACTCGAAGCATCCACCTCTTTCGCCAGACTTGAGCTTTTGCCGAGGTATATGTAATTCTCCGCTGTCGGTTCTCGCTTCCGAGTTCAAATAACATCCGAAATAAGACGGATTTTTGACGCTTTTAACGACCTGTCTAGTCTGTGATGCTTTTAACGACTTCTCAGGCCAAGGGGGTGTGTAATAAATAATCATTTGGGAAATTAACCAAACCCAAACTCAATTAAGAAGCCGAGTCTTCCAAGGACCCCTCTTCTACTGCATCTCCCGCCCATACCTTCCGAATCCCATCACGGATAGTTAGCAAAACCTTAGCTACCCGTCCGACCTGCTTTGTACTAAACTAGAAATCAATCGTGTTAAAGAGCATCGCATTAATCAAGCCCAACTCTCGTCGTAGAAGCCGTTTCTTTACTCTCTCTTGCCGACTCAACCGAACCAAATGTTTCCAGGTTAAACACGTTTCCTCATGTCCCCGCTTCAACTTCTTACCCGCCTCGCAAACACGTGATCGAATACGCAATGGGATCATCTTCGAGAGGTGGGCATTCTTCGAGTTTTGATCAATCATTCCCTTCTTTGTTGTATGTGCAAATCGTGATAATACTATTGGGATTATTAGCTGAAGGGTTAACGTCTTTTTGAATTGATCGTATAATAATTAGGTTTGTAAATATGTTGTAAATCTATAACAGTTATGTCGTAGGAGTTATCGTAATAAGCTCTCTTAGTATCTGCTCCATATTAAGTTAATACTAGAGATATAACAACATAGACGTTACTAGAAAAAGGGTAGACTAAAGATGTTTGCGCTGACCTTACACCTCGCTGTCGCCGTATTCGCTATCTACTTAATAAGTTAGTTATAATCCTTCGTCGCCTCCTTAAAGTCCTTGGGGTATTCTTGAGCCTATGCCTAGAGCAGCGGGGCACCGTACTTAAACATCGGGCTAAGAAATTGCTTAAAGATCTTAAGTCGGTTTCCTAGGACCTAGCTATCGCTTTGGGAGCCTAGGTAGGCTATCCTTTGCAGTGTAGCCTTGATTCAGAGCTAGAGATGCGACTTAAAGTCGATTCTTGTACTAGTGACGGGAGATCTAAGATACTTGTATGTTACTCTCACTAGGATCTCTTCACCGTATACGCAAATAAGATTTAGGGCTAGCGAGGTTACAATTCTACACTTCTTAGGATTTAATATAATACAGTTAAAAATAGTCCACTTCTCGACGATCCTTATTAAGTGTAAGAGGTCTAATTATAAGTTGACTAATATAACCTTATTATTGGCGTAGAAGAGACACCACAGGACCCCTTTGCTCGTCTTGTTGAGTTCCTCTAGGAGATCGTCGATAAAGATATTAAAGAGTTATAGTGATAGTGGAGATCCTTGCAAAATCCCTTACGTTCGAGGGAACTATTCGTTGATGATATCGTTAATGAGCAGTCTCGATTTCAAGCCAGTAAATATCAATCCTCGTAGTATCCAGCGTATGTTTACTACGTAACCCCGCCTTGCCAACTTGTTATTGAGTAAGGTATAGTCCACTACGTCAAATGCCGACTTAAAGTCTAGAAAGCAAGCAATCGATTGTTCCTTGGATACGAGTAGGGCGTGTACTACCCTCAGGTTACTGAGAGTTAAGTAGGTCCGTCGAAAACCGGCCTGGCTATAGTATAACCGTGCCCACGATTAGTACTAGTAATCCAAGAGGAGGAGCCTCTCAAAGACCTTGCAAAATATACAAACGATAAAGATTAGGCGAAGATTATCCGCATCTCGCGGCTTGTCGGGATCTTTATTTAATAAATAAATCTCTAATTGATTTTAAGTTAGTAGGGTCTACATCTTAGGTCGACAGGTTTTGTAGAGTAATAAGAGCCAATCGATCAAGGGTGTTACCGAGGCACTTTTCAAGAACTGGATATAGACTCCGTCTGCTCCGCAACTCTTGTCCACAGCCTGCAATTAGGTCTCCTCACAGAGCTGCTCTCTTGACTAGGCTTCGGTGGTCTCATCGCTCCGCAAATCGCCTGCTCGAAAGGGGCTTCCTTGCCACCGATCTTCAAAGAGGGCCAGGTTCTCTACTACCACATCAATCTCCTTCTCTCGAGCTCGAGGGGTTACGACGATTACACGGGTCTCCTTGGATGACTTGTAAGCCTGCTTGTATAGACGAGCACTTGATTGCGACTCTACAACTGCTTCTGGAGGGAATTAGAAGATCCACGAGCTTGCTAACCGACGGTTTACCGCAGGACGAGCTAAGACCACCTCACCAGCTTCCGGTTCATCACCTCGGTCAAATCCTTGGGGGTGAAAGGGCAGTCGTAGCCCTTAATTCGCTGGCACAAGAGATTTTGCACCCCTGCTGCAGATAACCGCCCAATCCGAAAGCGAGCAAGATCATTTTCAGGGACTACCTACCGAGGATAATCCCCATGATATACTTGTGATTCGTCTGAAAGGTCGGATTAGGTAAGAGTTCTAATCGTGGCTACTCCTTGCTTCGTATAAAGTAGTGATTTGTCCTTAACTTAAGCCCTGGCAGTCTTGGTCTGAGGTGCTTAAAACCGGTCCGTACTAGGAACTCCTCAAATGCCAATCGTCGATCCGCCGGACCCGGTTGCCCCTCTTGCCAGACCAAATCCAGGAAACGGGTATTAATATGGCCCAAGATAACCGTCGAGTGCTTAAGGAAGTCTAATATCTTGGTTTTCTTATTAGTGGACATAGTCTTTAGCGGGAAGTATACCCCGCTAATCGTCTCCTTTCTTACTGTAAAGGTAATACTGTGAGTCGTAGCCCTGACCTTCTTAACCTGACTCCTCCCTCGATGGGTTCTAATAAGACAGATCCCACCATGGGATCGTCTTAGTTGCAACGGCCTGACTGGCTCCGGCGTGGTTAAGATCAGACGACGACTACTTTTATACCAATCATAGTTTAAGAACTAGGTCTTGGCGAGGAATAAGTAATCGAAGCGCGATTCCAACATCTCCTAGCAGGCCTTCCACGCCCCTTGATCCAGGCCTTGCACATTCACGTAGCCTATGTTCAGGCTCATTATATCGTATAGGGCCCATTATTAATATGTAGCATGATGGAATGGATGTAATGGATGGGACGGACGAGCCTTACCTTAAAACCTGACTGTCTGATCGGTTGCGAGTTATCAGCCACAGAAGAGTGTTTATTTTTAATGTCCTATATGTCCATTCCCAGCCTGCTCTTCCAAAACTGCCAAATAAGCCACGGGGAAAATTTCTTCTTTCCAGCAAGTGTTGTCGTGTTCAACATCGCCTAGAACCTCCCGGAAGATTTGTTCGAAGCCGCTCCTCGACGCAAGGTTGAACCAGAAACGCCAATCATTAATTAGCGCCAGGATTATCGTTGTTGTCCTCTATAAGATTCGCCTCGTGTAATGTCTGAAGAGGTCTGCTATAGAGCTAGTAAGAAAGAATCAGCTAGAACAAGAGAATAGTGCCTATAAGTGAAATCGTACACTGTTGTAATAAGCTAGTATTATTAAATTTATCTGAATTTCCTCCTTTTTCGTTAAATTCCCTAGCTTCATGAAATTTTCGTTAAAATGATCTCTTGATCCACGAGTAATTCGTATTACGCATTCTTCGAAAACTCGTGGATAAAACCTAGCAGAAGCCTAAGCAAGAAGACAAATAGAATTATCCTGCAGTAAAAGGAAGTTTCGAGGGGCTATGTCAAGATGACATAAAACTAATTCAGATTTACTGAATACGATTTGACTGAGACGGCGATCAAGGCGACGGCAGCTTAGCCGGCTGCGGCTTTGCGTGTGGCTTTGCGTGGGGAGGTTTTGAGGTAAGTCAGGTAGGTGACTTTGCCCCAGAACCGTGACACATACACTTGCTTGTACTTCTAAGTCCTGGTTAAACGCCTGCTGTCATACCTGAGCTAATTTGATATTGAATTAAGATTAACATTATAAATACGTTCCTACCAGTTTTGAGTGAGTCGTGACTAATTCTCAACCTTTCAACCCCACCACCTAGTCACACCACAACCCACGTTCCTGCTCTCCATCACCGTCATCACATATGCACATCTATTCAATATCCGCCGGCCTCTCAGGTGCATCCTTTACACTACCATCCTCCATATACAACTTCTCGGAAATAATTTCCTTCGTCTCAGAATCAAACATCGTGACACCGAAAGTGCCAGTAAGGTTCAGATGCTCGACCAGACCCTCTGGCAAGCCCCTCGTATCAAGAGCGCGCTTTCCATTAGGCCAAGGCCCATTCCAAGGGCCCTCGCGATAGTAGCCTCCGCTGATATATGTGGGGTCCAACCACCAGTTGCCGCCGGTTGAGGCGTCGGAGCGGCCGAGGCCCATGGCGCATTGGGCTAAGATGTTCTCACTTGCGTCCTAATTGGTGGAATGTTAGTTAAGTTGGCCTATTGGGCTTGTGAACTCTGGGGATAGAATCCGGCTCCGTGGGTGGAATGGATGTACTTACCTAGCATCTTTGTTGATCCGTCATCCCTGAGAGCTCCCAGAAAGAGTTCCACACCGGATAGGCATTAATCACTGTTCCTGAATAGAACACCCATCTAGTGTTGCCGGTAGTACGCTACTACTAAAAGATTGGTAACTTAGTTTCAAATCGACTCTGTTTCCCAATTTTGCTCAAAAATATGAGAAGCAAGATTTTCTTACTTGGTTGCATGCATATTCGCGATTTCCCCATGCCTTTTCCAAACCAGCCCCATTTGTATATATTCCATTACCAACCGCAGGCCAACATTCTGCTCCTGAGACAGATACGATGCTTGAGGCGCTCAGCGCGATGACACCAGTGATGAGTGCTTTGATGCCCATGTTGAGTTGAGTTCGAGTCGGTTTGGTGGATAAATCAAGGAAGTATACACTCCGATATATTGGAATGTGGTGGAAGTGAGGATCTTGTCCCGGAATGCCTTCGGCTCATATATCAACAGGTCCAGGGCTTCAAGAGCACAAAATAATGACCACTTCGACGTTCCGCCTTGAAATCAATTTTTACATTTGCTAAATGGCGTTAGGACACCCCGTGTCATGGACTTTAACTTCTCCACACACCCTTTTAGGTTGGTGCCGCATTTAAATCAAAGCCTAAGCAGCGGAGGGGGGTCGGATTTCAAGTCGAGAAAGAGACGGGCAAGTGGTCAAGCCACTAATAGCTTTACTCGATGGGGGAGCCCAAGGCATGGCAAAATTGGTAATTGGATGAGTAACGTAATACGAGTTCCCAAAGGAGACATGTTTGGCGATGGACAGCGGAGAAAAGATTTGAGGGGGGTGGATCTCCAAGGCATAGATGTTTCGGCCGTCGGACTTGACTCCCCCCCACCTTTCGTCACGGGCCAAGGGGACAAATAAGGTTGAGGCTACAATGTGCACAGTACTTACTTCGAAGTATGCAAGTCAACACGGCAGCAGCCGTCAGCAGATAATGTCTTGGATGTCGCCAAATGAGGCTGCTTCCGGGATGATTAATTCTCCGAGCCCCAAACCTTAACTTACTAGCTTAGCGTGGCTGAATAAGAAGGTTTCTCGAATTCTTCCTTGTCAAGCACCACACACTAATTCGCCTCACCTGATTACGAAGGTACAAGTCGGGCAAACTGGAGATTTCATATGCTAACAGGTGGTAGCCCCGAACCGATACGGAAATACAATTTTTTTTTTTTTTTTTTTTTTTTAGAAATCCTCCAATCGAACGATTAATTCTCCGATCCTTATCCGCAAACAATTCAAGGTGGGGCCAACTTGGCACTGGTGGTTCGACAGAGCCATTAAGTTCTTGTCTATGTAGTCATCGAGCTCATGTCCGAACATCGTACGGTCTCTCGTATTTATGGAGTACATGCTTCACTAACTTAATCACTGCCACTCCTGACCCGCCACAGTCAATTGTCCACTTATCTGGATGGAAGTCGAATGGAGTCGGTGACCTTTTTGGTATTTCACCGCCCCCGCCAAAACGTCCATACCCCTACTACATACGGTTGAGCATCGAATCTAGGCTCGCCGTGAATTCTGCTGGCATGGTTAATCTCCTCACATGATCCGGTACCTATGTCCCAATTTCGGCCCCAGAAATTGAGTTTCTACGCACAAATGGCCCACTATCTCCAATATTCTCTTGCTTGAGTCAACAGAACTAATTTATCCTGGGCAGCGGGAGTACCGGGGATCAGGATGCCAATTTGATCTCCTTCTTTCATCACAAGAGCCGTTAGCTTAGACGATGCCAATGCGACAAGTGGGCACTCCAATCGAGTACTTATCTATCGACTCCTTCCTCTCAGATCATGGTGTTCATCCTCCGCTAGCCGTGATTCCGCAGGAGTTGAGACACCATGTACTCCTTTCAGTTTCTGCCTGTCCTTTTTGGATTATTTCGATCGACTACGGCGATCCCTCAAAAGTTTGACAGGCTATCCGATGAAAACATCTCTCCATCTAAAGTCTCCTTTGACTTCAATGTTGAAAATTCTAATCATTCTTCATTGGATTATGGAAGCATTTCGTCCCCAAATATCATCGCACGAGCCATACAGACGAGCGTCTGTACAAGGTGCCCTTCAGATTCAGGATGCGCAAGTAAGTCGATACACTCATACCATATCAGCGCCGCTAATACTTCAATTCAAGATGGGTGGCATTGCTATATGTCGCAGGGTGATACAGCATGTGTGATTCCCACAGCTTTGCTCTACTGTTCAGAGGGCTACAAGGCCGTTGTTTGTGGCCCTGCTGATACCGTTACAACTTCCCCATGGCCTCAGGACGGAGCCAAACTGGCATGTTTAAATCCTGGAAATATGTTTTGTCCTACATACAAGACTTACTGCTCTCAAGCTAAGAATGAATGGTGCTGGTAAGTAGGAAAACTCAAAAAGAAATATTTCTGCTCACGTTTCCAGTGGAGCTAGTTGTGGCGTAGATGGAGATAGTTGCTGTTGGAATACTCAGACACAATCAGAGTATTTGTGCAAATCTGGAACAAAATGTGGGAACAATGCCTGTGCTCCAATACCGACACAAACGGCTGAATTGAATGCATGGACCGCCCAAGGTTGCTACACAGATAGTGAAAATGCCCGCGGTCTTCCAAATTCCTACACCGGAGCTGATGTCAAAATCGGAGTATGTGCAACGAAAGCAGCTGGCTTCAAATATTTTGCAGTGGAGTATGGCGTAGAGTAAGTATCTTCAAACCAGGTATCAAGGCATGACTGACAGATCAAGATGCTACTGGGGAAATGAGCTTGCTGCAACCTCGACTAAGGGAGATACTAGCAAATGTGATATGGGTTGCTCCGGTAGGTTACACGACAACTATAAAAAGAGGAATGTTAACTAATCCTACAGGGTTTCCTACTGCCCAATGCGGAGGCGCAGGATACAGTAAGTCTCCGCTCACCTAATTCCAGATACATCTAATCATAATTTAGTGAATTTGTACCTCAACGGAGACTACAAACCACCAGTACCAACGGTTATTGCTGGTGTTGGAAACTTCAAGAGCATTGGGTGTATGTCAGACCCTGTCACGCCTCGGATCCTCTCAGAAGGTAGTTTCACAGACTATAGTGGCCTGACTGTTGCTGCATGTATCGCAAAAGCGGGCACTGCAGTCAAATATGCTGCAGTGGAGTATTGGGGAGAGTGCTACTGGGGTAATACCCTTGCCTCGACCCAATCCGGAACATGCGATACTCCATGTGCAGGAGACAACAACCAAAATTGCGGCGGGTCTGGATCAGCGCAGGTATATGAGAATACGGCTTATGTTGCGCCAAAACCAACGACGACCTCAACTACGGCTTCAAAGACAACTTCAACTGCTATTTCAATTACTACAACCTCCGCAGTTTCTTCTCCAACTTTGGTTCCTAGCACTGGGAATTTCAAAAGTGTCGGATGCTATACCGATTCGGCGGCGCCACGACTCCTCTCAGTGGGATCCTTTGTAGACAACAGTGGGATGACAGTCGCAGCTTGTGCCGCCAAGGCAGGATCGTCAAAGTACTTTGCAGTAGAGTATGCAGTTGAATGCTACTGGGGCAACGAACTCTCCTCTGCACAAACCTCCGAAAACTGCAATATGGCTTGCGCAGGCGCTGCGACCCAGCTTTGTGGTGGTGGAAACGCTGCTACTGTATATCAAAACTCAAACTTCGATGAACCCCCAACATCCGGCCCCACAGTATTACCCAGCTCGGGCAATTGGCAAAGTAGTGGCTGTTACGTAGATTCCAGCAATCCACGACTCCTGCAGAAAGGCAGCTCCACAGATGGAGCACTAACTGTCGCCAAATGTATCGCAAAAGCAGGGTATGTTCGCTACATTGCGGTCGAATACGGGTCAGAGTGCTACTGGGGAAGTGTTTTGTCTTCGGGTCAAAAGTCCTCTGCCTGTACAGTCGCATGTTCAGGTGAATCCAGCCAGCTATGCGGCGGTGCATATGCTGCGAACGTGTATGAAAATACCGAGTGGAGACCTCCACTTAGCAAGCAAGAGATAATCGACGCCATCAGGGAGATCAGCGATTATCTTTCTACTTTGTATGAGTCGTTGGCTGCACTGAAAAATGCGGCTCAAGTCCCTACTCGGCGATCTATCATCCGAAAACGACAAGAAGATCTGGAGGCTTTGCTGACCGGTGTGCAGAATCGTGCGCGGACCTTGAGTAAGTACAGATATTCCGTCCCCAACTTCAATGTTCACGCCAGAGTAGGCAGCCTTTTCAAACGACGAGTTCCACAAGTTCAAGAGGCCTTCGAATTACAAGTAGTACGTATTCACCTCTTGATTGAAACCATCACCTGACGCGGCCTAGATTGACAGCAGTATCTCTGATCCCTTCATTGCACAGCGTAAGGAGTTCTCCCATAATGAATAGGTCAAATATTAACAATTAATAGAAGCAGCATTCGAGTCAGCGTTTGCAGAAATTATGTCACTAGTCCCGGTCGCGCTTCCAATCGCCGAGGCCCTCGCGCTTGCTACTGCGGCAGTATGTCTTGGTTTCTTTGCTTTCCAGTCGGCTGCTAATCCGCTGTAGTATACTGCCGTGAACGTCGCCCGCGATATCTTTGACTCTCTTCTCAAGTTGCTGACGCCCAGCGATAATCCCCCAACGGTGACTGACCATCCAACCCAAGAGACACCAAATCCAGAGCCCACTAAGACGAGCACCACCACCTCTTCCTCAACAACATCATCGGCCAATGCATGCGATATCTTCGCCGCAGTTGCAACCGCACCCCCGATGGTGCCTCTTAAACGATCACTCCCCGAGGACGAACTCCCAGACCAAGAACTTAGTCACAGCGCCCTTAAAAAGCGATACAGTACCGGCAAACTTGGAAACTACGGCATCGCATACGGGAAGTTCCAGCCGCGTATCGATTTCTGTCAACAAAATAATGACTTCCATTTCTTTGCCCCTAAATACCCGTCCACTAGTAGGCTTTCAACGGGGACTGCACAGCCTGATAATGGCAATGAAAAAGCCGATGATCTTGAACAGGATGACAGGAACAGCGCCGACACATCTCGCTCTGCTCCTGATATCTTGGGTATCGGTAACATAGATCTTGGCGGGCCATACATCGATATGCAGTGGGACTACAACGTCCCAGACTGGCCAAGTGATGAGCAGATTACGCTTTGTCGGCCCTATATTAGGTCGTTCCCCGATAGGATGTCTTGCACAAATGATGTGTACTACTACACGTCGCGAGGAAATCCAGCTCGAGGGGTTGAACATCAATATGACAGTGAGTTGCAGAACCCCCCACAAAAGAAACGATTTTAATCCAAAGGTAGCGGAACATGTGTTTGAGAAGCACATAGTGAAAGATTTCTTCTACTTCGTCTTTGAACGCGGCTGGTACGACTGCGCAGGTCTCAATCGAATCTTCGGGACAGCGAATAACGGCGAGAACGCAGCAAAACAGATGATGGCACAGATGGCATGGTACGACCCAATCCATCCGGACTATCCTGATAGCCGACTGGGTGAATTATTTGTGTTGGAACGAGGGCTGAACTTGTTCAAAGGCGCTGTAAGTGGTGTTGCACCCCAGTGATCGTCCGACTGCTAAACGTGTGGATATAGATCATGAACGGGCGGCCTCTTACAGAGTCTGAACGGCAACATAACGTCCTCCCACGGCCCCAGACCGGGTACGCGGAAACAATCCAGAGCCTCGAGTCTGCGAAATTAGTAATGGAGTATCTCTCTAAGGAACCGGTATCCTTAGCTTTCACCAACGCCCGGGATAGAATCTACAGATTCCTCGCCTCCCCGTAAGTAGCTCCCCGTTTAATTTCTGCTACGATCCCGCCGCCTACCTGGCCAGAAGAATGCTAAAACTCCTCTTCCTCAATAGTGAATTCACTTCGTTCAACGAAATCGCTGTCCCAGGCACAGATTTGACGTGGGCTGCGTTATGGGACGGATGGATGATCACGTGGCTGGACAAACGACAGAGCGATCTACAGAGCTGGAGGCTAGAGATAAAAGTTATACTGCAAGCTTATCCTAACCTCCCAGGTTCTTGGCAGAATAATTTTGATGTCACCTTCGAAGATTTCTATCCCGTTGCAGATTTTAACTTTCCGGGGACATGGTTTGCGATTGATGGCTAAATTAGGAACCGGGAGTACCATTACATGGAGTTTTAGAGCCTAGAATTGATTTCTGTTAGAGATATTCTCGGCTGAAGGGTGAAGGGAAAGGTAGATACAATATAGAGTAGTAGCAAATGAATGTCGATGAACAAGAAAATCCATGATAGCGAGAACGAGAACTATTTGTATTTTGAGATGTTTACAAAGGTGAAACCCGTGTCCTAGTTTGATTATACACTTTATCCACGCAGAACTCATTGTATAGTCTTGCCGTATCTTGCATCTCCTTTATCCTAGTTGGACTCGAGTTCCTTTGAAATGAACGCGCGAATTCTGTGTCTCAGATTCTCCACACCCGTTTAGCGAGATGGTGAGATGAAGTAAGAGCTATTCCGGGGCATCTGTCATATTCGGGATTGGCCAATAAATTGCCCCTTTCGGTCAATATTTGGCTATTTTGACTAGTATCTACCTATCTTTCAATGAGATAGTATCTTGGTCAATACCCTGAGAGTTGATTATTTTGACTAATACTATCAATTTGAGTAATCACTAATTTTCGCTAGTTAGTACCACGCCCTCTTAGGCCCCTTTGTTTAAGTGGGGCTTTACACTACTTGTAAGCTTAGAACCACTTGCATTTAAGACCTATATTATCGTAAAGTTACCTTCGTATCGCATCTTGTCCCACAAGTAAATCTAATATCCTTCAAGCTCTAGTTGTGATGGCAGGATCAAGGCAAAGGTCGAGTGCACTAAGTTCAATATGTTCTCTTGTCGAGCACTGGTGCAGTCTCACCCTTTGCATGGTGTAATGCTGGTGCGGTCTCATCCTTCAGGTAGTCCTCTCCTTGGCAGTATCATGTGATGGGTCGACCGAACCGTCACACTAGTTCTATTGACGATCTTCAACGACTGTGCAAACTCGATCCACAAAAGCGGCTTGCATACTGGTACTTTCAATTTAGCGACATCAATACGCCGAACGTTTGCAACGTGCTCCAATCACTTCTTAGGTAGCTTAGAAATCTCAGTCAAATATTGACTATTTCTAATGATTCTAAATCGAGAATGTTGCTTAAGCATGGCCTTGAATTTGCATCCATTTTCGATCCAATGAGCTTAGGAATGCAAAAGCTACAGACATAGGAGTCGGGTAGGATTATGTGAGCCGTCTGGTCACCCTCCCCATCTTGTGAGATGTGAGATGCGAGGGCTGAGTTCCACCTGCAACCAAGGGCACTTTGCAAAGTTGCAAAGAAAGACAGTAGTGGATGTGATAATGGTCTGGTGAGTGGCCGGCAATTGTAACATACTAGGTACTTTTGTATCGCCACCAGAAACCGACTCAAACAGGGTGCATGGCCGCCATCACATGCTCCTGCGATAGCGGTGCTGTACTCTCCTGTCCTGTACTGTACCTCTTCGTGTACGTTAGAGTAGGTGCAGATGCAAGTTGGTGCAGGTGGTGTGCACGTTGGATGATCCCCGGTTAGGTTGGTGCAAGTGGTTGGGAGAGGTGAAAAGGTGGATAGGTCAGGTCAAAGGGTTGCAGTCGCAAGGGAGGAGCCCGTTTTTTTGTTGTGATTGCCCATCCCATCTGAGCCATCCCATCTCACACATCCCTTCCCCTTCCCCCATCCTCCTAATCCTCCCATCTTATCGCCCGTCAAGACTTTTTGTTAGTCAGTCGGACTCACTAAAGCACAAGCACCTAAGACCAACCTAGAAAGTCCTCGCTTCCCTTACTCGACCCCGGGATCAAGGTTCCCTTCATCCCCAATTTCGACTCACTGTATGCCACGCCTCGAAACATTTTCATCTAACCGGAAGTTGCCCCAAGCTGGATATCCAGGAGCTCAACTCATCTATCAGCTTCACTTCACGTTTCGCCACTTATAAGCTGAGAGCTTTGCTACATTGGCACTGCGAATCACGAGGCTCTGCTGCATGACTCTGCTCTGAATCGACTGCTTCATTATCATTGTCCAACAGGGTTTCACCTCGGTGAATAATCAATCAACCAACAATTGCGCAGTGATATTCATCAAAAGGACCAGGAAACAGAAAATCAGCCTTGTCTACACTTTTCGCCATCAACACTAAGCATTTGGGGTCCTCTCCAATATGTGCTGTGCCTGAGCCGCCATCTAGGCCTCAGCACCCACTCCCAGTTGCCTATCTGCAAACTTTCGTCATGGAACTTTTCAAGAACTGGCATAGCGTATCCTAATATACTCTCCAAACGAACCCTGTCTCTGCGAACTTTAACAATCACCAGAATACGATATGGAAGCCCAGATAAACTATCCCGGCCCTGATTCATTCAACAATTAGCCTCACGAGTATTACCGTTAAGATTTGCATCTGGACGGTAATTGTCCGAGTAGCATAGCTTTTACCAAAGCTCCAAATCGAAGGCGTACCCTCACTTGACGCCAGTTCGTCAAATTCAGCGTGAGCAAAATTAATCAAGCTAATCGATTAATAATCAGATTAATTGATTTGATTTGATTAGAATTAGATTAATCTAGATCAATCTGATTAATGATTAACTTATAATAATATTAAAAATATATATTTGTAATACTACTAAGAAATAATGAACTAAATAATGAACTAACTAATAAACTAACTAATAAACTAACTAACTAACCTATTTAATACAAAATAAGTTATTATTTCTATATCTTTAACTTCTTTTCTTATATCGTCTTCTTTCTCTTTAATAACTCCCCGTAACGCTTACTTTGTAAAGACAGCAATCACGTGTGACAACGGCCTCACATCTTAATATATAATATATAAAAATAACAAGTATCTCTTAAAATCTATAATTAAGTAAGAAAGAAGGTAAGAAGAGAAAAGCTCTATACATAAAAGAGAAGCGCTATTGGGCCAATTAATCTCTGTAAAGCTCGGTTAGCTAGTATACTAGAAATGAGGCTTTAAGTGCTCTTAACCGTCACAACAAATACTTTTACTTGTTTATAAATTAATTATTTATTAATAATATATTTTATTTTTAGCTTCTAAATAATTCTTAGATTTTAATAAACTATATATTATTCTTATTAATATATATATACTTTTTTTTAATTAAGTAATAAGATTAATTTATATTAGAAAATCATCGATTTCGCTTCAGGTGTGACGAGCTGACGCATCGCCATGGGATTAGTGCCTTACAGGCCTCAGGCCGCGAGCCCCTATTTAACTTCTCTTAATCTCTTGATCTTTAATCTTTACTTTGTATTCTAAGAACGTATATAAGAATTGGAAAGCCCGTTGCGTCACATTATACAAAGTCCTCTGATTGCGACCACTGTATCTGTCTGTCTGTCTGTCCGGCCTGATCTGTCTGTTTTGTATTCTATCTGCTTCGATCTGTCCGAACAATATTCTGTCTGACCTCTAATACTCTGCCGCACTTATCAACTCTCTACTCGTCCATTGAACGCTCGATCGAGACGATACCCTAGCTCTCCACCATATAGAGCTTACCTCACAACCTTTCCTCTCTCTTTTGTCTACATTTTCGATTCTACACAATATGACGACCCCTACTCCCGTCCAGCAACTTCAGCAGCTCACCGAGCAAGTCGCTAACCTTCAAATTCAAGTCGAAGCTCTACAAGCAACACGAACCTCTCGTCCGAAGCCTATTCTCCCCGACCCTGCGAAGTTCGACGGCAAAGCATATCACTTCGATACATGGCTCCTAGCTATTAAAGCTAAACTACGTGTAGATGGCCTCTCCGGCGCCCTTGGCGACTCCGTGGCACAGTTCTATTACGTATACGACCGTCTCGAATCCCAAGTCCAGTCGCAAGTGTTGTTATAGCTAGCTACCGCGGAGTAAGAGCAATTCTGGTCATACTAATCGATCCTCGACCAGCTTTCCCGAGCCCTCGACAACCCAAACAAGACTCAAGAAGCTATCGACCGCCTCTATCGAATTGACTAAGCCTCCGAGTTTATACCCAACTATATCGCCAAGTTCGAACGTATGCTGTACGAAGCAAAAGGACATAATTGGGACGACGACCGCAAGATCTCTGCCTTTCGATTTAGTCTTAGCTCAACAATCAAGAATCGTCTCGCGCAACAGTTAGAACTGCCTTCGTCATACCCTCAGTTCTTACGAGCTGTGCAAAAGCTGTCTTCTCGTTCCGGTACTCTAGGTCCTCTTAACTCGACTCACAATCCTTCGTCTAGACCGCATACCGCATCGAATGCCCCTCCAGCGACTGGTCGATACGGTGACCCAATGGATATCTCGAATATAGGCATAAATTCAATTAACGTACCTAGTCATTTCTTATCCAGCGAACTAATACGTCAATCGTACAAGGACATAGGTGCTTACTTACGCTGTGGTAGTTTCGACCATTGGTTAAAGGATTGCCACGAATCAGCCCGGCCTTCTGCAAACTCTCGATCTGCTGGTACAAGCGGAAAGAAGGTGACAATCGCTACTTTAGACGACGACTACGATTCTGACGATTACAAATACGACTCGGACGATCCAAGGCATCCTGACGCATGGCAAAAGGGTATTTTTGAGACTTAAGACGCTCGGGACGAGCTTTTTTCGGAGGGGGGGAGTAATGTAACGAGCTGACGCATCGCCATGGGATTAGTGCCTTATAGGCCTCAGGCCGCGAGCCCCTATTTAACTTCTCTTAATCTCTTGATCTTTAATCTTTACTTTGTATTCTAAGAACGTATATAAGAATTAGAAAGCCCGTTGCGTCACATCAGGAAGCCTCGGTAAAGCTTAGTAACCTTTATTTTTAGTATTCGTTAGTCTATTTTAGGCATAGTCTACTAGACTATACTGCTTTAGGATACGGCTCTTATATTAATTAAATTAATTAATTAATAATCAATTAATTAGATTAGATTAGACTAGAATTTGATTAATTGAAATTTTACTTGATTAGATTTAGATTAATGGCCATTAATCTAATCTAATATCATCATTTCTCACACTGGTAGCGAGGAACCCACCGTGACGAGAAAATTGAGGGGTACTTTGACTTTAAATATATCAAATTCTTTATACATATCGACGTCTTTTAAATTTTTATTTTATTCTTATTCTATCGTCAACTTAGAACATTTTAACCCCCTTTTACTAGAAAATTGTAACGACACTAGCAGAAGAGAGCGTTGCAAGAGGTATGTGGTAGTACGTTGGCGTTGGCTATCGAGTACTAATAGGTCTAATACGAAGGAAACAAGAAGATAAAGAAATAAGAGGGAGAGTGCTCCTTTAAATACAAGTAGCCTCCGGAACCACTCTAGTACGGGTCCGACTCCAGTCTAACTCAACACAGGTGGATCCCCTGAAGTCCCTGACTCGCCATAATGTCCAACACCTAGTCCTATCGTTACAAAAATCCTCTCCGCCCTCAGGCCTGACGTGTAAAATGCCTTTATAAATAGTAAACGAGGACTCCCCTTATTATTGCTCCACTATCGGGCTCTTTATCACCCCTAATACTTATAAAAAAGCAACCTCTAAATTCTAGAGCCTTGCTAGCAAGCTAGCAATCCTCAAAAGCCCCTGTAGCTGTTGTGGCGTACAGATTTGTACAGAGAGCGCGGCATGAAGTGATTGGAATACGGGGCATTACATTCCTAGCTCCACTAATACTACCTGTAAGAGCCTGTAGGAGACCACCGGCGTTCGAGCCAAGATTATCCCCTGTAACTGTGCCTCTGTTGGTGATTTTATCGGCTCTCAGCCCCTTGTATTTACAGGGGCTGAGCCGCTGTCGGTGCACTGGAAGAGGGGTAATATAGGGGTAGTTCGATATCCCCCCTCAATTATCACCACTTCGTACGCTCTACTACTCTCCACAACACTCCACATCTCTGAGATATTGACCCTCTTTCTAATAGAGGCCGCTAGAATGTTTGAATTTGCCGATTTAGGCTTGTCAGACGACTCTTTTGAGCTATCCGATCCTCCTAACTCTATTATATCTGGTGAAACGGATAACGAAGATAAAAAAGAGATAAAGTAGTTTAAGTTATGATTAGGTTCTAAAAATAACGAAAATATAAAGTCACCACTGATTCCCCTTCCTCCGGAGCCTAAAGACAAAAGCAAAGCTGTGGTTCTATTAAAAGCTGTTAAAAAAGAGTTCTGTATCAAAGCAAGAATACGAGCTGCTATTATATTAAACTATTATATTAATATAATACGAATTACCGCTATTACAAGTATAAACAAATCACGTGTTTATAGTCTCGCGGCAAAGGCTCGACAGCGTAACTAGAAGCAAAACACTAGTATAATATTAAAGACTTGGCATATAGCGAATAAGAAGAGATCTAGGAGACCTACGATTTCAGCGGAGGCAATAACAGTTATCTTAAAAGTTGTTACGAAAAACTCAACAACCCGTGGCTTCTTGACTACTACAATTGTCGTGCAAAGCTCTAATCGACGGTAGGCATGGCTCTCATAGCTGCAACGTGGTGGCAAAAAGTGTCTGATTTCTAGAAGGAAGCTCCTGACTACAACTGCCCCTATAACTTACGTAGGCTAGGGACGTGAGCATACCTATGTTACACGACAACAATTTCTAAGGGAGTGAAGTAGTAAGGCTTTAAAGTTGCCCCGAGGACCATTTGGAAGATTTTAAAAGCAAGAAGTTATAATCAATGTAAATTAATTATCAAACTAAGTCTCAACGTTGTTAATGAAGCAACTCGCCTTGCGTATTGTTTAAAGAGGCAATAATAGACTCTTAAGGATTAGAAAAACGTGATCTTTTTAAATGAGACTACAAATACAATTAGGAGGCATAAGAGGCAAACAACGCGTGTAAAGATTGCCGACAAAAGCTTTCCATAAGCATATAATCAAACAACATTAAAAAGGCTTCTCTAAATTCACGTTCTAAGGCTATTTTTCGTATAATAACAAGGGCCCATATTATATGTTAGAACCAAAAACAGCACAAGAGAAGAGAGATCGAAAGGTTCATTTGGATACTCGAAATGCCCTCACAATGAAGAACGATAAAGCTCAATGGGAGAGAGCTTGGAAGAAGTGGCTAAGAGATTAAACTAGAAAGCACGGTAGGAGGCCTAATAGCATTAAAAAGACGTAAGTCCACAGTAAAGAAAATAGCGCAGTTGTGTAAAAATTAAGAAGGGGGAGCATCAACTAGTACTAATACCAGAAGTATATTTTACTAGAGAAACTACTCCCATTCGCTATAAAATACCAAAAGAATCGCCCGGATACTTTAATTCAAGAAAATAATACTCCGGCTCACGCCTCAAAGTATCAACAAGAAGTGCATAACTTACAAGAGGTTATTAAAATGCTTTGACCTAGTAACTCTCCTAATCTTAACGCAATTAAACGTTAGTTTTAGATAAAAAAAGAAAACTACACGCAAAGGGGGAACAAATAACAAGAAGAAGTTAAGGGCGAGGTGAGAGAATTATTAGGAGAAGATGCCGTAAGCAAAATCTAAGAATAGATAAAAAGGATACCTTAGCACGTAAAGGAAGTGATCCGTGTGAAGGATGGGAATAACTCCGAATAAGTATCAAAAAAGTAAAATAAAAGGGCAAAAGAAAATCGCAATATATTAATCAAAAAAGAGAATACACTTATATCATTTACCCCCCTAACGATTATCCTTCTAAGGGAAAAGCCTCTTTTAAGGGACTCTAAGATTTCTCAGGGGTCTTCAATAGCCTTCATAAAATTATGCCCTATATTCCAATCATTATATACCGCATTCTCTGTACAAGGTCGCGACGCGGATTAAGACCTCGAGTTAAAGCGAAGAATGATTTCGGTTAATATTAAAAGACCCCATACTTTCCTAAACGGTGTTACCTCTCTTATGCAATCATTGCCAAGATTCTATGTGTTCTTACGTGGACTACTAAACGTTCTTGGACCTGTGGTGCTTTACTCGCCACAACACAACACGATCATCTATATTACGAAAGCAATATCTACCAACTACGATCTTAAGCGAAAAAAAAACGAAAAAGCACATGCCTAAGCTACAAGTAAATCTTTTGAGGTCTAACCTCGACTCGCGATCAAAGATGGCTAAAGAAACAAAGCTAGGGATTAATGCAAAGACCCTTATTGATAAGGAGATCACCACGCTTTTTTTCTACACTTACACTTATGACTAATACTTCAGCGACACTAGCTAATAAGGGCGAATACAAAGCTACAGAGGGTTTAAGGGTACAAGTTTTGGCCGTAAGACAACAAGTATTAAAAGAGGACCATTCCCACACGCTTTTTATCTTTAGTAAACTTAGCGGCAATACATTAGAAGCTGGGTCGGAACGTTCCAGAAAGTTAACTATTTGGGATTCTTACATGTCGCACGCCAATTGAATTCTCCTAGCGTCCTCCCCGACTTTTCCTCCATATCTGTGGTTATGTATTTCGAATTGAAACAAAATGGATATAACCATGGCGTAGAAGATCCTTTGTATCCAGGCACCGACTTGGACATGGCTATCGGTGCCTTCCCCCATCCATCTCCGGCATTGTCGGACCTATATACGATGCCCGTTGCTCAGGGCCGCAAGGTCCCAAAATCTTCGGCGAATGCACTGATCCATAGAGCGTCACCGAGTCCCGTATGGGCCTGTGATTTCCGCCCGCTTCCGATTCTTGATGAGTTGATTCCACAGAAGAGTTGGGGCGCCGCTTCATAAAGATCCACCAGATTGTGAGCGAGATGAAAACGACGCCCAAGGCGGAGCCGATGGACACTCCTGCTATAGCACCTCCACTGAGGCTGGTCGAGGAGTGTGTTGATGCAGTTAGGGTTGGAGAGGAAGAAGATGTTGCGGGTGTAGTTAAAGCTGAAGAGGTGGAGGAGGATGTTGTGGTATCGCTGGCTGCAACACCTGTTAAGGGGCCTGCTCCATTGGAATTTGTGGTGATGGCGACGGTCTTGGTGAGCCCGCTGTACAGACCACAACCGTATCCGATAGAGCCACTGGCGTACAAGTATTCAACACAGTAAGGCGTTGGAGATATGCTGTGATAGGCGGGTAAGCATGCGAAGAGATCATGTGGCATATGATGCCCTTTGGAAGGGTGAAAAAAACTCACCAGATCAGATTGTTCAAGTTCGCTTGACAGGCAGCATTGCAAGGCACTCCAAGAAAGTCATAGCAGGTGGTGAATATGTCGCCGCACAAAGCACTTGTTGTCCTCTTACAACACCCTACTACAGATGGTCCAGTCGTTCCGCAGATGAACTGTGCTGATGCGCAAGTAACAGGGTCGGCTTTGTGACTAGTGTGTCAGCAAGTGCACTGCTGCTCTCACGATATATGACCTCAAATCAGGTCGAGATTACTCATACCTTTATTACCATCAACCCAACCACAAGTAGGATTGGAAGCACCAGCTTGCCGCAACTGATGTGCGCCGCGGAATGCATGTGGAACAGATGTCGGTTCTGGGTTTATGCCGATTTGGAGGCCCAGATTATATTGTGTCCTTTTGGCCATCGGACTTAACGCCAAGGCATGTATGTGACCGTAAAGCAGTGCCACAAACATCGACGAGGTAACAAAGCATCGCAGAAATAGATTCATAGCTTCGCTCGAGAAGACACTAATGAAATAGTTGTGAAGATTCTTCATACAACAGTTGGACCCATCACTAGACCGTTCCTGTGTTGGAGATAACCTCTGAAAGCACATGCGAATACTGTTCCCGGAGCTCCGTGATCAGCCCACAGGATCAGAAGCTGAAGTCAAGAGGATATGTGTTTGCCATACGTCAACAGCAGGAGAGCTGAGGACTGGGGATCCTGGAGATCCTTTTGTAATTCCAATCAAATGCCGAACTGTCAGCCCCGAAGTTGAGCTGGAAACTTGCTACCAGTGGCATGCTTTTGTATGGTTCTGGCGTCTGCAGCTGATCGGGTTGCGGAAAGCGCCGTTGCAATGAGAATTCCGTATTCCCACCTAGCAGAACATGGTTGGCATTTTCACAAGCCTCCTCGCTAAGCATCACCGCAACACCCCCCCCCTGTCGAAAAGGAGTGTCCGCGGATAGTTTGATGAGGCGCCGAGATTTTTCGGCACTTTCGGTCAATCGGAATTGGAGAAGCAAGCCCACTGCCCTTCATGCAGTCCGACTATTCGAGCCAGGTGTCACCCCGCTCCAACCGTTCGTCAAAAGGGATCTGGTATTCGCAGCTAGGCTGCTTTGTAACATAGTTGAAAATCTATTAGTACCCTTAGGCCCCCATTTCTAGTGTTGAGCCTTTGTAAGTCCCGAACGTCGGTCATATCGATGACTTCGAACACATGCAACTCTCAAGTACTCTCTTATATCTCAGTTGCGCTCTTGGCGCCGGCGCACAATCGTTTTATGCCGCCATTAGCCAAATCTCGCAGCTGTCCAACTTTACTTCTTTCTTCGAAAACAATTTCCCTCTAGCAAGTCAGCTACTGACGAACTCTTCCACTGAACCCCACACTATTCTCGTTCCCAACGACAACGCATTTGCAAAATATGAGAGCGATAACGGATACTCAATCACGGCTCTTTCAGCAACTGAGCTCACATCGCTTATTCAGTACCATGTCTTAGTTGGGCGACTGTCTAGTGCGAACTTCTCAGCGTCGAGGGGTCTCACGGCTCCATCACTTTTAGTTGGCGAGCAGTACAACAATAGATCCGCAGGCACGGCGCTTTCGGCTAACTTTTCAAATCCTGCAAGTGCGAATGGCCAAGTTGTTTTCATCCAGTCAGGGCTGCAGTCGAGCAGTAAGAAGTTCCGTGTGAGGGGTGCGGGACTCCAAAGCTTAGAAGTGCGATCTGGGCTCTCATCTGATGCAAACTTGACGGCCTTGGATGGGATATGGGATGGAGGAATGTTTCAGATGATCGATCGGTTAGCACACATGGCCCTAGAGCCTCTCATGCACTCTTCAAATGCACGTCCCATGCTAATATGAATCCAGATTCCTCACTCTACCTGAGCACTGCTCTGCAACGATCCGCAACTCCGGTCTCAGCTCCCTCGACAGCGCAATCACCCGCGCCGGCATCTGGGACGATCTTGACGACAGCGCCAACTACACCTGCATCGGACCAACCGACACCGCCTTCGCAAATGCTCAGCATCCTGAGAACAATCTCAACGATTCCGCTCTGGAAAGTGCGATGAAAATGCACACTTTTCCTCAGGTTCTGTATACAAATTTCTTGGAGGACGGGCAGGTGTACTTGTCGGATAATGAGTTGAAAATACAGGTGACGGTGAAGGAGGGAGAGGTGTGGTTTAATGATGCGAAAGTTGTGAGTCCGAATGTTATGTGAGTGGCTTTAATATCAGTTTAGTCTTGAGCTAGACTAATAGTAGATGTAGCACCAATAATGGCGTTGTGCATGTTGTTGACAAGGTGTGTTTCCCCTATTGGCCTTGAAGTTAGGGGCTCGCGATTTCATGGACAAAAATAGGTGATGTCTTCACTGGAGGACCTGTCGGCATCAAGTTCAGCGTCGGCAGTCCCATCACCAACGTCGACTACGACTCCCTCCAAGTCCGGAGCAGCAATACGTACCTTTCCCGATGTCAAGTTGGGTGTCTTCGTCCTCTTAGCTTTTGTCTTGAAACTTTGACATTACCCCGCAGAGGCTGGAAGTGCACATCTGGCCACTGGGAAGACCTTCCAAATAACGACTTTCCCATTGGCTGTCCAACGCTCTGCAACACCACTTGGTAGTTCGTTCGAGCCTGAGAAAATTACGTGTATTTGAAAGGACGAAGGAATGATCCATTCAACTCAGTATCCCCCCTAGAAAAGCAAATCCTGAAATTAAATCCCATCACCAAGCTCGAAACGATGATATTGGACTCTTCACCATACCACCCAGAAGGAGCGAAGTTAGGAGTCCGAGGTTGGTGGACTGGCAAAGGCCAAAGGCCATCGGTGACCTGTTCTTTCGATGTGTGGTCAGACCAGAAAATAACTTGTCTGTCCTGCGGGTTAAAGATCTCGACCGAGAGTAATGACATTACGACAATGACCCTGTGAGGGATTGGAAGGCACCTTGAAGAGCTAAATATGTTTTTTGGGGGAGGTTATTGAGAACAGGATGAGTTAATGAGTGTTGCCATGTTTTTCTAGTGTTGTGAAGGATTAGCGACTACTAGGGTACTGCGTTCTGGTTTCTACAAAGAGAGGGGGTTTTCTTTTTCTAAAGCCGGAAAGGACAGTTGAGATACTAGCATCTACGTCCGAGGTTAGTGTAGCGATTTCCAGTGTGCTCAAGTCTCGAGTATGTTCTGTAAATTTCCACCTATTCGGATCGATCCTTCTGTTGACGACGAAACAGACTCTTGCTGGTGCTCCTCTACTATCTTCGGGGAAGCAGAGGTGAGAGGAGGATGAGGATGGGCTGTGAGTAGTTGAGATAAAGGGTTTCCTTTTGACAGGTTCTGAATATATCGACCGAACTACTGTTTGTCGTATGGAAAAATCTCCATACATATACAGCGTAACACTCGTGCCTATCCCTCTAACCTTCCCAAAGAGTCATATGCAAGCTGCACATGACTCACTCATCACATGATCAATTCCACACATTCGTACTAGCCTCTAGGTTCCTACAACCCCTTGTCAACAGTTCCTCCACGCTCTTGGAAAGCCAGAATATCGTAGTCTTGGATCTTGGGATCATGGAGTAACGTTGCCATGACTTCATCCTTTGGCCTCATGGCATTGTACTTCAGGATCTTCAGGCCGTCCTTGTTGCAATTCATGAATCTTCTGTGCTCCATTGGGAACTATATAGTGAGTTCATTGTTATTGACTCTAGTGCTCCCGAGAAGAGCGGTTTGGGATCGCGAGGGATCAACTTGATGATCCCGACGTGCAATCGCCGGTATTAGTGATACGACAGGTTCGATCTCAAAGAGTGTCAACACTCTTCCACGCCGACTTGAGTACGAAGGGATGACATCTCGAGATTCAACAGTCTTTTCCGAGCGAAATAAGGTCCAATCGGGGATCTTGTCGCCTGTCATCGTCTTTAGTAATCAGAAGCTCAAAAACAATATTATAGGACTCGCCTTTGATACGCCTCAAGAGCTATCACAACCGTAGTTCTGTGAAACCACACTCTCCAGGAGCCCAGCTTCCTTGACGAGCTTGTAGAAGAGCCCTTCCTGCGATATAAGCTCTGCGGGCGTGTCAAATTCAGTAACTTCACAATTCCTGAGCACGACGATGCGGTCAGAGTTGATGACTATATTGATGCGATGCGCGACCGTGATGAATGTCCGCTTACTGAAGAGAGCACTGTGGAGCATCTCCTCCAAACCCACCAACCAATTCCTTCCCCTTCTCTTATCCATCCATACCCATCCACCCAAGCACACCCCCATCGCACTCTCACCAGCCAAATACAAATAAATACTTCGCAATATAGTAACATAGTAACCTTCTCAGATTACATCAATCTAAGGATCGCGGTATCGATATTCCATATACACTCAAGCCAAACCTAAGACGTTAGGCACCATCAACCTTCCCCCCCCCCCCAACCAAACGGCGTCGCTCCAAGGAAACACCACCTATACTGCGCAATAGATCCTTCATAGTAAGTTGTTTAAAGCATTATATGTTTTGGTGAAGTTCTATATTGACTATTATGGCAACATAAGTCTAAAACTCTCCTACTTTTCTGTCATATGTACGCGCACTTGTTTCCTCTGAGCCAAGGAGCCTAAGGACCGATGCTGATGCGGGGGTGCAATGAACTCTATTTGTCTAAATAGTGGTAGGACATATCACGACTGCGTATGTCCTCGCACGCCGGTGCTTTAGTGCCCCGCACGGGACACCCCCTCTATATATACGCTTCCCCTCTGGACTTCTTAGAAGGCCAGAGATTAGTTCTGAATACATTTCTGAACCGCAATTCTACAAGCTTTGCCTACCGTGACACTCAACACCTTACATTTTCCCACTCGATCCTGCCTACTTTAACCTCGCAGAAGAGCTCATTTTCTAAAATGGACTCATTTAAAAATATGAGCTATACCGAGTTAGAAAAATCTTCGATAAATACTCCACGGCAAAATCCCAAGGCTTATAATATTAGTAAAAAGAAAAGAACTTTATATATAAAAGGATACTAGTACACTTACAAAAACAAGTATACCACAGCTTCAGAGGCATGTGCAAAATCTTGCCAATGCCGGCTAAAGATCTATTGCGTATTGTGCCCTCCTCGGTGAACGAAACTCATTCTTGACGAGTATAAATAACGAAGCCAAAGTTCGCTGGTTAACCAAGTCTGTAGTGCTAGGGAAAGGGAAAGGGAAGGTAATGAGCTATAAAGACATTAAGGAAGCACGAGTAAAGCGTGCTGCGAAAGATATAATAAAAGAGAAGGGAAAACACGGCCGGAAGCGTAAGAATACTAGTTTAAATACAGAGGTAAAGGCCGAGCTAGAAGCGTTATATATTATAAAAGAGTTATTTAATAAGAAAGAACGTGGCTAAAAGTGTAAAAGAGTTATATAAGCGGCCGATAACAAAGAGTTAAAACTAAAGCTAGAAGTAGTATAAAGGATCGAAGTGTTAGTTTTATAAAAAGCACTAGTAACACGTATATATTAAACCGCAAATCGTTAAAGTATTAAACCGCTAAAATAAGTAAAGCTTAATATAAGTTTATTAAGGTAGGCCTTATATAAGCGTTATAATTAATTATTAAATTAAAGTTTGTCCCTACATTCTCGGCGTAAGAAGGGATAAATTACCGCTTACCAAGAATTTATAATTTAATTATATTCGCTTTAATACCGCTCCATATATAATCTTAAACTATTATAACTTTATTTTCTTTCTTATATTATTACTCGGGCTGCCATTTGTATTTAGTACACGTTTAGTTCTTACAATACTATGTTTATTAAAATTATGCTTAGGCTAACCTTATTTTACGACGGTGTCGCTATTTATATTAGCCTAAGTGTATTATATTATCACGTGAATAGCTTTATACTTAAAACATCTTTATTAAAATAACTGTTATTAGCTACTTAACTTTTATTCTTCGTTTACTTAGTAATTAGGTATATCTCGTAAAGGGTATAATTTAAGGCCTTAATAAATAGCTAAGAGAAGTTAGATTACTTCTCCTTAAAAAACGAGTTCCTTTGTTTTTTACGCTTATAACAGTCGTAAGTCTCTAGCGCGTTATCTTCGGGTTTTATTCGTTAATAGAAAACTTATTTAAGCGAAGCTTTAGGGCTGTAACTAGTATATAACAAGATAAGAACTAAAATACACTTTACCGTGGTTTATATAATAAGACGAGAAGTAGTTTTTAATACTATAATTATATATATCTTGTCTTATAGTTATTAAGATATAATATAATTAGCTAATATACTATTAATATTAAAGTTACTAATGTTTTAAAAGGTGGGCTAACGCCTTAAGTATAAAACCCGATTATATATATTATTATCACGACACGCTCGGCCGTATTATTAACCATTATCTTGCCTTTTCTCTTTAATATAATTATAATCTTATAAAATTAAACGCTTTCTATAAACAAATTCTATTATTATAGCTAATAAGATATATAGTAAAAGATAACGTGTACCCCTAAAGAAGCTAGATATTCTAGAACTGTGAAAGCGTAGTTATATTCCCTAAGTAAAATACAGCTACAGCTAAAAATAAAGGCTTAACGTCCTAGTCTGTGCGCCACTACTACTTAATAAGTAGGTGCCCTTTATACCCTTCACACCCCCCTAAGTAATATCGTAAACCTATATAAGACAGCTAACTCTCGCTTAAGGGCTTACTAGCTAGTTATCTTATGTTTATTTGTTTTATTACTTTAAAAGGGGAAGCCTTTTGTTCCTTGAAATTCGTAAGGGTTAAGGCCGAATTTTACTTTTTTCATTTTATAAGAAAATAAGAGGCTATTTAATAAGAAAATATTTGCCTTTGTTTTAAATTTTTCTTTTATAGCCTAGCTTTTAGACTTTTATATATTAGTAATAATATTTTTGTGTATTAAAGGTAATAATCTTATAAGCGTGCACAATACCGCTTTACGGGGGGGGGGGGAATATTATCCTTTGCTAAGAGGCACATTAATATTATCTTTTACTAAGATGTACGGACTTTACTATACACGAGGATAGTAATAAGTAAGCAGCTCTACTAGTAGTTATAGTATATAAATTTTGTTACGACCTCCGATGCGCCTCGTATTCTAACTGACACGGCTCGTAGCATCGCTGGCTATGCGACGGCGCTAGGCCTAATTAGGAGGACTAAGTGGCTAGTATACGACATATGAATGCGAATAGCGCTCGACTACGCTAGGCCCTATTAAGAGGGTCTTTCGTGTATTTATACTCGAGCTCTCTCTTATAGAGAGCTCTCCTTTTCTCCTTGTATTTTCTTCTCGATTCTGAGCGTAGCTTCAGGCCTAAATACAAAGCTAGAGTCAACTCGCCGTATTAACCTCTTGCCAGCTGTAACAAATTTACCTTATATAACACTTTTAGACTATTATTTTTATTTAACTAAGTTATATATCGGCAAGTACTAATAATATAACTAAATGCCCTACACCCGTTCTTTAAAAATATCTTACTAATAAGTATAATTAAAACTAGGGGTTAAGGCCATTAGTTCTTTAGCTAAAATGTGACTATTATTTTTTAGTACATTTTCCTTTATAGGTTATTAGGTTATTAAAGTAAAAGGAAATCTCCTCCTTTGCCTTGTTCTATTAAGTGCTATATTCACCTTCCCTTTTTAGTACAGAATAAACCGAATTATGTATAAAATAAGACCTTTATATAGTACTTACGCCTTCCCTTACTTATACGACGCGCGCCGCACTTACACAACCCCCGCACCTATATAGCCCTATAATATAACTAATCTTTTCTTTTAATATAAAGGTCTTTAAAATATAATTAAATTTATAGATTTCGCTTAAATCTTAAGTTATACGTTAAAGTATAAAGTAATAAAAGACCTCGCACTAAATTATCCTTTATACTTTTATATTCTAGCTTTTAAAGTCAAGTCTTTATATTACTATTTAAAATACTTTTCGTTTTACCTCTCTTACTAATAACTCTTATCTCTGGCGTAGTCTTTAGCACTCCTCTTACTAATATAAATAATATTATCGCTACTCCTGTAAAAGATTTAAGTAAATCGCCTAATATCTTTGCTTACTAGGCCGATTACTATTTTACTACCTTCTCCAAAGCCAACTATAATAAAGTAGCCGGTAGTAATGTCCGAATCAGCGGCAATTAATATATTAGAAATAACGACCGCTACTCTTTCCGTTTTATAAGTTACAGTGGCAGTAATACGATTTAATTACATAATATCTCGGGCTATAAAAGCCGCACTTTTAATTAGTATATATATAATAATAAATACTATAGCGTTAACACGGGTAAGAACTAAAGGAGCATTTACGTTATATAAGGCTAAGCTTGTTATAAATCGTAGAAAGGTATATTTTATAAATCGGCTTATAATACTAATTATAAATATTAAAAAAAAGAAATAACAGGCATTTTCTACTAGTATAAATAAAAAGACGGAATAACTTGTACTTAAGTTACCCCTTTAGGTTTTTCTTTTTTTCCTTGTCTCTTAAGTTTCTTTAGCCTAGTATTATTTTATTAAAAAAATTCCTTTAAAGTATATCGTCTTAACTAGCGACATAAGATTAATAACTTAGGCCTAAGTTTACACGTTGCGTATTATATTAATTTATATATATTATTATTTATATATATATATATATATATATAATTAAGAAATAAGATATAATATTATTCTATAACCGTATATTTATCGTTAAGCGTAAATAAACAAAACAAAGAAAGCTTATATATTAATAAAAAAAATAGCTACGGCGCATTAGGGCTAAAAACAATATCGATTATATTTAAGTCGTAATAGGCATTTAAAATTAAATAGGTATTAATACCTCTACGCCCGAAAAAATTAATACTAATATGTCCTTTACAGTTAGCTGTTACGGCTGGCAAGGGGTTGATACGGCGAGTTGACTCTAGCTGTGTATTTGGGCCTCTAGCTACGCTCAGAATCGAGAAGAAAAGACAAGGAGGAAAGGAGAGCTCTCTGTACGGGAGGGCTCGAGTATATATACATGAAGGACCCTCTTAATGGGGCCTAGCGTAGTCGAGTGCTATTCACGTCAATATGTCGCAGGCTCGCCACCTAGTCTTCCCTATTAGGCTTAGCGCCGTCACATAGCCAGCGATGCTACGAGCCCGTGTCGGTTAGAATACGAGGCGCATCGTAGGTCGTAACATTAGCGGGCCATAAAGTCGGCTTTGTTAGCACAACCAGATTCTTCTCAAAGAACGGAACTATTCGCTTAAGTTAGATCGCATACTTAAGATCAGCCTTATTTAGAAAAGAAATCGGTTATTAAAGAAGAGTTAGCTATTAATATAAAGTCAAACGGTAGCTTTTCGTTAACTTTAGACGCTTGGACTGCTATTAATCAAGATGCTTATCTTGGAATTACTATGAAAAGCGCCCCTATACTTCCTAAGTCTAAGGGAATGTAATAGTATAAGTTTTGTAGATTTTTATAGTTGTTGTGGTTATAATTACAAGGGATAAAAACGGCGCCAAGGAAAACAGGGGCCAAGACATACCAGCTGTACCTCCGTATATCCTCTAGAATTGAATGCTGCCTGAAATAATAAGGCGATGGCTAGAGGAGCCTTTTTTTTATTTTATTCAGGACTCTTCATCATTCACCTGACCTGCGAGCTCCAGAGCTCGGAGCTGAGTAATCCCAACCCACGACGCGACCACCCCCACCACTGCACCAATCGTTTATTCACAACATCCTACTACTTAATAAAGTGTTGTTTACATCAGGGATGTCGCCTTGCTAGCGGATATCCCATACTTTATAAGGCTGCACCTCTGTATTTCGACTACGAGCCTTCCGGGCTAACTTAGTCTCAGGAATCCTGATCACCCTTCTAATAGAATTATTATACTCGACAACTAATACACCTCGTACAAAGAAGGGCACGAGGAAACCCTTGCGGCCGGGGCGGATTCTTCAAGTCCCTTCTCATGTCTAGCTACGGGAAACTGGAACTTCATGGTAAGTCCATTCCATGGTTGACTCGTTTTTGACCCGCATCCATAGGTTAATGACAGCCATTTACTCATAGTTGACATGGGCTACGATTCTGGATGGACATACCAAACCCCCCATTCCAGGACCCTACCCTAAGTTATGGATCGCAGCAACAGGGTGCGGCATCAACTGCGGCACCAGTTTACCAAAATACACCTCAGTTTTCACTAGGAAGGACCAGCACACTCCAGGAGAACTCGAGGAAAAGGAGGACCCCCTCTGACTCAGCTGAGCTGATGAAACTTCCTGCAAAGCGAACTTCAAGCCATCAGTTTGGAGCTAATGAGGAATACAACACTTATAAATACGCACCAGGTGATAGAACTCCCATCTTCCCGCAATATCTGCAGCCGAGCAATACGTATGCAAATCTTGTACCGCAACAGTACGACCGATCAGCAAGAAGCTATCAAGGACACCCTTCAAGACATACTGGTTACGGATACTCGGGGCCCGGAACTACACCCCCGCCCATTATCATGGCGCAGTCACCCCAAGTTACGAACTGGGGTTCATATCCAACTGTTGGCTCAAGTATGGCACGAAGTCCAGTTTATCCCGCCCAACTCTATCATCACTTCCGCCACCGGCAGCAACATCAACCCCTCCTTTAATTAGGACTTCAACTTGCAACAAACCCCAAGTCCAGCAACCACCCTCAACGGAGGGCAGCCTGGTCAGTACGTCAACGCATATGCTCCGTACCCGCACAAAGTGAAACTTGAGATTACTCGTGACGTCGAAGCTATGGCATTGCACTGGTCCGAAGAGGAGTCTAAATCACCGAGGCGGCTCGTACATTTCAGCCGGTCACGGTCAGGGAGCACGATCACAAGAACCTTCCAGCCTGTTTCGCCAGATGACCGGCCTCCGAAAAGTGTGTGCATCAGTTGCATCTACTGGGAAGAGAAGCAAGGGTGTTTTGTTACGAGTGTTGATACGATCTATTTGCTAGAGTATCTCGTAGCCGCTCGGTTTACAGTAGAAGAGAAGAACAGAATACGAAGGAATTTGGAAGGCTTCCGGCCATTAACAGTATCGAAGGGTAAATCTGATAGCGAGGAGTTCTTCAGGGTTATCATGGCATTTCCTGCACCGAAGCAAAGTATTCCACTGGAAAGATTTGGCATCAGCATTGAAGAAGATTATTGGCGAATACGTAAGTGTTCTTGATTAATTATTATGCACGCCGCCGACGTTGGACAGTCTGCGAGTCCCTCTTCAACACTGCCAGTTGTGTCTACACTGGGGGCAGACACCGGAGCAGAGCTTGCCACACCTTTCTCTTGATCAACTGGGTTCGTTGTGTGGTATTGTGATCTGCCAAGACAGGAATTGAAAGGACCTTGCAGGGCTGGTGTTTCCTATCTCTTCTCGTACAGTAGCTTGAGTCATAGACTGAAATGCAATAAGACAGCTGACCTCCTAATTCCTTTGGTGTGAATAGTCCGCGATTTTGCTTCCTTCTGATGTTGCATGTAGGATTTAATCATCACGTTAGGTCTCATTCACCCGATCATTACAAGCCCTGCATCCGCTCGTAGATTATGGCCGAGTTATCGACTTCAAAGATAACGATATGATCAAGGTTTAGTCTGGGTTCTTCTTACAGCATCAAATTTACCCAGTCTTAACCCGGGAAAATCAACCCCCACAGACTCGAACAACCTCAAAACTGTGCCTTGAGCTGATAAAGGCATGAGTATGCAACGAAGCTTCAATTCACATCCGGATCTGGAAATAAGTTATGTCTACGCAGTAACCCCTAGCATTTATCTGCTTCATACTTCAATTTAGGCACTAATCATACCAACTGCAACTTGACGTTGTATTCTCACGCAAACCTCCCCTTCCCTATTGCAAGACCACAACCATTGGACGCATGTTCTCCAATCTCCTGACTACTACTGAGAGCACCTCATAGACCATCTTGGAGGATGGCTTGTGGGAAGCTAAAATACAACGCTATATGAACGCAGGCAAGGAGTCCGCGTACAATAGGCATTTGTTGTCGTTTTCTATCCATTGTAACAATAATAATCATTGAAAATAACGATGGAAACTTGGGGGTCAAACGAATGGCCGGAATGGGATCAAAACTGAGAACTAAACCAATGCCTCCGCACTTACCGAAGATCCTTCCCGAGTTGTCATGATTCCCTGACCAACCTTAACAGATATTCCCGGAACGCCAGTAGCATCACAAACCCATGATTCATCCGAAGCCTCCCTGTTTACCTGCTTTTGTGATCTTCCCAGGTCATGTTCATCACTTTCTTCCCTCAGCTTGGCCGCAAGGTCACCTTATGGTAAACGCGATAAGAACATACTTAGAACGAAGTGATATTTCTAATGATTTGGAGATGAGATGAGACAAATTACTCCGCTACAACATAGCTTCTCCCGTGACCCCGAAATTCTCCCAAACTAATATCAAAGCTTCTTCCTTAGAATACACGTTGCAGCGTGTGCTCCCATAATGCCTTGGGAGTTGAGGACGTCCATGAGAGGCCGGGCCTCAGGTGGAGGTTTTACAGTGCCCCTTTAAAGTCGATTAGTCGTGTGTTGTTGTCCATAGTACGTCTTATTCGTATTTGATTCCTCTTTGTTTAGCAGTACTTCCCTTCTTGAACGTGTCTTTCTGGATTTTTGAATTCGAAGGTGTGTTTTTTTCGATAGTAGCTTTTGTTTGATCTTTCAGCAAGTAAGTTGCTCAATCTTTCCGCAGGAGCCATAATAAACTCTTTTCTGAAGCACGTATGTATGTATATTGCAACTCGAATTCGTCTTCCCTGCTGTCGCTGTGCGAGCCCCGCTTTCCTAAGAAACCCCAGAACTGAGCACAAGTCCAGTAGTCGAAGCAACTCGAGAGAACTAAACTCCTCTAGTACGCATTCTTTTGTCCTTCCATTCCTTCTACACTAGGGATTCAAGTACACCCCTTAGCAGACGCCAACCCCCCGGGGCACATCCTCCATCTGCTTCGCTGTAACGGTGCCCATATTCTCCCAGAAACCTTCGAGTCTGCTAGATCTGGAGCCGACCTTGCAGCAAGGACAAACGGCCTCGAGATACGAATTAGCTCCATAGCAAAAGAGAAGTAGAAACTATGGTCTTCAGCAAAACCCAACCCGAGAGTGACGGCCACTATGAAAAGAGCTAACAATATCAACTGCGACCGTACGAGTGCATATCTGCAATAAAACCTTTCGACGCCTGGAACATCAGACAAGATATACCCTCGCACACAATGGAGAAGCCTCATGCATGTCAATACCATGGCTGCACAAAGCGGTTTTCTCGTTCCGATGAATTGATTCGACACAAAAGGTCCTACAATAAACTAAAATCTAGTATCAATTCGAGGATTGAGGCTAGGCAGCACGCTCACCTCGGCTCAGCAAGTGCCTCTCGCCATAACTTCAGACAATTCCCTTCGCTTTCTGCATACTCGATAACTCCTCCATATTCGCACGGAAAAGGCAATAAGCACTCCGCGGACCAATACACAGAGCTCGCTCGTCCTAATTCACTAAACAACGCCACCCCGGCTCCAGCCCTCTCTTCTCTCGCCTCGCCCAAATGCTTGCGTTCTTTACAATTCCATGAGGGTGAATCTTAAGCCACAATTTCGCTCTCTAACATGCTCTCGCTTCCCCTAATATAATTATGAAATATTCACAACCACTACCGCCAGCAGTTCCGTGCCAGCCATTTCCACCCGAAGCAGGTCTCGCAATCGGTGATATTATATTAAAGAATGGACAGCACCCGAGAGGAAGCTGCTTGACTCCAAAAGCCCGTGGTGACGGAGCAGCAGATCTACTTAGCAAAGTCCGTAAGGGGAATGCTTCACTGTTAAGTGGCTCCGCTTATGTTGCTTGGGATCGTTGCTGCGGTTGAAAGGTCGCGGGCGTTGTTTACGCCCGGACAGCCGGTCGGAGATAGTTTCGTAGTCGGTTGTGTATATGTGTATGCCTGGAATGGGGGTTGTTGAGATCATGCATTATGTTTAAACTCTCATCCCATTCACATCTATCTCTGCTTAGAAACACTTCCATCATTACCTCCAGCGAGGCGGGCAGCTTTTGGATCATAAGTTCTGAATTGCTCATGGATATAGAGTCGAATAAGAATTCATTGGTGCCGTAAAAAAGCATATTCTGAGGCTGCATTGCAATAGTATTCGTCGCCTGTTGTCGATTTGTGTGGAATCCAGAGGGTTCTGGTGGTGCTGTTTTCGCCGTCACAGGGTGGTTCCACCATTGTGGTTCTTCCATCGGGAAGTCCACAGATTTTGAATTGAGTAGGGTCCAGTGGTCTATGGGTGGGTATAAGGGAGTGCCTGCTATTGAGCTATATGAGATTCCACTATTAATACTCAGTATATTGGGAGCTATGGTTATCTGAGTTAAATGGCCCTCTATTATTGAAGAGAAAAGTGTCTCAAGCTGCGCTGTGAATATCGCATGAGCCAGTGACTCAAGGTTGGCGTCGTCCCGGCTCCGATTGCTCAAGACGATAAAGAATACTCTTAACGAAAAAATCGAGGCCAGATCTAGGTGAAGGATGATGTAAATTCCCTAAGGTAGACGGAGAGGCAACTAATATATATAACATATTTATTTGTATCTTTATAATTTCGCTAGGCAGAAACGTAGGCTTAAGGAGAGTGCCAAATTGTAATTGTGAGGCTAACACTAATCGCCCTCGAGGATGAGATGTGAATTAATAGACGCCCTACTGTGTACTCAGCCTTAGTAAACCGTTCTCCAGAATCACGTATGAGCCCTCTGCGCCTCTCTTATGATGCGCGACGCGCTAAATTCTCTATTATATGGCCTCCTCGAACGTATAAAGACGACTAGAGTCTTGGAAAGGAAAACAAGATGCACTGTGGAAGGCTGGTCTAAAAGCAATCAGAATAGGAGGCGATTTACAGACCGACCTGAAGGCAACGAAGGAATGTGAGCGAACCGAGCAGAGAGACGATGAGGGTTTTTTTATCTAAGGCATAGTGCTAAAAGTTTCATGATTTGCCATGTTCGTTATGCCTGGTTTTGGATGTGTTTTTCTTAGAAGGAGGAGTAGCCAACCAACCTCGCACTGCCATTTTTCTTTAGATTGCCATGGTTCAGATACGACCAATATAAGGGCATCAGTTAGCAAACCGTGTTTAGCATTTAGCCGTGACTCATCCAATAATCCATCGGCGCTTCGCGGCATTATCCCAAAGCTGTATATAATCGGCGCTCTTTCCCGCTCTCTCTGATCGACCACCATCGAATCGACCATCATTATCACTTTTGCCGTTTTTGATATTCACTATGGCTTTAGAGTGGAATGCGGAGCAGAAATCCATGATACTAGACCTTGCAGCCCTTGTGTTTGGCAATGAGAACAAGGGTTTAGAATGGCTTCGCGAATCGATCCCAAAGGTGGAGCAACACAGCTCTCACCAATTCGAAACCCCGGTGATCGCCCAAGCTATCCTCTTGTATCAGACACAACTCAAGCCTTGGTCTGATTCTGAAGGACGGAAAGCTCAGCATTGCTTTCTCGACTGGCAGGAGTCTAATCCTTCATGTATCACCCAAACCCTCTCTTACGAGAAAATACGAGTGCTGTCCGATGTTATTCCGTCTAGTACGTACACAACTTAATGCCTTTGTAGAGATGAGGCGCCGCGTCCTAGCCCCCCAATTCCACCCCCTCTCCATTCCACGTCCAACTCGACCAATCCTGATCCCCTAACGCTTGTTCGTCGTCTTCAATTTCATAACTTAAGAGACACACTAAAACCGTGCAATTGGATTACTTTTAAGCAATTGATTCAAATCATAACTCTCGAATCGTTTCCAATGACTAGACTTGATCTAGAATGTCCTATAGCTACTGGATTTACACTTAGATATGTTGTCTACGTTTTACTAAAAAGGAATTTCCAGGCAGCGGCCTACAGCTAACCATCTCGCCCTGCTCGACTCATAGAGTGCTGATAGAACCATTCCTAGCACGTTCCAAAAATGCCCTTTGATCCCATTTAGGATATTGATCCTTGAGCATCTGGATCTCATATCCCTCAGCATATTCTCCAAACCCTGCATCAATTAGGTTCGATAAGACAAAAGCACCTTGCGCAATTATCAAGTCCATGCGCCCTTCATTCCTTTCTAATCTTCCCAAGAGTAGGTCCAGTTCTAACTGGCGCTGAGCTTCGATGATATTGACAAGACAGCTCGCCACGTGTGGAGATTTGCTCCGCTTACTGGTTTGCAGGGCCCGCTTGTAGTTGTCGTCTTTTGGCATCTCCAGCGGGCCGAAAATGGGAGCGTCAATCATGATCCCCTCTTTCTCCCTGTCAAACACGAAAAGGGTTGCATGGACCTGGTGGTCGTGGATGCTCGCCCGGTGTGCCACCTTGTTTGAGATGGTGTAGGTCGTATCGATGGCGTTGGTGGTCTCGCTCTTCTTCTCTAGGAAGTACACCTCGTCGGTTTTCGTCATCTTGGCCGGCTGGCCGTTGGGGGAGTTTGAAAGCACTGAGGAGTCATTCTTATCCGGCCACAGGAGTTGATAGCGAGCCATCTGCGGCATCCCGCCCGTTTTGAGGCCCTGTGGTGGATTCTTTACGTTGTGGTAAAAAAACTGTTCGTCATGCCCCTGGCCCGTCAGGATCCAGCTCTGGCCGAACAGCTGGTGAGCGTGGCTTTCAGGATTCCGGTTTCCATTTGGCAGCCAGAGGTGTATCCTTACCATCCTGTGGATCAGCGGGCCTGTGGACTTATTCCGGAGGTCTTCGCGGTTTTCAAAAAACAGCGTGATCTGCTCCATCCCGGGAGCGCCAGTCTTAATAAAGAACCATTCCTGGGACTCGCCTTTCAGCACAGAAGAAACAAGTTCCCAGATGTCTTTAATTTCAGGGCACTTCTTGCTTCCATGAAACGGTTCTAGAGCTTCAATACCGAAGAGGCCATCCAGGGCAAAAGCGAGTTGCGCAAACTCGGCACATCTGACGGCATCTTGTAAAGCATCCTCGCTCTTGAGGTCAGCCATGCTGATTTCCCATTGTTTGGACCACTCATCATATGTCCATTGATCTCTGGCCTGGCTGAATGTGTCTATCTTGTACAACAAGGCCCGGATTCGGCTTTCAAGGTTTGGACTGGACAATAGAATGGCCCCTTTAATCCCAGAAAGTACTTCTTTAAGCTTCTCTGGTGTGATTGGAGTGGAAAGAACGTGTGATGACATGGCGGGAGAGGAAAGAAGTCGGAAGTTTCGTATTGGTCTGATAAAGATATAGGTAGGTAGGTAAAAATTCGTTAATATGAAGTTCACAGGGCAGGTTGAAGGGAGCATGCAACCCGGGGCTGGTATAGCGACCTTATATACAGTAGGCTCGGGATGGCCTGGCTGTGTACTTCGGTGAGAGAAAAGAGCGGGAACCCACACTTTTTCAGGGGTGCGTGCTGAAGCGAGCCACTAAGGCTGCGCTACAAGTGCTTGAGGTTGGCTGACTCAGCACTTCGGTTCAGGCTGTGCGCCGAATGGCAGCTTTCTGCCGACCTTTATGCGGGTCCGGATTATGACACAATACGCGGAAATCGTCCGAGCTTCAATTAGTTGTGTCCAGGACGTGTCGTGTTATGACAGAATACGCGAAAATTGTCCGTGCACCAACCCTAATTTTACTCCCGATATCCCCTTCTGACTTTGACAACCCTTTCTCTTCCTGACTATAGAAAATCTGGATGGAATTGTAAAATCCCATTGCTATTTTTGAAATATATTTGTTCCGATCGTCGATTATACCTCTCAATGGCGGATTCTGTGAATCTGGTCTTTGATTCTGGCGGGCCAGCCTTGATCTGTAAGACATGCCAGTATGCTTTGGCCGTGTCTGGATCTCAGCTAACTTAACACCTGTGGAACAAACACCAGATTTGTCCAGAATCTCGGCGGGACATACTACCCGAAAAGTGCTTCTTAGGCCTCGAGTTAGGGCCAGAGCTTTGCCCCATGGGGCGAAAAGGTAAGTGAATCTTTTGCACCACGGCGCAAAGCCCACCCTAAAATAAATATCGGTGGGCAAATCTGCACCACGGGGCGAAAAAAATTAAAATCCCCAGGAAATAAACGCGGACTTTTGACCCACGGGGCAAGCTAAATACGATTTATTCCCAAACTAGAACATAACCTAACCACTTCTACATTGAATTAATGTTCGGCCGTGATTGATGTCCCGTTCGGAAGTGTTGAGTTGAGTAAGGTGAAAGCCGCATACGATGCCCGACAATTATATCATTTTGTTCCACCAACCAAGGAGAAGCCACTAATAGAACGCATTATTATTGAAGCTACGCCAGCGAAAGCGGTAGTAATAATAAATAAAACATAAAGAGGCAGGTTAAGTGCTATTATAATAAGGCCATTATCGCTAACATTAACCCTACTATTAAGTAGATAAAACTTTAAGAGCAAGTCCCTAACGAAAGGAAAAGCCCTAAAAAGGTCTTACTTAAGAAACGGGCTCGATAGTATATAAGATAAGAATAAGGATATATGTCGGTGCAGTACCGGTTCATGTACCACGCCGCATGTGTGAATATATTCCAATGCGAGTATGGCGACAGAGTAATAAAGTGTGGTTCAAAATCTGTGTATATTCTAAGAGAGTGTGAGGAGAGCCAGACTATATACTACGAAACCCCACCGAATCTCCACCGAAACCAGTCCGGCTAAGCTCTGACCCCTGATTTTGACCCGCACCCCGTTTCCAGACCGAAGTATGACCATGTAAGGACCTGTGGACCAACAGTAATACCTTTTATTCGATGATGATAGAAAAGCATGTAGAATTCTATCTGAGAGAGCGTACAGAGTAATAGGGAAAATAGGGGCAGCGTGATCATATGTACGTAGGTACTGAGATCTACGCTACAGCCCATATTTCTAACAGATGAAATTGCTTGATTTTCTACCTGAGATTCAGATCCCGGATGGAGTCGATGTAAACGATCCTCTCTTTCTTTTTATTATATATTTTACCTCGGAAATTATAGAATGAATAGTTAAGAAGACGAATGAGCATGTCTGGGATACTTGGGATTATTTCAACTTATATGTACGCTCGTTGCTGTAGTACTTCACTTGCCTTGGAGAACTTTACGTCTACTTCGCCATACGAACTAGTAAAAGCGTTATTATGTAATACGCGGGTAAATACTATTAAGGTCATTTTTTTAACTTTCTTATTTATAATCTAATTTTAATTATTTTTTAATTAAATTATACGTTTTTTTACGCTTTATAAGTATATCTAAGAAACTAATATTGTTGGTCCACAGGTCCCTGCATGAGCATACTTTGGTCTGGAAAGGGGGTGTGGGTCAGGATCAGGGGCCAGAGCCTAGCTGGACTGGTTTCGGAGGACATTCGGTGGGGTTTCGTAGTATATAGTCTGGCTCTCCTCGCACTCTCTTAGAAAATACACAGATTTTTCAATCATACATTGTTTACTCTGTCGCCATACTGATATATCGATATATTACGTGGTACATGAACCGGTACTGCACCGACAAATATAATATTATTAATTATATAAAAAGTTTAAGCTACCGCAAGAATTTACCACTAAGACGCTTATATAGCAACCCTTTGTTTTCGACGCCAAGGCCATACAGCGACCCTGCTCCACGGCAAAATCTCACGGCTTATAATATTAAGAAAACAAAACAAATCAACTCAATTTGGTCCACCAATAATAAATTGGACGCTGCTACTACCCCCGGTCATATCTTTGCTAACCCTTTTAGCAGAATAGTCTTCTCTCTCAAGTATTCTCGCAAATTCTAAACATGAATGCCATGATGACAGAGGGTAGCGCCAGAATCAGAGTCCCAAGACCAGTGCCGCCTTGAACGTCACCTCTTATGGACGCCCACAGGATAGCGAGCAGAACGCTGCCAATGACAGTGGCTATGATCAACCAGAAAACAATCACCCGATTCGGTCCCTCCCGAATGTAGATTCCCCAGCCGTAGATAGGAACATCGCAGTTGATGAGACGGCGCTCTATGCGTTTCGGCAATCGTGGGGTCCAGACTACCTTGGAGGGTTGAAGTCAATTTCGTTGTGTTCGAGATAATGGATGAAGATTTCCGGGGGAACTGGTGGAAGTGGTGCTATTGGCCTCGGGCAGAAATCGTATTGAAAGTCTTCTTTTGGAGGTACACACAGGGGTCGATCGCATATTGAAACATATCCGCGTCGGATATACCAGAGACTGAACTAAATTGATGAATCCCCTCAGTTAGTGTCTGCTGCTGGGGGAGTAGGAGCTGGGGGGGTAGGAGCTGGGGGCGTCATACTTGTACAAACTCTACGCTCACAGGCTTAAGAAACATCCTCCAACGAGATTTAAATCCTGTTCCATTTTGATATATGTTTTTGACGACCAAGAATAGTCCTGCGTCGGATTTAATTCTTGACATGTCGATTTCGTTGAGCGCCTTATACATTCCACCAGCAGGGGTGCGTGCATACTGCAAAATATTTTGGGCGAGGATCACGTTCATTGTGTGAATTATCCTGGTTACCATGGAGAGCAGTGCATGGTTCCCAAACGTCTTGTGACTTTACTTTATTGTTAATACTAACCGACGAGCCTGTACGCCCTGTACCAGTCAGAACCAGGAACGTTACAAAACCACCCATCGTGAACGTTGATCACATGGCAATGTGTTAGAGATACAATTTAAGTGAGAACCAATTTGCAGCTGCTAAACGAATGATATTTTGAAGTCTGACTTTGTAATTACAAGGAGGGGAGGCTCGTGCTTATACCAACAAGGCGGCAAAGATATGAGTCGTATAAAAGATCGTAAATGAAAGAATAGAATAGAAGGATGTGGTGAAGAACGCTCTTGACTCTCAATGGTGAAGCAGCGATATAGCTAAGTAGTGGCAAACGTGTGATAGTAGCAAAACCATTTGAGTGACCAAAATGGGTTCCATCTGAAGAAGCATCCTAACCCAAGGCTACGCCCCAACACGTTGCATCTGAGACGAAAAGCTCTTGGTTGCTTGCCTGGTATTCCCCTTGATCTTCGACGTGAGACTTTGTACTTTTCGGCTACCCAAACCTCCTCAAATTTGTCTGAGGAATTGGGCGATTTCCAGAACAGAGAGGTTGACGTACGGTTCGCGGTCATAGAAGTCCATGTGGCGACCACCTGGAATCACATACTGCCTAACTCCAAGGTTATTGGGCTCCAGAATGTTGTAGAGCCTTTCAGACTGCCACCTGCTCTCTGCCAGGTCACCATACACTATGAGGGTTGGTTGGGTAAGGTACAGATCGGCGAAGTTCCACGCGTCAAAGTTCATTGTAAGCGGATGAGACCGGAGAAGCATCTTGTTCTGAGCGTTGGGATGCTGAGCCCGCGGGGTAAGGTAATAATCAGCTGCGTCTCTAAGGTCGTACGGTGTGCTCTCATCCGGGATTGAGGGGACGTAGGTAGAGTATTGGGGTTCGGTACCATTGGATTCGGCTTGGATGGGCTCGGCGATTTGTTGAAGAAGGGCAATCTTGTCAGCCGCGACTTCGTTTCCAAGCCAGCCCTCGCGGGTACTGTCGCCAATATTCACGGCGCTGACCATAGCAACAGCTTTTAAGCGGTGATCGCCCTTAGCAGCGCCAGCTGCGTACCCTCCACCAGCGCAGATTCCGATCACAGCGATACGATCAGGGTCAACGTAGCCGAGGGCCTCAAGGTAGTCGACTACAGCGGAAACATCCGTAACTCTGGAGTTGGGGTCTTCTAAGAAGTGCGGCAGCCCTTCAGAGTCGCCTTGGTGAGCGGCGTCGTAGGCGACGGTGACGTAGCCCTGCTGAGAGAGCCTTTCAGCGTAGACACTAGCGACCTGTTCTTTGACGCCTCCTCCAGGGTGAACCACAACAACACCTGGTAGAGTGCTATTGATGTTATCAGGCCGGAATAACAGGCCGGCCAAGGTGATGGAGCCTTTCACGATTGAGATAGGCAGCATGGTGAAGGTTTGTATTGTTTTCGGTGTAGGTGTAGGTGAGTGATTGAGGAAGAAGATGGTGGCTGTATTTAGACTATGGTCATGATACTGCCTTGTTTATATATCCTGCCATGTTCTACATCTTAACAGGAGTTAAAATGCACTTACTAACTGAATACCTTAAACCACGCAAGCTATTGAGGCTGTGTTGAGTACATCTCACGCGGATAGATCAAGTTTTGATTGCGGTGAGTAGGCAAAGATGATAATCTGGGCTTGGCAGTGGGCATTTGTAATAGCGCCAAGGGAACCAGGCAGAGTGCCGAGGCGGGTATGAGGATTGTCTATTGCCAAGCATAGGATTACTCGAGAACAGGTTTGCGTTATAATGTTCTCGAAGGAACCGATTAACCAGTATCAGAGAGAAGATTGGTAATAATTCTATGTACGATGGGATGGAAGCCGGAGACAAGCCCTAGTCATCCGTCCCTTGGTATACTTGGCCGAGCAAGTTAATAAGTATAATATTGCGGATCAGCTCATGCTCCTTAGCAGAGGAAGTTATCTTCTAGTTTTCCATGAACTTTAATAGAGTAGACGACTGGATCGTGACCGGACCGGACCGTGTCCGTGCCTTGGCTTCATGCCAGCCAAGAGTGCTTTTTTAGAACGGTATAAGGGAACTAGCGCCCGAGCGTGGTCAATTTCGACTTGAGTAATGTGATTGTTTACTGTGGAGGAAAGAGTTTGTAAGGAAAGCTCTGACCTCAACCGAATTGCTTTAAGTGTGCATGAAACTATTCACAAAATTATACGATGTCTCCTAACTAGTTCGTCTTACACTTAGCAGCGCTCTTAACACTACCAAGTTATCAGAAGAGCAGAAGTTGGAGCTCAAGATGAAACTAATTTGCATTCAGTGATGAAAAGACCAGTTTATAAAATCCGCTATAGTAATGACTGGAACCCGCTTTAGTCGGCCGAACTACAATCGGCCGAACTATTTTCGGCCGAGCCTAAACCCAGGGGAACTCCATATGCGTAGCCACATTTTGATGGGGATCTTAAGGAAGCAGTAGGTGATGCGGTGCAGGTGATGCGGTGCTCGCGATGCTTAAAACAAGAACTCATAATAACTTTCTTCAAATACAGTTCCCTTCGTTGTATTTGCTATCTTCAGCAAAGATTGGTCGTAGATGGACACATAGGCGAGAGGTAATGAAGGGCAGACTAGTGATTCCCACTCACAAAGTGCATGCCGCCATCGATCCTGATATAGAAGTCGTCGTGTGCCATGTGAAAGGAGTGGTATAAGGCACATGACAGCACAAGAACTGCTTAGGCACTGTCTTTCCGCGTTTTCAATAAATAAGCATCATGTCGACTAAGTGTTTCAAGTTCAAGAGGACAATCATTGAAGTCTCAATTGTAGCTAAGATCGCCCGAATAATATCCAACCCGAAAAAGGCAACATTTCAACAACCAAAATCACCCGAGAAGGTTGAACCGAGCCAAAACTGTAGAATTAATCAAACAGCCAGTCACCATCATCCATATCATCTCGTCATACTATATCTTCTCCACCTGTTCTGCTGTATGAGTCTGAGCCGGAATTTTGGACTCCAAAGCCTCGAGATCAAGCTTTTCTCCCCCATGCTCTCTGGGTCCATCAAACAACGCAGCAATATCCTCGAGCGACGGGCCCTTCGTCTCAGGGAACAACAGCCAAACAACCGCAAATTCAACCATAACCCACCCGACAAAAATGATATAGAACTTCCACTTGATATTCTCCAGGCCGATGGGCGTGGTGAAAGAAGACAGGATATTGAAGCATTGCTGCGAGAAGTAGAAGATGGCCAAACCGGTAGTACGGAGTTCGAAAGGCGCAATTTCAGAGATGTAGAGACCGAGATTTCCGTTCAGACCTAAGTTGTAGGCTGGAGAGAAGAGGTAGAGAAAGACGACGACGCTGTACCCTGCGGCTTTATTTCCGTCTTTCTGGAACAGCGCACTACCAATGGTAATACAGATGTCGCAGATCCAGATAGCAGCCAAGGACCAGAGGAACAGAGTACGGCGGCCGAGCTTGCCGGATAGCGTGGCGAAGTAGAGAGCGCTGAACCAGGAGACCATCTGTGATGTAGCGTTGATGAGTGTTTGCTGAAGATCAGTCTTCAAGCCGACGGATGCCAGAATCGGAGAAAGGTAGTAGGACACAAACGCGTTTCCAGAAAGCTGAGAGATGAGAGCGGCCCAAACAAGAATAGCAAGTCTCTTCCGGTTACCTGGAGTCTTAATAAAGGCATGGAGATTGTTCAGATCGTTTCTGATCCCTTTGTGTTTGGATTCGACCCTATTGTTGACAGCTAATTGGATCTCCTCGAATTCGAATACTGCCAACTCATCGTTCTCGTTATTGTCTCCATGATACTTGACGATCATCTTCCAAGCTTCGTCACTTCTGCCTCTGGATACAAGCCATCGAGGACTCTCTGGAACCCTTCAACCAAAATAAGCTTTTAAAGTCAACACAAAAAGCCAGAATATTACTCACCACCAAACACCAAGAAGTTGCATTGCTGAGGGCACAACTTGCAATCCCGAGGGGATACGCCAGGCTGCACTATTCGTAATTCGAAACGTCCCGAAGGTAGCCCAGCCAGCAATAATGGAGCCGAAAGAGTAGAATGTTAGGAAAAGGGCCGTAGCAGTCGTACGCTGGCTTGGATGTGCGATTTCGGTGACGAAGGGTGCACCGACACCAGCAGTTATAATACATCCAACACCAAGGAGGAGACGTGCGATGACAAACATGGCAAGATTAACTGAGCCAGCCTGGAGAGCACCTCCGAGAACCGAGACAGCAGCGCCAAAGGCGAGACCAGCCTTGCGGCCCCAACGGTCACTGACGATTGGGATGAAGAATACACCGATCACTCCTCCCAATGGATATGCCGCATTGAAGAGTCCAAGAACGGCCCCTTTTGGTGCTCCGAAATAGTTCCTCCATTCAGTAACAGCCTGCAGACCGTTCATCATGGAGCCATCGAATCTGCAAAGCACCACCGCTTGTTAAAACGGCATTCCTCGAAATTGCTAATGATTGGGGAACTCGATTTTTACATACCCCTGAGAGAAAATCGATAAAAGAGGAAATATGAGCAACAAGTTGAGCTTTCTGAGGTCCTTGTAACGCCACCATTTTGAAGTGTCCATGCCTCCAGTAGGCATGAAGGGTGCTGCTACCGCTGTCATGGCGGACCGAGACTGAGTTGCCATGGCTGCTGGCTATTGGAGAGGGGAGGCAAAGGCGAAGGATGTTGAGGATACTGAGGATGCTGAGATGTGTGAAAAAGGAGATTTCAGGGTGGCATCTTATACTAGGACCGAGGACATTCAATCTTCTTGATCTCGAGCTAGCTTGTGGGGTATGGGTTGAGCGGGTCGTTGAACAAGGGTGCGTGCATTGTTCACCTGGGGTGATAGAGGGGGAGGACTGGGGGAGACAACCTGGAGCAAACTTCTTCTCATCGCTGTGCATTCAACACAATAGGTCTTCTAAGGCGCGAGATGCAAAGTTTCGGGTCAGTTGTACCGAGCTTGCAGCGCCACCTAGCTGCAATTCTCCTCGATTCTTCGGAAATGAGTAATGTGGCTTTTGGTGGCCGAGTTGTTGGATCCATCGCAAGTCATTGGGGTTCTGTGTGGTGTGAGAGAGGAGTGTTCGGACTATGTTATGCGGTTCGAACTACGGGACGACCGCACGGTACCGGCGCAACATGCCCCGTTGAACTCGGTGCCAGCTCCGTCCGAGAAGGCCTCGTCGGTCTTACTTGCGGCGAAGGCGTCCGGACTGCTCTCGTAAATTCGTCCACACCCGAATGAAAACGCCCATTATACGAGATAGGAGCATCTCGATGGGTCAGGTAAGTACGACTTGGCTTTCTGCAGCCGGATGTCGCGTTACAGCGTTCGTTCATTGGTAATGCTGAGTGGTCACCCCACGGAATTCGTCTCGCACCACAAAAATTGAATGTATCTCTGAACCTCATGGAGTTTGCTTTGATATTCGAAAGTTGAAACCGTACCCATTCTGCAAGAAGCGCAGAGTTGGAGTCTTTTCATCCCGCCTCCTGCCTTTATTGCTTCTTTTCGATCTCATAACATTACTGAACAAGACTCCCGATGGCGGCCAAACAAGTCGATACCAGTTGGATGTGGCATCCCGACTTCGAAGAGAGTCGTACTGACACAGCAGGGCTGTTCGTCCACTTCCGAAGGCGGTTGAACCTCGAACATTCTCCAGTTCCGCCAGTCAGAATCCAAATATCGGCAGACACCAGATACAAATTGTACGCAAACAGTTGCTTAATCGTAAGTGGCCCAGTGAAGGGTGACCAGAAGCTATGGTTTTACGACGAGGTAGACCTTTCTCCATATCTCAGAGTGGGAGAGAACAACATCGCAGTCCAGGTCTTACGCTTCTTCCACGCCACTTCGTACGCAAGCAGCTTTCCCCGATTGCCAATCGGCGGGCTGATGATCAAGCCTATCGAATGCGGAGAATTTTGGACCACACACCTCCAAAGCAGCAACTTATGGGAAACGGCCATCGACTCGTCCACCACCCTACCAACGAACCTGGTAGAAGACGACTTCTTACATATATATGAAGTCCATAACGCCAATGCTGGTACATTCGAGCCCTTGAAGTGGACCGACGCAAAAGTCCACAAGTTCCAGGCGTCGACTGGTCTTGGAGCACCATGGAAGCTTTCCCCACGCATGATACCCGCCCTGCGAGTTGAATCATCCTCCTTCACAAGTTTGCACAACATCAAGAGTTCGGTCCCAGACAATCGTTGGGAAGAGATACTGGTGCAGACGCAAGATAAACACATGGCTCTCTGCAACGGTCTCGTCCTGCCGGCACGCACAAGTCACAGTCTAGAGTTGGAAGTGGAAAACCATACCACAGCCTTCTTGCGTTTCAATTTTCAGAGACCCGAAGCGGGAGGAAGTGTCTGCAAAATAACTTATGCCGAGAGTTATGAAAACCCACCTATACTAGTGCCTTACCTTCGATCCAAAGAACATCGCCGAGACTATGGAAAGGCTCTCTATGGGCCCCAAGATTTCTACACGTTTCGTGGTGCTGGTAAGGCGCTGGGGCTTGGTTATGACGAGAACGAAGTAACTCGTGAGACATTCAGTCCCTTCCATTTCCGAACCTTCCGCTTTATCAAAGTGGAAATTGACGTTGGGAGCACCGATCTGGTGCTGGAAGGAATCAAGATCGCCCCTGTTAATTACCCATTGGATGTTTCGGCGCACTTCGATGCGGGTAATTCGGAAGAGCGCGAGACAGTGGACAAGTTATGGACGACCAGCATTCGGACGTTGTCCAATTGCATGCATGACTGCTATGAAGACTGCCCTTTCTACGAGCAGCTGCAATATGCCATGGACATGCGAAGTTCAGCACTCTTCACCTATTATGTGTCAGGAGATGATCGACTGGCAAGACAAGCTCTGACTCAGATCCATCATTCATTTGAGCCACGGGTAGGACTTACTTCGAGTCGAACTCCATGCCATCAACCACAACTCATCCCCCATTTTTCACTGTATTGGATTTGCGCACTCAGTGACCACTACACATTTTTCGGCGACCGAGCCTTCATTCGGCCCTTCATGGCTGTCATTGACGGCGTCCTCGAGTTCTTCAATTCCCGTATAGACCCGGACTTCGGGTTGGTCTCTGCAAAGTCTGAACCCGGGATGTGGGATTTCACAGACTGGACCAACGAATGGCGCCCATACGGCATTCCACCCGCAGCTGCGCGCACAGGATTCTCAACTTACACCAACTGCCTCTACATTTACACACTCGAGAATGCAGCCACGATCCTCCGTGCTCTTGGCCGCTCCTCAACTGCAGATGAGTACACGAGCCGAGCGAACGTCGTTCTGGAGGCCGTGAAGAGCCATTGCTTCGACGGAACCGTCTTTACAGACGGACTCGCCAGGCCAGGGGATCGACAGCTGGAGTACAGCGTTCACTCTCAAGTCTTCGCTGTCCTCTGTGGCGCTGCCTCTGGCTCCCTCGCTCAGTCTATCCTCAGGAAGTCCTTGTCACTACCTTCCTCGCTCTCAGGCTTGCACTCCCCCTACCCGTCTCCAACACCATCTGACGACAATGGCGGAGATTACGAGTCCCGGAAGTTCACACAGCCATCCCTCTCCATGTCGTTCTACACGCTGCGCGCCCTCGCCCTCGCAGGGCCGCTGTACACTAGACACTTCGATGCCTTCCTTCAGCCGTGGCGCGACCAGCTGGCGCTCGGCCTCACCACTTGGGAAGAAGACTCCGTGTCACAGCGGTCTGACTGCCACGCCTGGGGCAGTGCGCCAATTTACGAGTTTATGGCTGAGGTCGCGGGTGTTTACCCAGCGGCGCCTGGCTGGGCTATTGTTGGATTCCGCCCGCGCTTGGAGCTCTTCCGCACTATCAGCGCGCGAGTCCCAGTGCTGGTGGGACAGGGGAGGGCCTGGGTGTGCGTGTGGTGGCAGACAGAGGAGTCTGGGGATGTCAGGCTTGGTTTGAAGGTCGAGATGGAGGGTACGAATAGCCAGGAGCTGGTGGTTCCTGTCACGGTGAGCCTGCCTGACCGGGCGTTTGGGATTACCTGTGGCATCGAAGAAGAGGTCAGCTTCGTGGTGAAGGCAGCAAGCATAGTGTCTGTTGGCAGCTAGGGTACGTTAATCTGGGTATGCTGAAATATCCTATAGATCAAATTTGATTGACGGCCTAGCTGGTTCTGCTGTGGAGAAGATGAGATTAGCTCAAATGAAAGCAGTGGAAAACTGTAGATAGTCATAGATAAGAATAGAATAAGACATTGACTTTATTTCACTACTGCTGATACCCAGAAGATGAAAACAGCAAAGAGCTATACCAGTAATCCGATGTCAGATCCGACGACATGTTGAAAGGGTATTGCCCATCAGGATCGCCGAAACTCCCCATCCGTATCTGGGCGTTACCCTCCAGGTCCGACATCATCTCGCCTATGTCCACGTCATTTCTTCGTGTGATGGCCGTGTTGTAGAGTATCGGATCAGGTCGTGCTTGATCCTCCAAGTCAGACGTAGGAATTCGGAGATCCATCATAGCTAGGAGCACACTTTGCCCGCCAGACGTGTTTTCATGGGCCGCTAGAGGGCCAGCCTCAAACTGTGCTGCCGCCTGTTTCAGAAGACTCCAGTACTTGCCACCGATTTGCCAGAACCGCGATGAGGTTTTGAGGCAATCAAGCAAGTTGTAGAAGGAGGACATGTCTCGCAGGCCCTCAGCGTCGTTGCGTACGAGGATGTAACGGCAAGCGGTCCAGATGGCCCAGGTGAACGGCCAGCCGAGCTGGTCATAGATCTTTTTGTCTAGTTTGGATATCATTGCAGACAGTAATGTGAGACTGTGGTCGCAGCGCTGGCGAGAATCCAATATGTACTCGTCGAGCTGACCGTGGGTGATCACGTCGGGGAGATAAGCTACCAAGCCATGCAAATGTAGGACCAAGGCATGGTAGTAGGCATGCAGCATTACTAGAGTAGGCGGAATACGTCCCACAGACAAGCGCTCATCCTCATTACGGGTGAGGGCTAGAAGCGGGGACAGGTTCTGGAACCATGCGAAGAGTTCCGCGGAACAGGATATATATTTCTGTGCCCAGTGGGAAGCCCCGGATTCTGCAACCAAGTCCGGACATTCCAAGAATATGGTATGGATAATCCTTGAAATGTCCATAAGTTCGAGCTGATAGCTAAATATATACGCCGGGTTGGTGATCAATGGTTGCTGTCCTTGGTTGGATCTCCATCCGTTGTTGTCTCCCGCAATCTCTACACCCTGGGCTGGTGATCCCCTCCATGTCTCATTTCTGGACGGCAAGAAGTACTGGATGTTGCCCGCATCCATTTCTGAGGGATGGCCTGTGGTGATTGTGATGTAAGAGTCAAGAACATAGATGGCCCAGAAGAGTCTTCGTCGCTGCATTTCCTCGGTGCTGTTCAGAACTTTGTCTGCGCGGTCTTCGGCTGACGTCCTGAAAACACGATTACCAACGAGTTTCAATTGCACTGAAAACTTCACAGCTATAGAAAGAGCACCCCAGACTTGTGGACCGTTGGTCATACCCGCCAAGTCCAGGATCAGAACGGTCAGTGCTTCCAGTGACTTCAGAGACGGCTCTTCCAGAATGTCAATAAACGTCCTTCGCTTAGTATACGTCCAGAAAGAGTCGCTCGACTTGCGATCGAGCCGAGGATCGTAAGAGTAAGCAATAGACGCCCCAAAGAGGGCGTAGTAAAAAGGCGGTAGTGTCCTCAGCAGAGCCATCTCAGAGAAGACCTGTTGTGCATCAAGAAAGGGAAGCCATGGATGGATGTACCGAAAAAATAATGAGGTTGCAGATACGACCAGGTCTGCTGGAGGCTCTTCTTCAACGACTCGTCTCGTCTTCTCAAGAGTTGCTATTAGCGACTCGGGAGCTATTGAATTTCGTGAGACGGTGGTCTCCAGGGTGCCAGATTGACGTTCCGGATGCAAAGTAGGAGGCTCGACCGAGCTTCTTGCCCGACCCCCTAATTTACGTACCTCGCTTTCTAAGATTTCTAATACACTGTGTCAAACACGCGGACAGGAATGCTGACACTGCACTACATACTGATTTTGTCCTCGAGAAACTGGCGTTGGCCGGCAGGGAAGCCAGGTTTCCTCCGTCCAGCGTAAATGCATGCGGCATCGACAGTCGCACAGCGCCGGCAGGTGGGCCGCTGACGGCCACATTTTATTTTCCGTGTCTTGCATCTTTCGCAGCTGCAGGAGTCTGGGAATTAGATCTACTTCGCAAACATAAACCGACCACCTGGTAGATGGTAGATGGTTCCTGGTAGGCAAGGAGGTAGGTCCTACGTAACCCGCAAGTCTTGGGTCACGCGCGCCTTTGTGGTTTTCTCCAGCCCTCCTCCCGTACATCTGGGTGGTGGATCTGAGGGCAGACAATATGAATTGAGATACTCACGACATGGGCTCCTGGCCATTCTGGTTCTGGGCCTCAATGGATGTACTCAGGCCCATAGGCTCAGCTGTCTCATCTCAAATTAGCCACGTGACTCACGCACTCGGTCCAAGTCAAGTTGGACGGGAGGGAGCGAAAGCGAGGGGAATGGGTCTCCAGCTTCTCCAACTTACACGGTGGCGTAGTTGAACTCTCTCCTCCTATCGGCATAGTTCTTTTGGTGTCAGGTCACACAAAATCTGCTGAGGGGTGATGTGGAGGTCGGGACCAGTGCCTCGCGAGTGAGTGTGGGCGGGCAATGTTGAGGCGGCTTTTCGGTCGATGTTATGCCATGAGGACATCCAACTCTGGCGGACAGCTCGTCTTATGTTACAGGACCTGGGTTTTCAATCAGGTATGGGGGCGGGGCGGGGCGGGGAATCCCTGCAGGATACGCCAAGCCTTGAGTCGGGTCGGGGGACGTCAACACCCTGTCTGTCCAATAATAGGCAGCCCAAGAACTTCTCACCATTTATTCTATTGGCCGAAATACTTAAATCCACCAGCATTACAGCAAAATCTACCTGACCGAGCAACTGGAATGGTGGGGAAGCACAAATGGGGTCGGTCATTTTGACTCATCTGAATAAGGAAAAGTGTACGAAGACTGGAACGACTTACAGGGGTGTAAGGTTACTTGGGAACGACTCACGAAAAACTTGCCCAAATAGGTACTGACCATTATACCGCACCCTCTTCCACCGAATTACCGAGTCGTTGTGGTGCTACGATCAGGAGCCATGCATGTATTCGGTACGGGCTTGATCGGTGCCGAGCTCTATTTAACAACAATCGTAGGACCGATCTCCTCAAGATCACGCATTATCGTAATATCTATCCGCTTCTTTCGGAGGTTCGCATTTACGATCTTTTTCTTGACCACAATGTTCGCACTTCTGGTCTTGTCCTCCTTGAGCCTGAGTCTCGTCAGTACTCCGGTAGCAGAGGCAGCTGTCTACAATGTCGCTCTTGTCTCGCCAGCTAATGCGGCCCTGGTTGATCCTACACCCGTAGGAGTGTCGTAAGTATTTATTGCCTTACTATGCATGTCCCTATTCAGACGATAACCGACTGAACGAACCTGCGTGCTGACGTATGACATATACTCTGAACAGTTTCGAGTTCTTCATGTGGCCCTCGTATATGACGAACGTGACTCCCCCAGTTCAATGTCTCAAGCAACTTGACAAAGTTTATGGGCAGAAAACGCCTATCCGTATTGGTGGCACGACTCAAGACAGAGCATTGTATGGTGAGTGATCTTTCAAGAGCTTACTGTTTGCTTTCTTGAACTTACATATGGTCTCCCTGGACTATTTCTTAAATCAGTCTGTGTCGGCTATTTACTGACTTTCGTATCTAGACCCAGATTTCAAGGGCTATGTCAACTATCACGTCGACGGTCCTCTCGATCCTCCACTGAGTTTGACGTACGGCCCCAAGTTCTTCGATTTAATTGGTGAGTGCCTGACTCGTCCTCGTCACAAATTTAAACCATTCGATTAACACAGTCACATGAAGGCGAGCTGGGAGCCCCAACCGTTCTTGGTATGTTTCGCCCTTAGAACATGGCTCATGTGAAAACTGTCTGACAGTATGCATGTAGGTCTCAACCGCGGTAGTAACAACAGGTCCAATACTTTTGCCGCTCTACAAGTAGCTAAAGCAAAAGTTGCTCGTTCCTTGACAGCCATCGAACTGGGAAATGAGCCAGACGGTAAGCCCTGCAGCCAAACACCACTTTTGGATCTCAATGCTGACTTGGACGCCAGTGTATGCAGCGATCTGGAATTTGCGTCCCGAGCCCTGGACAGATGTCGAGGAAGCAGCTGAGCAAGCAGATTGGGCCCAGGAGCTTATTAATAAGTGGAAGTCCCCACTCCCGATTCTCTCGGCCGGAGTGTACGCAGTTTCTTTCCAGATCACCGCAACGTGGCCCACGACCCGATACTTGATCGAGACGGCTTTTAACTCAACAATTAAATCAGCAGTTAAATTTTACTGCAACCATTTATACACGACAACTGAAGGACGACCGCTATCTGACGAGATGAATCACGCAGCTACTGTCCGCAGCTTAGCACCACAAATAGACAGTGTCGCTGCTGCAGCAAGCGTGGGAAATCGACATATTATAGGTAGGACACTCTAGGCCTGAAGGAGAGTATCAACTGACGCAAACCGTGATGTAGGCGAGACCAATTTCCATGTTGATGAGCCACCTCAAGATCGTACTTTTGGCAGTGCCCTCCAGACATTAGACAAATCCCTATTGGGAGTGGCGACTGGTGTCCAGAGATTATACTTCCACCAGGGTACCGTTAATTCAGGTAGCTAGATCCCCACGACCCCTCTAGCACCCCAATTCCATGTATCAATAAGTTACTTACATGCAACTAGCGCCCTGGAACTGGTGGTCAAACGACCTAGTCGAGCCCCCATTCTACGGCGGCTATTTTGCCGCCTTGGCCCTCGCACGCAGTGACCAGATCGTCGCCATTGACTCCGGCCTCGATTCATACGCCCAGTATGTGGTTTACAAGCGAGGCAAGCCGATCAGGGCAGTGATGATCAACACCGACTATTATTCCGGAACTGGTGTCCGCAATAGCACAACTTTCACCTTGACAGGACTCCGCGGCTCAAAATCCCTCGAGTCCCTTCGGCTAACTGCGCCATCGAGCGATTTCATCTTTGAAAGTGGACAGAGGCCAGGCTCTGGGATAACGGTTGGCGGTATGTGCTCTATCCGCACAGAGTTTTCCAACAACGGAAATATATTCATTAATTATCTTCTAGGCTCTTTCTTTTCCAACAGCGACTGTGCTCTTCGCGGCAACCAGAAGCTCGAAACTACCCAGCAAAAGGCGGGAATTGCTACATTCACTCTGATGGCTTCGGAATCCCTGATTGTTTACCTGTAACACCCAAGTTGTACTTTCCATATGATAACCGGCGCCGCTGATGTGCAAGATACAAGATCCATGTACGAAATCTTTCAGACTCCACACGTTCAATCGAGCCGAGGAAACACTTGACGCAGCAAATGCGAAACGGAAATGAAATCCCCGAACCATGAGAGACTATGCTTCCTCGCAATACGCCTCGTATCTAGATTAATATATAACTTGATTCGCCCTTTTCCAAATTCCCTATGTTCAGCTCCCCGTGCAAAGCTCTCCACAAAAACCTCCCCATACACAACGCCCGATGCATAACTCCCCATGTAAACCTCCACATTCAAATCTCCCCATCACACCAGATAAAGGCAGCTGAGTCAAAGAACTCTGGGGACACATTTGTGGAGCCGAGTCACCTTGGGTACGGTTCGTTCCTTCGCGAAGCCCACCAAGCAGGTGTGGCTGGAACCGCAGACGTCCGCTTTCAAGCGCCGACTTATATCTGTGGTAATTTTTGCTTTGTGGCTGGAGCACAAAAACTATTTCGGATTCATGTCCAATCCATTTGAGACAATGCAAGAAGTATGCAACTCAGACAGGTCCAGGTGCTCTGTTCTCTACAGACTCCGCTTTGAATCAGACCATGTGAACATAGATGGAGTGATACGTTTTCGTGAGAAGGAGGCAGTCAAAGACTTGAAGATGAGGACTGGAAGTTGAACATCAAAACTCAAATCACATGTCATGTGCCGCTACTCTACTACCTGGGTTGGTTCGAGCAGAGGCTCAATCTTGCTTGTACACCTGAAGGAGGCTTTGTTGGGTGAGGAGATATGAGATGAAATCTTTATTCTAGATCTAGGCAAAAAGGAAGATCAAGATGATGCAATAGATGGCAGTGCGATTAGGAAATATTTTTTGGCCCCTGAACTCCATTACTAAACCCTGAAGGCCAACATCCAAATTCCAAGCTCCTAAGTGCCTAGGAACTCTTCCCGTCCTTTGAAACCATGGAAAGAAACCCAAATAATACCCCAAATCACTTGATCAAGCGTATCTGACACTCCGCATGGGTTTGCCCAATGAAGGAAACTCCGAAAAAGCAGTTAGGACAAGCTCTACGTCGAAGGTTGATCTCATGAATCATTGCCACGTGATTTTGTAAATCCATCGCGTGACTGAGAATGAGAATGGACCCCCGAGCCGTACGATTGAAATCTTGACAGCTCCCCAATAGTATATACCCGAAGAAGTGAAGTCGCAAGATGAAAAAAAATAAATAAATAAATAAATCAACCAACTGCTGCTGATGCTAGTGGAAGGCTCTGCGCCGAGGAGGGCGAGCTTGATGGGCATGCTGATGGATGGGTCTGCAATAAGAGATGAGACGAGGAGTGTACGTCGTACAAGTACGCAGAAACCTGATTGAAATTCTTATCGTGAAAAAAACAATAGAAAAATGCTGCAATAGCTTCAAGTAACACGGAATACCACGAACGGTATGGATTTCCGAGAGGTCCTGAGAAGATTGACATATAATTAGAGACCGAGTTTACTGAGCCGCGGAAACGATGCAGGTCCCAATAGATCGGTGACGGGACGCACCCAAGCTAGAAGCGGGACCTTGTGGCGTCTCGGACGAGTTCCTTCGGCAGCATTCCAATCGATATGCGGCCAGCCTTCATTAAGCGATTGAATACAGCAGAGTTGGGATGTATTGAAAGAGGTGTGAATAGTACCACTTGCCGCCCCGGGCCTGAGATTCCCGGGATGAGGGAGGGGAGAGTTCGATACTCGATTATTACTGCAACTTTGTTGCTTGTGATGAATAGTGATGCTGGTGGGCTCTGCTCTGCAACTGGGATCGTTTTAGGCCATCTTTGGGATCTGAAATACATAGCACTTCGCGGAGGCGCTTCTTTGAGTTGGAGAAGTTGAAGAACTCCCGACGCGTTGGGATGGACGAGACAGATCACGATGAGGAAGGCTGCAATCATCCTCCACCAAGGGAGCATTCGAGGTACCAGGACATCGTAAATACCATCTACGGCAAGGTAGGAGTCAGTAAAGTACTTCGATATCACCAGAAAGTTTCTCCTCTTTACCTGTGTTCTGCTCTCCCACCGATTTCTCAGTCTGCGATTCCAAAGGCTTTGCTTTCTCCACGCTTGGCTTAAGACTGTCTTGGTGCAACGGCGACATGAGTCATCTTAACACACTTGCTTTCCCAGAATCGGCGCTCCTTGAAGAAAGATTTCGAGATAGGAATAGGGTGGATGACGGGGCCTACGCGTCACCAAAACATCCTCTTCCCGTATTCGCTACTCATACCGTATCCACTCAACGAATCTGCGCGATTCAGTGTTTAAAGCCATTAAGTCTTTTCCAGCTTGAGTCAGACGTTTGATAGGGCTGCTAGATGAAAGTAAATTGGAAATCGATGTGGTGGAAGCTTCTAAGAAGGTTTCATAGCATTGTACGGGGAAATCAATCCTCTCGTGGCCTTCTTTACTGGCGACTCCTTTATTCGGTAGACTGGGTGTAGTCTATTCGCTACTAGGTTTTCTGATTAAATGTTTGAATTGCCCTGCACCCAGGGATTAACATACTTGAATTCTCGACCCACAGGATAAGCATCCGTGAAACCTAGATATTATAGCTTATCACTATTATTAGATAAGATCAGATCAAACGAGATCCTTGTTGTCTTCGTATTCAGTAATGGGGAAAGTTGACCCTTCCACATGTTATTCCAAGTCGCTAATCGGCTCATGAACATGTGCGGACCTGGAACTGTTTCTTTCCCACAGTTTTCCCCTATATATTCTTCTCCAAAAGCTCTCTATCAATAACAAGTTTGATATATCCCGTCAAGCATCTCCCCCACTCGCTAATTTCCCGAGCAACCATCTCATACCAAATACCAGTGATGTTTCTGCTCCTCGCCAAAGTGCCAACTAGAGTTCCACACTAGTCAAAGGCAGCGCTACTTAGTGAGAAGTAGGAAGGTGACATCAAGAGGCAAAGATAGAGTCCGAGCTTTCTCCTCAGCGCAATTTTTTTTTTTTGGGTCCCTTGGGGAAAGAGGAAAATCTTGGCTCGAGATACGACTAAGCCGGGGTCGCGAGGCTAAGCGTGAGCTACTCTCCCCCTTGGTTTAAAGGTTAAATCGTTGGCGGAGAACCTCCCAGAAAATTCAACCTTTAAACCAGGGGGAGGGAGTGGGGAGTACGTACACGCTTGTCCAACTCACTGCCCCAAGGAATCGGGATACGAGGCGAAAGTATAAGCGAAGGAACACAAGACATGTATCTCTCCCGTGTTACAATAATCATAAATATATGGTTCTGTAAGATCCGGAGTCCGGACTAGGGACTTGTAGCGAGCGAGATTTTGAAATGCTTCTGGATTCAGTATAGGTCGTACTTCGGTTGCTTCTGGACGAGGAAATAGAGGCTGTCAAATAGAACTTTTCTTTTCGTGGAATGATTGAGATATGCTGATATCTTGCCAGAATCAGACATCTTAGAGCTCGGATCAGGGCTGATTATTCAATGGTAGTACCCCACGATTTATTCCCATCCTATGAAAGTGTCTTTTCTGCTCGATAGAACTTTTGGATTCTGGAAATGGTTTATTACTAATCTCAGCCTAGCTGAACTTAGCAGGAAGACAGATAGGTCAAAGAAGCAGTCACTTTCTTAGAACGTTTTCGGCTTACCTGTCACTTACCAACTCGAACTTGATTTACCTAGCAACCCTCGTTTCGAAATCTCTTAGAAATATTAATAATAAGTATAATACGGTTTAAGTGGGTCTTATTGACTTAGATTAGTAAAGCAAGCTCAGCGGTATAAACGGCCACGGTTACCTTCAATATGTATACTAGCACTCGGCGTATATTTAGTGCAATATAAACCCCTAACCCTAAACTCTTCGATTCGTCGCTAATATAAATAAAGCACTAGGTCTCAAGAAGTAATAACTCTTTAACGAGAGGTGGTTACGTGAAGGCAACCGCTTCTTTGAGTTAATAATAGTAACCTTAAGAGAATTTATGTTCGATTAATCTGTTGATCTCGTATCAAGGAATGCGGACGATTCAAAGTTAAAATCATCAACATTCCCCCCAAGTTCAGGCAAAAAGGAGTCGAAATCGAAGTCCTTGAGCACATCCATGCTATAGTCAGGATTTGCAAAATCCATGCCACCCTGAAAATCGAACTGTTTAGTGTTAGAGAGAAATAGATTAGGCGCGTAAGAAGACTTACAGCAGATGGTGTGGCACCTGCGTCTCCCTTCTTTGTAGCCCGCTGATATCAATGTCAACATTTCTATTAAAAAATCCATTGATCGCATAGAATATACCTTTACTTTACTATCCTTCAGCTCTGTCTTCTTCTTCGGACTCGCCTTGTTAGTCTGAAATGGCGTTGGTGGTGCTGGGTTCTGTTGCGGCAATGGAGGTTGTGTTTTACCATTTGCTGCGAGATTAGCCGCGAGCGCTAATGGCGGTGGCATAGCTCGTTGTTTCTTGTCGGCTCTTACAGCGTCAGCGAGAGTCGTCTCACCAAGAAGTCGAGGGTGGTAAGTTTTGGCGTGCTTTCCAAGCTGACTCCGAGTAGCAAACCCCTTTTTAAAATCCATGCATGTGGTTATATCACAGCGGTATACGCGCTGGTGTTTTGATTCGTGCTTTTCTCGTTGTTGTAAGGAATCAAATCCGTCCGTGGCTCGATTGCAATGGAGATATCTGCAGGTGAAAGCTGAATCTCTATATATGTCTCGGAAACTTTGTAATTCCTGAGTGGGATATTTTGAAAAGTCTGGATCTAGGAGAACTTCCAAGGCCACTTGGTAATAGTGACAAGCAGTGCTGAACCATGAAGGATCTGAGGCACATGTCTCGAGTGATACAACTGGAGAAAGTTAGGCTTCGTGTTTAGTTATATCCGAGAAACCACCACGACTGGCAGTTAACGACTTGCCTCCGATTTGCTTTATTGTCCAATCTTGTCGCTTCAGACTGTCTCGAAACTTTTCCACGTTAGAAACTAGCGAATGTAGTCCAGGAAACCGTCCAAGAGAAGCAAAACGATCCCTGGTGTTTGAGTAACTGGTGTTTGCAATTCCAGTCGATTGTGTCGAGTCTTCAGTTAGTTCGGTCTTGTCATACTTGATTATCTCCTTCAGTGACCAAAGGAGGTACTCCGGTACTTCAAGCTTTTGAGCAACCACTTGATCCATGTAGCCCACGATATGCGAATACCAATATTGATTAGAATATGTTTGCAAACCATGAAGTCCTTTGAAGATCCATTCAATCCTCTCTTCTTCCGTGCTGTTCTGAGGAAGGAGGCGAAAGCTTGTGTTGAGATATGCAACACAGGAGTGTCCGATGTTCAAGTGTGCGTCCTCGGGCCTGATGAAGGGTCTCCCTTGCTTGTAAGCTGCTTTCAAAATATATCTAGGCAAAATCAGTAAACAGTTGCCATGATGCCAATCCTCGGCGAGAATCTAGAGTTTACTCTTGTGCAGAGAAGTGGACAAAAACCACTGTATCACATGGGCCATCTTCTACCAATGGTCTACATAGGTCGAACACTCTCCGAGAAAGTTTTGTACTACTCTCTAGAGATGTACAATCGGGGTGAATACTGACTCCGTCCAAGATTTCGTGCATTTTCAGTCGCCGGTAGGAGCAAGACATCCATTCGAGAATCCTAACAGACAGGGATCGAATATGAGGCGACACTTCCTCGTCCATTATACGATCGAGTATACGACCGTATCTGTGACTTCTGTTAGCATTTTAGAATATATAACCAAGATTTCCCAGACACTGACGCTTCTTTAAGTCCATGAGGTAGACTTTTGGCACACTCTTCAAGATCCCTTCCACAGAAGCATTGTTCAAGTTCTTGGGTAACCAACCTAACCCATAAGAACATTCCTGAATATTGTTAGAAGAGCGTCATGATCAAGTCGCGAGTGCTTACCGTCAGCCTTGTCTGCGACTGAGCTTGCAATTTGAGTGAAAATATCAGGCTCAAGTTCTCCAATAAAATTTGACTGAATCAGCTGTATTTTGTGGTCAATATAACGACGAATGTCTATTTCGACCTTGCCGTTCTCGTCGAGGCAAATTTTCGGCTTGCTATCAAGTTTGGAATTAATAGTTGGCTCCTTGCGGCTCGACATCAGAATTTTAGAGTGAAGTTTGGGTCCAAGACAGGTACTCTGTAGCTCATTTACCAACGATTTTTGCCCAATTTTCGAACATTCATCGATACCGTCGATGACAATCCGCGTATATGGTTGGAGCTCCAATAACTTCGGAACGAGGGTTCGTAGCTGGGCCAGACTGGAGCTCAACCCAGGTGATACGAACTCGTTTGTTATCAGTGATGCAAGTTCAGGATGAGCCCGGAGTAGCTGTGTAGCTATAACTCCCAAGACCCGTTCACTTGGGTTGTCCCTGCCGTCGTCTTGATTGTCGCAGAAGTAATAGCAGACGTTTAGTGACTCGATCTTGTCAAGGTTGTCGATGATAACGGTGCACATTACACTTTTGCCTAGAACCAAACTTGGTCAGAACAATAATTTAACCAGGGGGTGTCGGAATTCGTAGTGGAACGCCGTTTCTGGATTACTACAGTTCGAGGAATATTTAGAAGCCCGACAACCTCGCCATTGCAATGTTCCTCAAATTTGTGGTACCTTCGAGTACAGCATTCCGCCACGAATTTCTTCGGCACATGGCGGGTGGATGACCAACCTGCTCCGGGCTTTCCATTCAGCCAAATGACAGGTTCTGAATTATTGTCCTGCAACCATGCTTTCATCTCAGGGACTTGTCCAACCCATTCGCAGGTTCCAGAGTGTTTCCTCCCCGATCTGCGAGATCGCTCTGCTTCTTGCTTCTTATCATCGACAGCCAGCCATGATATAGAACTCTGGAACTGCGCAAGCTGGTTCATCATCTCGTTGGATTTCAAAAGTGCTGCTGTCTGTCGCTGCCTCTCGGCAATGTCTTCGAGCATTCGTGACCGTGCTACTCTATCTTCCACCATATCAATCGAACTTGCCTCTCTGTCAACGAAATCACGATGCTTTTCAAGGGTATGGAGGATTCCGTCAAATCTGGCTCTGAAATCCTTCCATACAGACAGGAAAATGAGATGCCATGCTGAGTTTGAACGTCAGCCTATATCATCCATGTCAAACATTCTTTTCTCACTTGCCTCGGCGCTGAAAGAACTTGTAGGTTCGTTGATGAAACTCAAGAATTGTGCTATAGACCTCCGCTAGTACGAATTGAAACTCGGGGTTTGATTTAAAAGTCTCTTCGTAGCGATCAAAACGGGGGAGAGCAGTGCCAATGTCTGCATACGCATCTAGTAAAGCATCAAAAATATCTCGATGATTGCTTGCAAGCTAAACGCCAGAATAAGTTACCATCATTAAAAACTGATGAAAGCGATTTCAACGAACCTGGATCATGAGCTTGATTGGAGCCTAGGAGATATCAGCAACTCTGCCATCTTGGAGAGGGCATTGGGTGACTGACCCAGATGAACGACAAATACGGAGTGTCATTGCATAGAACTTCGATGACCTTTGCATACTTCTCAAGCCCTCTCAGCAAAGGCTCGATTCGACGCAGAGTTTGCGCACAGTGGCGCTTTCGTTGGGATGTCTGGATATCTTGAACCGCACTCCAAACCTCTTTAAGCTCGGTGGAGGCAAACTCGTGTATATGCTCCGGCGAGAGCGACCTTTGGAGATCCTCAAAGGCTTTGGTGATGGTAGCTTTTGGATCTGCCATGGCTAATCTGCACATAGAGCTGCCAGAGGAAGGAATGAAGTGTTCAAGATGTCAGGGCGGAATTCTCTGCTTTTGCGCGAGGCTGGCGCCGCACGTTGGGCGAACTGCAAGGCAGATCGCTTGCTGCGCCCCACCACACCGCCTCATTCATGATATACATCTGGATACAAATTCCCATCAAAACTTCAAACCTTCTGTCTGGAAGAGTGGGCGGGGTGTTCAGCAGAGGTATGAGGAAATGAAACCCCACAGAAGTGATCTACAAGGGTCGGACATGCCTAGGCCGAACCACATTTCCGACGACAGGAACCCCAAACGTCGTCAACTCAACGACGGGTCTTTCGTGGAGGCACAACCATATTCGAATGATCTATCGGGCCTGTCCCTTAAACAACATGAATGTGCTCATTCCCCGGTTCAGGATGAGGAACAAAGGATACTTAGCAGTCACGTCGGCGACATTATCTCTTCGGACCAAACCTGTATTGGCGATGAGTGGTTAGAATGCTGTTATGGAATGGTATGTTGCAGTGTTCTTCCTCATTCCTAGTTCATAGTACATTATGCATGCTAAGCGCTTTTTAGTTGTCTGGAATCCAATTACGACTCAGACAATCTCCCGGCGGCGCCGGCACCTCGGATGTACACAACCTACCTGCTACTTTTCGACCCCCCAACATTCTTTCCTCCCCAGACGATCTCTCCATAGAGCTCGAAGTACAATCTGCGACTCACTCGAGAATCTTGTGCGAGCTCAATGACTTGGAGGATATAAAAGTTCAACTATGTTGTTATTCGAGGCTGGAGCTACCACCCCACACCCCCTCCCATATCCACAAAAGACGAAATAGAAAGACAATTCATGTGTGGCGCTTGAACGTGATAATATACGGCACGGTACCTCTTGCGGAAATTGTCGGTCAACACTTGTCAAAACATGGAGTGCATCTCCAAGATCCCATTAATTGCGAGCGGACTGTCTTGTACAAAAACCCACATATGATATCGCATGGAGAAGATGTAGTCATGACGGATTTTTTCACCAGCGTACAGCCAAAAATTGAAATTGAAAGACTCAGTGTGGGACCTGACTTATTAGCACAATTGATGGCGGAGCAAACACCTCTATCAGAAACCGAACCACCTTCAATTATTACCACTTCATTGTTTCGGTATATTTCACCCTGTACTATCTTCGGGCTCGTTTCTAATGAGCAATCAAGCCATCAAAAGCAAGCATTGACCTTTATGATACGGCGTGAGCAAGGTTGGGACATGGAAGGAACCCACGATATATGGACGAAGAGGGAAAGTCATCAGGGCTACCAGTAAAGTATTGTCCTAATTTGTAATATGCTAGCTAACTCAGTTGCAAAGTTACCATAACAATGTTAGTCGAAGTATCCAGCATGATCCGCCACCAAACTTTCGTGGCGGTCTTCTCGCCGACGATATGGGATTAGGGAAAACGCTCAGCATGATCTCTCTGATCTCAGCGAATCAGTTCCTTACAACCACTTTGCCATATTCTGCCATGTCTGAGAGCGGGAATATATCTTGTCCCAGGGTCAAGCCAACCCTGCTGGTTGTGCCCCCACCTCGTGAGTGTTTGGATTTATGTTCAAATTTCAAAGGCACCTAGCGTCTACCCCTTTTTTTTTTTGCATTGCATCGGCCACTGAATGCATATCTCCCAAGCTTTGAATACCAAGACACTTTGAAGTTTAGTACTTGCTCCAAAGGACATTCTCATGCTTTGTGAATTTGCTAAGTAGCAAGTGAGTTCAATAAATTTGGCGTATGTGCAACCAAGACTGCCTCTTAACCACAGCTAACAGCCAAGAAGTTATTCAAGCATGGGAAAAGCAATTTAGTATGTAAGTAGTGCGTTGAACTATCAACCTCCCTTCTTATGATTCGTCCTGGGTTAAAGTTTTCTAATTTTATGAAGCCACGTTCGACCTGAAATGATCAAATTGCACATCTACCACGGCCAAAACAGGAAGGACATTGATTGTCTGCTCCAGCACGATGTGGTCCTCACAACGTATCAAACACTGTCTTCGATTTGGAGGAAGCATGAATCTCACTCACATCCACAGCCGCTGTTTTCCGTAATCTGGCATCGAGTTATCTTAGATGAGGGTGAGTGATCTCTCCAGGCTCTTGAATTTAGCTAATTGTACTCAGCTCACGTTATCCAAAATTCCCAGAGCCAGCTAGCCCGGGCATGCTGTGCTCTCCAGGCGGAAAGGAGATGGGCAATCACCGGTACACCTATTCAAAATAAACTCACAGATTTTGCAAGTGTTGTCAAGTTTCTCCAAGTTCACCCGTACTCAGACCAGCGAAACTTTGATGAAGAAATCTTACGTCCCTGGCACCAGGTCGACCCGGATGGCTTCCTGAGGCTGAAGACTTTGGTTCGAGCTATTACGATAAGTCGAACGAAAGCAGTAATTAACCTCCCTCCTAGAGTGGATGAGATACACCACCTGGAATTTTCGTCAGAGGAAAGCGTTGCGTACGAATCTGCGAATAAAGAAACCATCGCCCTATTCGAAGAGGCAATCTCGTCTGGGAGACAAGGTGGCAAAACTTTTAATGCCTTATCGCGACTTAACTTCCTGCGATTATTCTGCAATCTTGGACTTTTAGTGAACTCTCGGCAAGGTTCCAGACCTTCTTCAGCATCTCGAACTAATGTATACTCTTCCAATCATGACGATAGGCCGAATTATTTTCTAGGGGAGGTATTAGACGGATCTACAACATGTGGCCAGTGTGGTCAAGCTCTTCTAGAAGATTTACTTGAAGGGCTGTCCGCCCCAACCTTTGATCAAACGCCAAGTATGAGAGAAGCGCCCAAGGTTTGCGACAAGTGCAGATCCGAATCGGCTTCAGATCAGCTGTCTTATCCTCCGCGCGAGCAGTCCGCTACCTTTGCAGCACCAAGTACTCCGTCTACACCTGACGAAGACCGAAAATTTGCTCCGATCGAGACTATACCTACCAAAATCAAGACCGTGGTGGCTGACATTCTTAAAAACTCCCTTAAAGACAAATGGTAAGGATTTTGACCCCCTGCTTCCCCATTTTCTAACTCCTCGAAGCGTAGTCTTCTCTTTCTGGACATCGACCCTTGATCTCGTCCAACAGACGTTACAAGATGAGGGAATATTGTGCACACGAATCGACGGCAAAACTTCCCTAGCAAAGAGATCTGAAGCAATGCGCTCTTTCCAAACAAATGATTCCATCAGGGTGATTCTTGTGTCAATTACTTGTGGTGGTGCAGGGTGAGTCCAACCATAGCCTCATCACTGTACCAATTACTGAAATTATCTAGACTTGACCTCACAGCTGGGTCTCGAGCCTACCTCTTGGAGCCCCATTGGAACCCGATGATTGAAGAGCAAGCTCTGTGTCGTGTACATCGTGTTGGACAACTGCGAAATGTAACTACGATTCGATATCTGATGCGGAACTCGTTTGAAGAGGTAAACTTCATTAATTGCACAATTAAGCATTCATCAGGAAGGCAAACAGAAGACTGATTCTCATGCAGCAAGTAGTGGAAATCCAGAAACGGAAGAAAAAGCTGGCGGAGGTAACATTTGGATCAGGAGAGTTGGAAGAGGCTGGTATTGGACTTGGAACTCTGCAGGTAAGATAAGTTCTGTGTCTCGTAGAAAATATTCTAATCTGTACCTAGTATCTCAAATCCGTTCTCGAATGAGTTCGACAACAAGCCCTTAGGTTCCCGAGCTGTTCTGGTCACGTGCCCATCTGCAATGGGTTCCTAGTTGAGAGCTCGAGACCGTTATTACCAGCCAAAACTTCCAAGGGCGATCCGCTCCTCTTACAGAATCGCTGAGGAATTCGTAGATGACCTCATGGAGCAAGACTTTATTATTATAATGCAAGCATTACATCTCGCTAGCAACGAAGGGACAGGACGAGGCAGTGGATGTTTTGTATGCTATATGAATATCGCAGAAGCACCTTCAGCTTCACTTCTTATGTCTTGGCAGCTCTGCCAGAACCAATTATAGCCATCTAGATTAATGCGGTTATCGCCAACGCCAACTTGATACACTGATAAATCCTTGGCTTCCCTATATGTCTGCTTAGCCATCCGCTCATCCGTCTGCAACTTCCCGTGTCCGGTTGATTTCTGCATCATACTCCTAGAGGCCGTTGCTGGTGGGAGGGTGAATAGTTTAAGAAGTGGCTAGAGCCCAAAGGATGAAGAGTATCGATGCGAGAGAGTTGGATATACATATGTAGCTTTGAATTAGACCCCTGCTATCTGTGCGACTAGTCTCTCCGAGCCTCAGGGCCATATTTACATATAATCACTCCGCCTGGGGGGTGACCGTAACACCACCAAATTTCATACCGCCTCCTCCTCGTGGGTGATGGTTGGAAATGCAGATATCGAACTTTTAGCCTTCTTCTTGATTTCGATGACGTGAACAGGTGGAGGATCTTGGACGAAAGACGGGATTGGAGGATTCGGGGTTTCGTCAGATAGCGAGTCTTTGTGTTGTGATTTGACGAGAGCACGAAGTCGATTCAGGATGGCGAACTCCAGCTTCAATTTGACGCTGTAAAGTGTACTCTTGTATGTCGTCTCAATAGAATATTGATTGGCGTACTCCGTTCCGAGAAGCGTGATATCCATCACGATAATCAAAACATTCACACATATGAGATGATACAGGACGCTGCGGGCTTCCTTGCGCTTGGCTCTCGCTACTGACCGCAGCATCTTTCGAGCTTCCCAAATGTAAAGAGCTGAGATGATGAACTCCTGGATCGAGAATGCCGTGATCTGAATCTTTTCGTAGACTGAAAATGGCGTGAGGAACGGGTGAGGGTTCCTGGAGTTGGCACCAAAGTTGAGGATTGTGGGAGGAATATGGAAGAGGAAAAAGTCGACAACTATTAGCCACAAAACCCATCTGATTTTGTTCCCGTCTCGGACGATGAGATGAAGGCGAGAGTATAAAACGACCGATTGGCCAGTCACCATTGCGAACCAGCCAACAGTTATAACTGCGACATTTGCGGTGTCGTTGCGGCAAAGGCGAAAGAACTTCAACAAGAAACCGATCGCATGAATAGGTATTCCCCAAGAAGCAATAAGCAAACTCCAAAAGTACAAGCCCGTACGCCTCTGAAACGTAGTGAAGATCGAAACGTTGATGTCGAGAACGTTGAAGACCGCAATGCCAGTAAACGCAGCCATCGTCATTGCAACCGGCAGCGTGACGTCGATTCCTCCCCTGTATCCGTCGCCCGATAAATTCTCTGCCATCCTGATCAAGCTAGGTCGTTGGTAGTAATGGACTGTAAAGGAGGCGAATCCCCGTTGGAGATGTCGTGGATGAAGAAAGTGTATTCTTGGCGGTACATAGAGCACTGAGGTGATTAAGATTTGGGCACTCTGGTGGGATATGATTTGCACACCAACATATATGAACATAAAAAGGGGCACCTGTTGATGGAAGTGATCCCCTCGTGCGGGCCAAGGCAGGCGCCTGCAGAAAAGTTAAAATTCAGCCACAAACCTTAATTGGAGACTTGCACGTACAGAAGGGGATTGCCGTACAGTGTTTCATCGACACTCACCTTGTAGTAATTCGGCTGAGCGATCGATCACTCACCTCTGCTACAGAAGTAACAAACAGTCCACGGGGTCGAAACCCGACAGAATTGAGTGAAAGTGCAAAATCAGAGTAATTATGTCAATGGATAATTGATGATTATTGCAATTGTGAGCTTCAGAATTCTAGTTAAGCGTAGAAAAAGCAAGAAAGAAGAATCTTTGAGACAGCGGCATTATCTAAAGGATCGTGGCTCGGGTTTGCGCAAGCTCCAATTTCCCCTGGGTTTATAATTGTAGCTTAGCGTATGCGCCTCACATGGAACTTTCCACACCCCTCCTCCCAAAGCTTTCCTGGATCAAAGATGCTGCAATTTGATTGGGTTGGACCAGCCGGAACATTTAACCGAGGGCGGGACAAGCCACTCAATCCTGTATGCAGGTCCGGGGAAGGCTTGGCTCCCCCCATCGTCGTCAGATATCAGGACTACTAGGATCGCTATTTGTTGAATGCGTCAAGCCGCATATTAAACGAGCCATTAAGACCTATCACAGAAGTTTGCCTTGACCTTATTTGAGTTTAAAACCGCTAGCGGATTATTCCACTTCCCCGTCGCGCCACATTACGCCACCTCTCCGACAGAGGAACGAAGAGCTTGTCGGTATCAAAAACAAGGCGAATCGATCAACGTGCTGGGGCTGATTCGCGAGCCTCACTACTTCTAAATACAAACCTGCATGGTACTGTACTGCAACGATTGGCCAGATCTTGAAGATAGGCTGCGAAATAATCCCCCGCCATCCAACTTCTACACCCCTCCTCTATTGTCCTGGTATCAATGCAACCCCGTCCTTTACCTTACTCCGTTTACCCCTTCTCCTGTATTGAGGTTGGACCACACGGACGATGTAAGCAGACAACATATGCTGCTCAAACGACTCTTTTCCAAATCCTCCAGAAGACATACATTATATTACCTTGCTTGGCCTACTAATAATCTTCTTCCATATAGGGCCAGCTGATCTACGCCAACGACCCAGCCATCTCGAATCCTGCCCACATTTTCTATAACGACCTCCCAACCAAAGGAAGGATTGGCATGGGCGACAGTCTTGTAACAGTTGCTTCCTCATTCCATCAAAGCATTCAGGCAAATGCCAGGCACCAGGGACGAAAACAAGAGGGCTCCCCAACCTAGGCGCACAATGCTTGAGACTGATATTCCAACAGGGCGTCCCATAAGCCGGGTATGCTTTTCCTATGACCAATGATTGGTGGACGGGCCCTCGAACGCATGCCGAGACGGCAGATGGGTTGTATCAAACCCGCATCATCTGTCTGGGGCCGCCCCGAAGACGTGCATGTCGCGGCTTGACGGTAATTCGACGACGCCTTCGGCAACAAAATAACGCAACTCCAACACTCCAACGATTTGGCGACGGGCAAGTTTAGGGTCCGGGTTCCCTGCTCGGGACGTGGGAATTTCCCGCATGAGAATATGATTTTGTTGCCTCGGGTCCGGGCCAGCCAACTTGGAGGATATCAATGTCAAGATGTCAAGATTTTCATGCGCTTTGGACTGTGCTGCTTATTGTGTGTTGTTGTGGATCTAGTCCCAGTTCACGCGGTTGCACGAAAGCGGGGAACCTTGCGGATGCTAAGAGAACGGACTGTGTGCGGTCCCTAGCTGAGAAGGATGTCTGACCCGACCTAGGCTGAGAATTCGGCACATAGAACGGCTTCGAATGCTTGGCTTCGGGCCTCGGGCTTCGGACTCAGGTCAATCTGATCTGCTCGAAAGAGCTGCCGGCTCGTGAGGTCTGACAGATAGTCTGAGAAAGGCTGCCTCGGGATGTGACGATTGCTTCGTTGTATATTGAAAACGGTCGCTTCATGCGGATATGGAAAGAGAGGGAACATACCGAGAGAGGCGAGTTTGAATGTGGCAGAAAGCAAGGAGGTATGACTGAAGAGAGGGCTTACTTTGGTTACCTTGCTTTGCCTTCTTCTTGTACCACTTCTTGTACCTACTTCTTGTACCTACTTCTTGTACCTCCTTCTTGTACCTACTTCTTTATACCTTCGTACCTCCTGACTCTTTTCAACGCCCGAAGGAACGGCACCCTCAGCAAGCAAGGCACGCTTGCTTTGTAACTGGTTTGAATTGAAAGCATTACATTCATGAGGTACCTTAACATAACAGTAGATCAAGAAGAATACTGATGCTAAAGAGAGGAGCTTTCGGGGTCATGCTGCCTAAGCTAGCACACAGGTACTATACACTTATGAATACCTACAACTACTAGTACCCCCCCACACTCGACGGGGGTACAGAAAACCTCGCGAAAAATGGACTACAATGTTCACCCATCCAACGAAACCCGACTGGCAAATCCACGACGATTTCAGACAGAGAAGGAACCCGCATCTCTGTCAACCGAGTCTCCAACTGGGGAGTTCAACCCTATTAACATTGATAAACTGAACTGGTCAAAGATATCCTAGATGAAGACGTCTCCGCATCTCAATTACCGTCTCTCAGGTGATGTGGTGTTTATCAATATCCAGGCACAGCCTCGCCACATGTACCTGGGGATCTTTGTTTAAAAAGTATCGGGCATTATCAACCAACCTCAAACTATTTAATAATTTGAAGTAAATTAAAAGGGCTTATGCGTAGCTAATAAAATATTGTCCAAGATAATAAAAGGCGGGCATTGAGTGTGGGCGGGCATTACGTGTGGAATTCAGTTAAGGCCTACTACCGGGATATATTTCTTGGGAATTACAGTATCTTTTGCCTACTCTGCTTGGCCACTTGGTCGCTAACGCATGTGAGATTTTCAGGGGCTAGACGACAAGTTGAAAGAGGCGAGGCGAGCCAGGAGAGAGAGATATTGAAATAGTCGGCATCCGACAACATAAAAACAGGTAGGTGGCAGGTACATACAACTCCAAGAATAATATAAAATGGCAGAACCACCAACCACTCGTGTTGATCTGATTCTCTTGGGATCTCATTGCAAATGTGGTGATATTTAATTCCACCAGATGTCAAGTATTCGGAAGGTTTGGCGCCATGTTAATTGATTGAGATCGACGAACCTTAAACGCGAGAAGTATATATTTTTTTTTATCTAACTTTATTAACCTCATTATCTAAGCAAACTTGATTTTGCAGAGATGATGTTCAATTTTACTAACTTCGGGTCGATATCATTATACTAGACATTAAATACATCGCTTCTCCAAATACCCGGGTATCACAGGTTCCAGTTTTCACACAATCCTTTCTTCTACACCCTCTACTCCGGCTTCTCCGGCTGCATAAATGAGACTCTGGAAATGATTAAGCTTCGACTAAGTGCGGGACTGGCTTCGGTCCGACGTGGCAAGAAAGCTTTAACTATCCTTCGAAGGCTGGTTGGCGCGAGTCATGGCTTTGGCAGGTGTTGTTGTTTATTTAATTATAGCGAGTAGGAGAACGATTAATGACCAGCTTCGAACTGAAACTCCTTAGGGTACGAGATTTCTCTATTCTGTTTGTGTACTTTATATCACAATGTTTTGTGCGCAGTCAGACCTCGGCAAAGAGAACTAGACTTCCACAAGAGGAAGAAATATCTTCCAGCCACTAAAAAAAAATATCCCACTTTAAATAAGTACATAACGTTACTTTAAGCTTTTTGAAAAGTCAATTACATTCGGAGGAAGTATGCACTTGGCTTTCCACTTTTTATCCACATAAGTCGGATAATCAAGTTCAGTTCGACGTGCTCTTAGTAGCATCAGCAGCCTTGTCGACTAACATCGCCCTCTTTCGTGCAGCCTAGTATTAAGTTCCGATCGTGAAACCTGCCTAAGTAACCCCCGTAACAATTAATTACATCGTTAGCACTAATAGGATATTCTGAACTTTACGAATCACAAATCTAATGAGATAAGACTCGTGTTCTTAAACCTAATACTCCCTAGACTTCCCCAACTAAAACAGCTCGTTTAACTTCTATAAATCTCAACCCAAGCATAAGTTCCTAATACTTATTAAAAATTATTTGGGTTACCGTTTCTCTCGCTACTATTACATCCTTTACGACTTTAGTAACTTGTATAACTTCGTTTACTTCTCGCACGTGCTCTCGCTTTCGCCGCTTAATCTCTAAATTTCAAGGATAATCACGATTATTATACTCCTATGTACTTTAACTTCCTTCGGCTGCTGTTTCGATAATCTCGTCTTCGTAATGACCACGGCCCTAGATGCGTAAGACTGAACGATATTCAAGTGATTAAGATGGGCAGATGCTTGCAGAATAAATCAAGGAGATTCAGGACAACCCTTTGGGATAAAATACTGAACTTGTAAGAGCTATAGTCGTTAAGTACTCGTATCGACCCATCGTGGCTATTTATTGACTTAGGTTGTGGCAAAGGCTGGCCAAAACATCTCATCTCCCCGGATGTTCAGTCTCAACTCCAACTTCTTGTTATCCTTTTAGTATCCCATCCTATTCCACGTTTTCATCAACTTGAATCCTTTATACCCTTTATTTAACTGCATCTTGATTTTTAAAAGCGATACAATTAATTTCATCGCTTACGGTGTCATAAGCTTGGGATTTTCTAGTTGCACTAGGCACGAAGCGAGGGGAGAGTAGAATGCGGCCGCTCCAAAAGACGCTAAGATTAAGCTTATCTCAACACCCCTGCCAACCAAAAAATATTTCTGCCAAAACACCAAGAAAACATCAGAAGGCGGTATCCTGAAGCTGCATTCTGCATCGTCTTGTCTCACAGACTCCCCTCGACAATGACTAACAAAGCCCCATACCTGACGACCTTTGAGCCGGAGCATACAATCCAGCCAATCTACACTGGTGGCAGCGTCGCTCTCGATCAAGATGGGCGCATTTTGGCGACAACACTTGGAGAAGATGCTTTGTTGACGGACCTGAAGACGGGAAAGCAGCTGGCGAAAATTGAAGGGGTATGGGTATATAATTGCTCGGTCTGCGACTTGGCTAATGTTACAACAGGATGGTGAAGTCATCTCGACGTTGACTTGTACTGCTACAATTACCCCTCCAACTCCCCAACACGACTAACTTCTGGCAGTAACACCATCCGCTTCCCACCTCATCATATGCTCTCGATCCTTATCTATGCGAATATACTCTTTAACTCATTCGGAAGATGGTACCATAGAATTCGAGGTTCTGCGAACTCTCAAGCCTCACACCACGCCCGTGGTCGTTCTCGCGGTTGATCAGTCCGGATTATACCTCGCCACTGGGGCAGCAGATGGAGTTGTGAAAGTCTGGGATATTCTGGGGGGATATGTTACACATACATTCCGTGGACCCAACGTCTTGATTTCGGCGCTTCATTTCTTCCAATTGGTTGCGAACAAACAGGAGGAGGAAACTGGCATTTCTGGCAGAAATCGAAAACGAAGGAAGAGTGAGGAGCCGGAATCCGACGCAGTAAGGGGCTATCGTCTGGCATCCGGAAGTCAAGATGGAAAAATTCGAATCTGGGATCTCTACAAAAGAACTTCATCCTCTGTCCTCGATTCGCACGTCTCCGATGTTACCTCGCTCGACTACTCCGCAGAGCAGAATGCTCTCCTTTCAGCCAGCAGAGACAAGACCATCATGTGGTGGGATGCGAAGACATGGAAGGTTCGGAAAGTTGTGCCAGTGCTAGAAGAGGTCGAAGCAGCAGGTTTTCTCGAGTCTGGGAGGATGGCATACACTGGAGGAGTCAACGGAAATATTCGAGTCTGGGAATCAAGTACTGGCCGAGAGATTACTGCAGCTCAGTCGCCACAGGGAGAATCAGACGCAATTGTGTCCGCGACATGTTTTAAGGATCGAATTCTTTCTATTCAGTCCGACCACACTCTGATTCTTCATTCTACGACACCACTCAAGGAAGCGGCACATACCATTCCTCCTCTGGAGCAAGTCAAGCGAATATCTGGCACACACGACGAGATCATTGATTTGGGGTACCTTCTCCCAGATAAATCTTTGCTCGCTCTGGCGACAAACTCAGAGGAAATACGAATTGTTTCGTTAGGTACGGATGCAGATGCAGATTATTTTGGTGCAGACGTTGCCCAACTCCACGGCCACGAAGACATTATCATCTGTTTGGATATCGATTGGTCAGGCCATTGGATTGCTACGGGTGCGAAGGATAATACTGCTCGATTGTGGAGGATTGATCCAGAGAACTCCTCCTTCAGTTGCCACACTACCTTCACCGGCCACGCGGAATCCTTGGGAGCGATTGCCCTCTCAAAACAAGCACCCCCCGAGTCCTCTCCAGCTTTTCAATTGCCACTTGATCACCCACCATCTTTCATCTTAACCGGCTCCCAGGACCGTACAATCAAGCGCTGGGATGTTCAACCTTCCACGCGCAAAGCTCCAAGAGCTGCATACACCCGTCTTGCACACGACAAAGATATCAACGCCCTCGATATCAACCACACTTCTCAGCTTTTCGCCTCCGCGTCCCAAGACAAGAATGTCAAAATATGGTCTGTCGAGGAAGGAGAAGTCCAGGGTATTCTGCGCGGTCACAAACGTGGTGTTTGGTCAGTGAAGTTTGCGCCAAAAGATACACCATCTATCATTGGCGAAAGTGGCCCAGCTGCAGGAAAAGGGCTTGTCCTGACGGGAAGTGGTGACAAAACTATCAAAATCTGGAGTTTGGCAGACTACAGCTGCGTGCGAACATTTGAAGGCCATACCAACAGTGTGCTGAAGGTTGCCTGGTTAGGTCTTCCCAACCCTGAGGATAGGGGAAAGAAGCATGTTCAGATCGCAAGCGCGGGTGGCGATGGTTTGGTGATGGTCTGGAATGCAAGCACAGGCGAGACTTCGTGTACCCTGGACAATCATGAGGATCGAGTCTGGGCCTTGACCGTACATCCCGTCTCGAACATGATTGTTTCAGGGAGTGGAGATTCAACTGTGACATTTTGGAAGGATACCACATTCTCTACCCAGGCTGCTTCGAATGCTGCTGCCACGCAGTTTGTGGAACAAGAACAAGAGCTGCAGAACTATATTCATGCGAAATCATACCGCAAAGCCATCACCCTTGCACTCCAGCTCAATCACCCTGCCCGATTGCTCTCGCTCTTCACGTCAGTGGTGACTGGAGTTCATGAGGAGGGGAGTCTGTGTGGTGTCAAGGGCGTGGATGAAGTTCTCGCTTCTCTTTCAGACGAGCAGATCTTCACCTTACTTTTGCGAATCCGAGACTGGAACACCAATGCCAGAACGACTGCTGTGGCACAGAGAATCTTGTTCACATTGGTGAGGAGTTACCCTGTGGGAAGGCTGGCGAATTTGCAAGTTCGGGGGGCGAAGGGACAGCAGAGCATGAAGGAGGTGCACAATGCGTTGAAGGTATACACGGAGAAAAATCGGAAACGGAGTGAGGAAATGTGGGATGAAGCTTATTTGATGGAGTATACCCAGAGAGAGATGGATGGATTGATGTTATTAGAGCCGGAGGTGAGCAATGGGCTTGGGGAATCGGATCAGGATATGATTATGGTATAGGTCGGGAATACCATCAATTGATTGATTTGAGTTTTCGAGACTTTCACAGCTGCAGAAATTTCCAGACCACATTTGTGAAACATTTTTATTCTAATACAGCAAATCTAAGGACGAAGACTGTTGCAAAACATGCAATGCGAAGGTACAGCAGATAAGTCACCAGATCCACCCGCAAAATGCAGTCTAACCGCCCAACAGACAATCTATCTATCCAATCTGTCCATCAAACCATTTCACCAAGTGACTGACAGTTGGATGTCCCCAGACCAGAGTTGGGGGAACTTTGACCTTCAACTCTTGCTGGAGCAGCTTCCTGAAAGCAACTGTCATCACCGAATCCATCCCCAGATCTGCCAGGGCAGCTTTCGGGTCCACGTCCTCGGCACCTGCAAGTTGTAGCACCGAAGCGACACAGCCAGCAATCTTCTCTGTGAGAATAGGAATGCGTTCTGGTCCTTTCGGAATTGCAGCTCCTCCCGAGCTAGATTTGTCGCCTTCGCTGGTTGGGTTGGTTGCAGGTGAGCCAGCGGCCGGAGCTTTTCTGACTGCAATGTCTTCCAAAATCGGTGATGGGAGAGGCTCATTCACATCCAAAAGTCTACTCCTCAACACCACAGCATGGCTCACGTCTCTCTTGGCAACCTCGTTCCATGCCGCGAATGCCTCAGATTTAGTCACACTCGTGAATCCTCTGCTTTCAACCTCCGCTTCCACAAATTCATTATCACCCATTCCACCGACGCCCTTCCAACTAGTCCATTGGAAAGCAACTGCGTTATCTCCTTGCTGGCGACGATGTTCGGCAAGGGAGTCGAGGAATGCATTTCCTGAAGCGTAAGATGCCTGACCTGGGAAGCCGAAGAGTTGACCGCAGGAGGAGAAGAGGATGAAGAAATCCAAGACGTTAGGTGGAAAGAAGTTGTGCAGTGCCAGTGCACCGTCGATTTTTGGTGCAAGGACTCGAGCAAATGAAGATGCAGTTGTGGCGAGGACGAGTTGATCTTCAAGAACACCGGCAGCGTGGACGATGCCGCGAATTGGTGGGAGATTCAGTGCATCGACTTTTGCTCCGAGTTCTGAACTAGCCTTGCGGGAGCTCAAGTCAATTGCCAAAACATGGATACTTGCCCCCAGCTCCTCAAGAGCTTTGATCTTGGACACAACATCTACCATTACTCCAGTCAATACATCCCAGTCTTTACGAGAGGGGAGAGATCGTCTGGACAGAAGAACAATTCTCCGAGCACCTTGTTCGACAAGATGTGCAGCCACTTCCAGTCCGAGGGAGCCAAGGCCACCAGAAATCAGGTATGTGCCTTCAGGACGAGGAGTGAATCCTTGAGTGGAAGATGCCTTGCTTTTTGCGAGGGGGCGAAGTCGAGCTACTTTCGCAACTGAGTCCTCGATCTTGATGATATCCGCACCAGAGATGTATCTCACTGCCTGGAATGGGAAAGATGAAGATTCGACGTCAATCAAAGCACCCCAGTTGTCTGGTTGTTCGGATGCGATGATTCGGCCGAGACCGACGAGAGGGGATTGAGCGAGTGCTGATATTGTCTCTCCTTGGAAGGCACCTTCTGTGATTGCGAAGATCTTGATTTGCAACTGTTTCGCTGCGACGAGCTTGACAATCTCGAGAAGTTCAAAGCATGATTTCTCGGCGGACTTTTGGATATTCTCGATTTCATCGGTTGAGTGAGGGACGTAGACAATAATTGCACCCTCTGGTTTTGTCTTTGTGAGATGTTCGTCAAGATCTTCCACCGATACGCAAGCTGCGGAGATGCTACGTTTGGATAATTGTCGTATGTACTTCCTGACGATGTGTTGATCGTCGGAGCCCACAATGACCACTCGTTTGAGTTCTGAAGAGGTTTCTGCCAAACGAGCAGGAACCCAGGCGATACTATGGACAAGCTCATCCAGTCTGCCACCACTGCCGATCGATCCTTCGATTTCCGCGAATCTCATCGTTGTGAATTTAGCAAGGATACGGCCATCCTCAGCGGCAACTGTAACATCAGAGGCAAGCTCAACTTTCGAACGCTGGACGTAGATGTAGGCGATTTTGGGAGGCGCTGCATCTTGATAGACGGCGACTTCATCCACTTGAGCGGGCATGCGAAGACGAGGAGTTTCATAGAAGATGGTCGAGCCGATGGATGTTGCTGCGTCGAAGACTGGAGCCCAGGAGGTGGACTTCCAAGGGAAGGCGTCTCCGTCTTTGATTTCTGGGCAAACATCGACACGTGCGAGCATTTCTTCGGTGTTTCCGACGTGGCGAGTGACTGTCCATGGGAAGCCCATTTCTGGAACTCCAACGTCGAGAAGATAGTCGATGGAAAATGAAGACTTAAGCTCCGTCTCAATACGAAACTCGATGCTTGCGATGTCCAAGCTACTGCCTTCTGCTGGTGCATTCGACTTCATACTAGCAGTGATATGCGTGAGCCAGGAAGAGTTGGGATCAGCTTCGGCCTTCTCGGTCCCAGTTGGGATGAGTCGAGACATGATGCGGACGGAATCCCCATCAGCGATGACTTCGACATCTCTCGGAGCACTGATCGCAACTGGGACACGCAAATGTATATTGCTCAACGTCTGAGTACCGGTCGCAGCCAGGAAGGTATTGAAAAGAACCGCAGCTGGAACAATCTCCGTGCCATGAAGTGGATGGTTCCCAGGGAAGGGCTTCGTAGACTCCTCGAGTTTGGTGGTGAAGACTGTCTTTGTTTCTCCCGCGACAGGAATACGCTGGCCTACAAGTGTATGACTATCGACATCATGAAGTTGACTTGCAGTTCTTGTTCCAGCTTCGACTTTCTTCCAAAAAGGAGTGTGTTGCCATTGTGTTTTCGGGACATCTTTGGCCCATTCCACCCCGCTGAAGTAACTTTTCCAATCGATGGATGCGCCTTTACTCCATAAAGTGGCGAGCGATTTCAACAGGCAAAGTCTAGCTGGCTTATTTCGGAGCAAGGTGGGAGTTACGAGATATTCTTCGACGTCCATGTCCATCACTGTCTCATTGACCGAGTGAGAAATGACAGGATGACTCGAGACTTCCATGAAGATTCGGTAGCCATCGTCCACTGCAGCTCTCACAGTAGACTTGAGAAGAACAGGCGACAAGGTGTTCTGGAGCCAGTAGCAGCCATCTCTCGGGGCTTGTTCTCGAGGATCTTTGGTTGCTGTTGAGTAAAGAGGGATATTTGGCGCCTTCGGGGAGATATCTCGCAGAACTTCCAAAAGAGGCTCAGCTATTGGGTTCAGAAGGGGGGTGTGGAATGCCACGTCAGAGTTGACTTGAAACACCTTGACCTTCTCCTGTTCGCAAATGGACGAAAACTCTTTCACTGCTGTAACTGTTCCAGCTACGACGCACGAGCTAGGAGAGGAATCAATCGCGGGGTAGATATCAAGACGACCTTCGAGCAGCTGAGAGGCTTGGCAGATGGGAAGATTGACCAGGCACATTGCTCCTTTGCCCATCACCTGGCGGTAGAGCATCGCCCTTCGGCACACAATAATTGCGCCCTCATCGGGAGTGAGAGCGTCTGCCACAACAGCTGCTGCTATCTCGCCGACCGAATGGCCGATGATGGCATCTGGTTTCGCACCCTTTGACTCTAGGAGAGAGGCGAGAGCTACTTGCACAGCATAAGTCAGGATCTGGACTCTGTCTGTGGAAGAGATGTCTCCTGCACTGAGAGCTTGGATGGCGCAGAAGCCTGCCTCAGCCTGGATTCTCGGTGCGAGATCTTCGATGGCGTTGCGGAATACAGGTTCATTTGCGAGGAGTTCCTTTCCCATGTCTGCCCACTGTGCGCCGTGACCAGAAAACATCCAGACCACTCTGGTATCCGTTTTGTCCATGACTCGACTGGTGATGAGTTGAGAAGTATTGTTCCCTTTGGCATACGAACTGAGAAGATCTGTTGCCTCTTTGCGGGTTTGGGTGACGATTGCTGCTCTGAAATCGTGATGTCCTCTGCGGGCAGCCAGAGTAGCGCCAATCGAAGAGGAGGAGACCTCTCCGCCATTGCCCGTCATCCAATCGTGAAGGCTGCTGGCAAACAATGAAATTCGCTTGTCGTGTGTTGATGTCAGAAGCAGGATTGTTGGCTCATCGTCCTGCTTGATGGCAGTTTTCATTCGCATGACAGGAGGAGCTTGCTCAATGACAGCATGAGAGACAGTTCCTCCATATCCATAGGAGCAGATAGCTGCTCGTTTTGCACCATTAACTGCTGGCCAATTGGTGACTTGTTGGGGGACTTTGATGCCAGCGTTCTCCCAATCAATCTTTTGGTTGAGGGAATTCAGATTTGCTTGGGGAGGGATGGTCCCGTTTCGAAGAGCCATAACAGCTTTGATGAAACCGACGCCGCCAGCACCAGCTTCGAGGTGACCAACATTGGGCTTGACGCTGCCGATGTAGCAAGGTGACGAGGCTGGTCTGTTTTTGCCATACAAGTTCGACATAGCTGTGATTTCCACTGGATCGCCCATAGATGTCGATGTTGCATGTGCTTCAACATACTGGATACTCAGTGGGTCGATTTGACCCAAGGCTGTTCTAGCGACAGCTTCTTGAGCGATACCGTTGGGAGCCATGATTCCATTCGTACGGCCGTCTTGACCAACAGCAGACCCTTTCAGAACGGCTAAGACGTTATCGCTGTCTCGCAGAGCATCGCTATGTCTTTTGAGGATGATGATAGCGGCACCTTCGCCTCGTCCGTACCCATTGGCTTCATGGTCAAAGGATCTGCAAGTGCCGTCTTTCGAAATGGCACCGGCTTTGTCGAGAACGCGGGTAAGTCCTGGGCCACACATTGCATTGACCCCTCCCACGATAGCGAGGTCTGTTTCTTTGGCCAGCAGAGACTGTCGACCGTGATGGATGGCAACTAGGGAAGATGCACAAGCAGCATCGACAGCCGTAGATGGTCCTCTGAGGTCCATTAAATATGATATGCGGTTCGGGACGCCGCAGTATGCTGTGCCAATCCCCATCCAAGCTTCAACGCCTGGGAGATCTTCAAGCAGAAGTTTGGAGTAGTCATCGCTGTTCACGCCCATGAAACAGGCTGTATTCGATCCAGCTAGGCTCTGGGGTGGGATCCCAGCGTCTTCGAGTGCTTCCCATGCTACTTCTAGGGAGATACGTTGTTGGGGATCCATCAAGAGGGCCTCTTTGGGCGATATTCCGAAGAAGACACAGTCGAAGTCTTCGATGTTGTGCAGGAAGTAACCTTTGGATGTTGTGTCTTTGAGTACCTAATGAGGGTCAAACGACGTCACACTGAATATTCCGAGACTATTGACTTACTTTGGGGTTTCTAGAGTCTCGTCTGGAGTATGCCTCCCATCGCAGTGGTGGTATCTCTCCTGAAGCAACTTTTTGCTCGAGGACGTACTTCCAGAGTTCTCCTGGGCTGTTGTTGTTACCAGCTAGACGACAGGCCATGCCTACAACAGCTATGTCTTCACGGCCATGGTCTTGATGGGTGAGCTCTGCATGCTGCGTTCGTGGGGTGGTGGGCTCAGTTGTTGGAGTCAGGACACCTGATGAAGGCGTCCATCCCAGGTATGGAGCCATCGTGACTGGCGAACAGAGGGGGGATTTTCCCGAGGATTTAAGTGTGATAAGACGAGTAACTTCAGATAAATGAAAGGGAAAATGATTGATGATTTATAGGAGAAGCCGAAAGGGACTTGCATCTGTGCATATAGTTATTGTTGAAGGAGGATGATTGAATTCACAAAATCTGGGGATCTCGCACTCATATTTCTATTCAAACCAGTCTTGTCAAGGAATTGATTCTTACTTTACTGGTAGACTCGGACATTCTATCTTGCCGAGGGACATATTTTCTTACAATCTTCGAAGTTTAGTCTTGCAGCCGAAGACAATTCTGACGCCCAAATCGACACTTTTTCTCCACCGATACTCTGCAGCTCTATTCTATGCAGCTTCCCGTGCTAAACTATCACTTAGAGGCTTGAAGCTGAACCTCTTTGCAGTGATGGAGTATGGGGTGTAACTTTCAACAAGTCAAAAATAGCACTTGGTATGGAATCCACACCATGTGTGTTCCGCGGAGGTGGACTTTGACCTCGAGGTCCTTGTCGCTTCTGACGGATTTCTCCCACTAAATGTGATCTCACGGTCAGGAGTCAGACATTCCCTATTGACAACAGTTGATTACTTTGGAGAAAAGGCGGTAAGCTATCGACATTCTAATCTCAGCATGATCTATGTGCAACAAGGTCCGAAGGACAACAGACGGTCAGGTGACTACGGAGGTGCCTCGATCTTGACCGTTGTACCTGCATGATATCGAAATAGGGCTGAGGAAGCTTGGTACAACCATGTGTGACGACTGTGGAATCCGTGGTTTTAACTGTTACCACAAACACCATACCGCCACTGGTACCGAGTACGTTGGAACGGGTTCGTGCAACTATCCACGGTGACCTCAAATCCAGGACACAAAGGTACATTTCCCAAACATTCCTTCCACCTCTCGTAAAGACACCAATGAATACATATCTGATAATAGTACACCCACAAAACGACTTAGAGGGTACGAGAACACAGGGTATACAAGGCATGTTCCAGATCCTCAGCTCCGGTATCGTGGATTATGTTCCATCAAGTTCACCGCCAGCCAGCAGGACTTCGCTACCAATATCCTGAAGTCATACGTACGTGGACGGTTACACCGTCTCAGCTACTTCCGATTACCTGGGTTCACGACCAAATGAATTTATTGAGAGCTGAAGTCGGCTTGTTGTTCCACTTCTCGAAATAGACCTCTGTTCACAGCTTTCTAGCAATAATGTTTTCCATTCTAAGCTCAGATAGATATGACCTCGACCCACAATGTTTCTTTGCATCAATCACAATCCAATCGACATATTCTCTTCCCTCTTTGTTAACATTGAACATCGGAATTTCCTACACATTTCCCAAATTTCATTGCCACCACAATGTCTCAGCGTCAGCAACCTCCACAAAGCAAGCCATTCTCTATTGCTGTCATTGGCGGTGGAATCGGAGGATTATGCCTGGCGCTTGGGCTTATTCGCAGAGGAGTCCCAGTTCAAGTCTACGAACAAGCTTCTGAATTTGGCGAAATCGGCCAAGGAGTTGCCTTTGGACCAAACAGCTCCCGCGCCATGAAATTGGTGGACCCAGCCATTCAAGAAGCGTTCATTAGACTTGCCACCCATGCTGCCGAGGAAGAGTCTGAGGGAATTGGTCGCACTTGGATCAACTTCCGCTACGGAGGAGACAATACAGACATGATTGCCAAGATCCAAACATTCGATTCAAACTTGACTGGACTGAGTAGTGTTCACCGAGCACGTTTCATGGAAGAACTTGTGAAGCTAGTCCCTGAAGGGATTGCGAATTTCAACAAACGCTTTGTTGGCATGAAGAGGCTGGAGAGTGGCGAGATTGAAGTCAGCTTTGCAGATGGATCAACTGCAACGGCAGATGCTGTCATCGGATGTGATGGAATTCGTAGTAAGGTTCGCCAAGCACTTCTTAACAGGAAGAGCGCAGAGGATGACCTTTCTTTCTCGGGGACGGTCGCATATCGAGCGATCATACCGATGGAGAAAGCCAAAGAGGCTCTGGGAGAAGGGTTCGCTGTCAATGCCCAGATGTTCCTTGCTCCCGGTGGCCATGTTCTCTGCTATCCAATCGATCATGGCAAAACGGTGAATGTAATTGCGTCAGTAAACAAGGGGGAGAGTTGGGATCATGATGGGTGGGTTATCAAGGATGCAAAGTACGACGACATGAAGAGGGACTTCGTTAGTTGGTGTGATGAAGTTCAGAGTGTCATCTCGGTAAGCATCCTCATTATTGTTATTCGGAACTTGCTGACTCGATCGTTTCTAGATGATCAAGGACCACACTCCAGACAAGTGGGCACTGTTCGATACTCTGCCACTTCCAACATTCTACAAGGGAAATGTCGCTCTTCTCGGAGACTCCGCTCACGCCACGCTACCACATCAAGGATCGGGAGCAGGTCAAGCCGTCGAGGATGCACTCATAATGGCCGAAGTGCTAGCAGATGTCAACACCAAAACTGTCGCAGATATCCCGCTCGCATTCAAAGCCTATGATGCAATTCGCCGTCCTCGCTCACAGAAAGTCGTTAAGACAAGTCGCCAGGCAGGAGAGATGTACAATTTCCAGGGACCGTATGGCCACGACCTGAACAAGCTACGTGACGATGCTCTGTCGAGATTTCATTGGATTTGGTACGAGGATATGGAGGTTCAGACTCAGCGTGCCACGTCGATGTTAGGCGATGTTATTGCTAGGCTTTGAGTTGGGGAGTCTTGGTGGGGTTTTGTACCCAACTCTGCGGAGTATTAAAGCAACCTCCGGAAAGTATAGAGAAATTTGAAGATTTCTAAGCTAGATTTGGAGAACAATGGACACAAAAGGATTTTGATGTTATGATAGAACTAGATGCGCTTCGAGCGGCTTCTTTCCTTAGAAACTTGAACGATGTCGTTTAAAATAGAATAGGCGGTATTTTAGTCAAAAAGTGTCAAGCATAAACCTAGACATCTTCATGACGACAAGGATAGATATTTGTCTTGCACATGTGTGTTGACTTCAAGCTTCCCATTCTAGCCTCAAAGAAGTCTGGATACCTCTCATGTGAATGTTGAACTGAAGGCAAATTGATAGAAGTGGCCACGAAATTAATCTTTGAATCCCCTCGGAGTTGTGAAATATGTCTGTGGAGCGTTGTCCAGAAAGTGAATAACGTAAGGGAGCTCTGCACTTCAAGGGGATAAATGTAATGTTCAATTGATGTCCCTTTCGATGTTCATACTACCGGACCCAGCTAAAGTAATAACTTTCAGTGGTCTCAGTAGATGGTGGGAGTTATTTTTTGAGTATGCTACGTGTATCGAATGTCATTTATTGTTGGGTAATATATTCTATCATATTCAACAACATACCATACTCAAATCGTCTTAAACTATTTCTCTTCCCGCTGAATCGAATAATTTGAGGATCTTGAATAATCCGAGACCGACAACCCATATGTTTGAGCATTGAACAAGTGAATTTGGGGAAAATTACTCGTCCCAGACAACATTCAAGGCGCCTCCTATCCCGGAACACGGGATGTATTAAATTTGGCATGCAAAGTTTTTGAAGAAGTTGTAACATCAGAAGTTTCAATACCATCCATCCCGTTCCCACCTCACAGCAAGTTGCCAGACAAGTCCCCAGGAAATGTAAAATAAATTCGACTTCTTTCTTGCACGTAAATCCCCCAATTTACAATTTCCCGATGTCCCTGTCCTTTTTCTTTGAAATTGTGGCCAAATTTTTTTAAATAACTATTTCAAAGTTTCGGCTTCGAAGTATTTGTGTAGTCCATTACCACAACCTTGGAGTGGAGTTTTGCACAACCAATTTCGCTTCTTCCACAAAATGAGCCTTGAAATCATCTTCCGTCTTGACTGGTTTCCAACCTAGGCTGAAACCAATGTCCGAAACAGTTCGCGAGCTGGTGTGTCACCACCGTCAGCAAAGTTATACCAGCCAATTTTCAGCACGAGAAAAACTCACTTCGAGGCAAACGCCAACTCAGCAGTGAAAACATCCCCACCTGCCCACTTTGCCGCCTCTTCAACACTGATACTAGCCACCTCCTTCGTCTCCAACGCTCCAAGTTCAACCAAAGCATTCGCAATTCCCTTCGCCAGATCTCGCCATCGATACCACCCACTGGCACTGAAAAGAATACCTTTCTCGCCTACCGGGACTTCTTCACCAGCAAGTACCCTCTTGAGTAGAATGAGATACAACTCTGCCAGATCCTCTACATGAACAAAGTCCCACGCTCCCTCACCGTTTCCAATCATCTCCGCCCTTCCAGCAGCGATGGCATAGCGCATAATACTCGGGACTTGGATGGAGAGTTTATTAAAATGGCCTGTTCCGATACCGTAGATGGTTGGCGACATGATGAGGGTGGTAGGGACATTGACAGACAGGCCGGTCTCGATGGCCGTGATGTCTGTTGTGCGCTGGCCGTAGATCTGGAGAGCTTCACGCTTCTTTTCGTAGGCAAAGATGTCTTCAGTGTCGCTGAAGATGTGGGATTCCGAGTAGGCGCCTGTGATGGGTTGGTCACCTAGGTTGGATGTTCCCGTTGTCTGGGGAGATATTGTTAGACATGACTTGATGCGGTGAGGAAGACGGAGAACTTACGTGGAGGTAGTGTACTTTTGCACCTGTAGCTGCTACTCTGTCTCCCAGACCGAGAATTAGAGATTTGGCTGAGTTGGTGTGGTATCCAGATGCTGTGTGGATAACGACTGATTGTGTCAGACGGGTTCCGAGCAAGCCGTGTAGAATGAGAACTTACTGTCATGTTCACTTGCTATCTTGCGGAGTAGTTCGGATTCATCGAGACTTTGGAAGAGGATAGGTGTCACGCCCAGGGCTTTGAAAGTTGGGACTTTTTCTTCGCCTCGGATGAGGACGGAGATGGTGTGTGTTGGGACGATGCCGCTGCTTGGCTTTAGAAGCATGGAGAGGATTGAACCACCGCTGTTCCGAGTCAGAAGATGATCTGGGAATATTTTTTAATACTCACATATATCCTGTCACTCCGGTAAGGAGGATCTTGGTAGGAGCCATCGCAATCAACTAATTCAGACGAATGGGAGGAAATTGGTCTCCGGTCGGAGCAATGGGAGTTCTTGAAGAGAGTAAAAGAATGATTGGGACTCTGTTGAATCAATAAATATGCTCGTAGGATTACAAGATTGAAAAATAAGTGATGAGTGGAAGGTCTTAGTCTCAATGGGCTCATGGAACACGGATTTCTGTGTGGAACCTCCTTTTCTTTATACCAAGTCCGACAAGCCTCAGGAAGTACTTATCGGATATGGGGTTCGCCATAACACCCCACCTCTTAAGGAATTCAACGTATGATGCTTCTTGGTGGTTCAAGAGGTACCAACGTCAGAGGGCACACGTTTTCGATCTTAAAGCGGGCTGACAAATGCGACTTGCATGCCGCCCAAGCCCGCTCAAGACCGACCCTTCCAAAGCCGAGATGAACAACCAATCCGAGTGATAAGACGAGAAAATTCAGAGGTAAAGGCCATGGTATTAAGGCATATACTGTGCTTTGGAAGATGGAGTGAGAGAGGACTTGCTAGCCCGCTCATCGTCGGTTTTGATTTCTCAGCTAGATCTGTAAGCAAGAGGAGTGAAAGCGATCTTACAAGATAGATTCGAAACATGCAAAATACAGGGATTGTTGGAAATAAAGTGGATTTGGGGAGAGAGGCATGGCAGGATAGAGAGAGAGACTTGTGAAGCATCGGCGATAGAAAAACGGTTGATGAGAATTTAGGAGGAGAATATGGTAACTCCGAAAGGGACACGGAATCCAGCGGCGTATGCTGATACCAACACCGCTTATCTGTCCAGTCATCTCTATGATTAGGTACAAGTGCTAAATGTGCTAAATGTTTTGAATGTCTTTGTTTACATCATTGTTGTTGGCTGGTCTCGCTTGTTAAAGGGGTGAAAAGGGGGAGGAGAGGTGGGAGCGCCAAGCCTACCCGCCCGGAGCCTGAAATGTTTGCTCTGTTTGCTCGAGACAGAGAGCCAGCCAGCTTCGCGACAAAAAAATCACGATCCAAACAACCTCGAGACGCTGTCAACACCACAACCCACATCTCCCTCCTCCACCCACAATGGCCAAACGATATGCTGCAGAAGCCCTCGAGGATGTTGCAGGCACCGATTCCCCCTCCTTCAAGAAATCCCGCGTGGACAACTTCCACGATCTACATAATGGCTCCGAGCTCCCCCTCCAGCAAAGAATGGAACAACATAGCCTAGCGGAGGCGCAAACAATCCCAGACGAGGAGGATGAGGAGGATGAAGATAGAACGAAAGCTCCTTTGCGGCAAGACGCGCCGTTAGAAGGATTTGATGATCTGTACCTCGATACAATCAAGAGGGGTGTTCTGGATTTCGATTTCGAGAAGCTCTGTTCAGTCTCCCTCTCCAATATCAACGTGTACGCCTGTCTGGTCTGCGGGAAATACTATCAAGGTCGAGGGCCAAAATCACACGCCTATTTCCATGCACTGGAAGTCGGCCATCATGTATACATCAACATGCAGACGCAGAAGGTGTACGTGCTGCCTGAAGGCTACGAGGTCAAAAACAAGAGTCTGGATGATATCAAATTCGTGTCTGATCCACGGTATACGAAGGAGGAAGTGATGGCGCTGGATAGAGAGGCAAAGACAGCTTGGGCACTAGGAGGAAAGGAATATGCGCCGGGGTTTGTGGGTATGAATAACATCAAGGAGAATGATTACTTCAACGTCGTAGTACAGGCATTATCGCATGTACCTCCTCTCCGAAACTACCTCATGCTGGAAGATTTCTCTACGTCTCCGGAACTGGTCAAACGGCTCTCCATCCTTGTTCGCAAGATCTGGAACCCGCGCGCATTCAAATCTCACGTCTCACCACATGAGCTCCTCCAAGAAATCTCCCTCAAATCAAGCAAGCGATTCAACCTTACCGCTCAATCCGATCCCGTCGATTTCTTGTCCTGGTTCTTGAACAATCTACATCTCGCACTGGGAGGAAGCAAGACCAAGCCAGGAAGCAGTATGATCCAGCGCGTTTTCCAAGGAAAGCTGAAAGTAGAATCACAAGCAATTACCGCTAAAGCCGACGCCGGTGACCGTCTGCGATTCGAAGAAGCAGCCTCAGTCCAAACAGATGTGAACCGCTTCATGTTCCTCACACTTGACCTCCCGACTGCCCCTCTCTTCCAAGACGAGCTGGAACGCAATATCATTCCACAGATCCCACTCACCAACATCCTGAGTAAATACGACGGCCGGAACGCACAAGAACATCTCAACCAGCGGAAACGATACCGACTACTCCATCCCCTCCCACCCTTCCTCCTCTTCCACATCAAGCGGTTCAGCAAGAACAAGTTCGTCGAGGAGCGGAATCCTACAATCGTCACATTCGATGCGAGAAATTTGGACATGTCGCCGTATGTGGAGCCGAATCCAGCATTACATCCACCTGGTGAGCCGATCTGGTATGATCTCGTGGCGAATATCGTGCACGAGGCTGTTAGGGGCAGAGAGGATGCTGTGGAGGGCGAGCAGGAGAAGAGGGCTTGGAAGTGTCAGATTCGTGATAGGGGTAGGGAGGAGTGGGTCGTTGTGCAGGATTTGTTTGTGGAGAAGACGCAGCGGGAGTTGTTGTATCTTGGGGAGAGTTACCTGCAGGTTTGGGAGAGGCGAAGAGAGGGTGGTGGGAAAGGGAAGGGGAAGGCGGTCGCTAAGAGGTGATTTTTGCGATGTGAGGAACTTAAAGTTGATGAATGGAGGTGGGAAGTTGAAGATGCCCAAGTGGTCTGCCAGGCCACCTCTCCCTATCGAAAGACGCGGTAGAAGAAAGATGGTCAGCCGACAGCCCGAGAGTGGCTGATCGGTCAGATGAACAGAGGTCAGATTTTTGTAATAATATTGCCAGGCACTTAGCCCAGCACAACTAGGAAGGAGATGTCTCTGGATTCAGAGGATCTAGAAGTCTCTCGGAGGCCAAATAATGATACGATATTATTTCACGCCCTTCACACCTCTTCACAGCTACTCAACCACGCGGCTAAAGTATCGGAGACTTGTCTAGTCCAAATCTGCCGTCTCATGTCTATCGTTCTCGCGTCGTCTGCGTGCGCAGCATAGGTCCTCTTATACCTCAATAAACTCACATTCCTGTCAGGACCTTTTGACACCCACATCATCCATCACGCTTTACCTCTCAAGTCTGTTTCATTACTTGGAGCAGTTGTGCACCTCACTAATGGGTTCTCTAGAATACCCATTTCGTCCTTACGTAGGAGTTGAATATCACATCTACCGCGTCCCCTGTTCCCGCTTGACCCTCTCAACGGCCTCTTCACTTCGTTGTCTTGCATTACACTGCATCGCTGCCCACTGCTGGGAGAATCCAGACTCGCAGATCGAGTTGCCGTACCTCACATATCTACCAAAGTCCGGCGCGTAAGTCTGCAGCCCGTCGATTTTGTGATTGTTATTCGGTTCGTCTTGGTTTCGGATACAGATGGATTTGATACACCGAAGAAAGACACGTTCGAAAAAAAAAATAAACTAAGCCCCAGATCCATTGACACCACTTTGAACGATATATCACAACATTTATACAACACGCAGTTCCCGAAGTAGGCTAAGAAAAAGATATCGGCCTTCGTACTGTGCCTCGATCCGGAAAACCACGTCTCGCTCACACCAAAGCCATATCCTCCCACTTGAACTCATGCAAGTAAGTCCAACACCTCACCCTACACGTACCCTTGAATCCAACACTCCGCAACTAAGCCGAATTTACCATCTGCCTGCTACAGAAAACCCTCTTCAAGAGCAGTGACAAATGAGTGCGTCGACATCTTTTTTTGTGCCAAAGACAGGCTCGGTTTTCTTGCCAGCGCGAATTCCTGGACGATCCAGAGTCGGACGGTAGAAGTATGAGATTTCGACGAAGGAGCCAATTGTATCGATAACATTCTTATACTTTACCACGCCCTCCTCCAAGTATGTGATGAGAATCGGTTAAAGCACGCTACTAGCTATTTTAGGTAAGGCTGATAGTTCCACGTGACTTGCTCCAGGGGGTTTCGTTGTGTTCACGACAGATTAGCTGAAACTCTTCCAAGCCACGATGTCCGACGAAATCCATTTTCCGACAGGATTTTCCTTCAAAGATATCGTAGCCTGGGGGAACTCAGGCATGATATCTCTTGACCACTCAACTCAGACCGCGTCAAAACCCCCCACGGCGTGGAGAATGAATCTGAAATTGCTGTCGAAAGGAGAATCTACGAGCGGTTGCAAGAGCGAGGGGGCTACCCAGCAATCTTGAAATATCACGGATCTTTTGAACGCGGTTTTCGCCTCCAGTTTGCGTCCGGTGGTGATCTTCGGTCTCATCTCAAATCTACACACCCTGGCAACACGGAACAAAAACTTCGCTGGTGTCAACAGATCACCACTGCGCTCCAATTCCTACATTCCAATCACGTTATCCATGGTGATTTGAGGTGCAGCAACGTCCTCCTAGACGCAGAATTGAATGCAAAACTGGCTGACTTTGGAGGCTCATCTCTCGACGGAAGCCCATTGCTTGTTGGAGTCACGGCGAACCACGAATGCCCCGGTTCTACCCTTTCGATTGAGGGCGATATATTTGCATTGGGTTCCACGTTCTATGAGATGATGACTGGGCAATCTCCGTATGCGACACTCCCGGATGAAGAAATCGCAACTTCATACGCACAGTCTCAATTTCCTGATGTCTCATTTATGGGCCCCATCGGTCATGTTATCCTGAATTGCTGGCTGGGCCGGTATTACGTTGCGGAAGCTGTGGATGCGGAACTCAATGGTACGTGTAATTCCATCCATCCAATTGTGAACTGTATTGCTAACAATCTCCAAGCTATTCTCCGTCCACAGCCGATTCCTGTCCATAACGATGTTCTATTCTCCACAGCACCCATCTCTCTCACGGTGAAGCGATGAGTATTGAGCGAAAGTAGTCAGACGAGCCGCAGGTGTTGAACAATAATGCGACTTCAAAGGAACCAGAGCAACAACCCTCAGCCAAGACATGGCCGCGAAGTTCAGCTTCTACCTAAAATCTCTCCTTATCTGGCAATATGGCGTTAAACAGGGTGTGGCCCAATTGGTCGTGCAGAATAGTGCTCTTGTAGTGACTAGTTCGGGTGCTCAGCTAGCCTAATCAAATCTTCTACAACAGAGAACCTCGGGAAAGAGAGGTAGAAACCTCAGCTTTTGGAGGCCTGTTGTTCCGTATCGATTGGGTTACATACAAACAGCATCTAGGTGCCTCCGAACCCACGTCCTAGGGGGGGCCAAAATGAGGAGCAGACGCTCGTCTGGAGCTGAGAATGCTTGAATATTCGTAAGGTTGCATATTTTTGTCACAGGGTGGGTGGTCATGCCCATGCCAGTTCTGCCCGGCGGAGTGCTTCTTTCGTCGTAGATCTCGGCCTAGTCAAGTGAAGGAGGAATTTTACGGTAGTGCGGATGAGGTAGGTAGCTTGATAATGGCCCCCTGTGAAATCAAATGGCCGCGAGGCTGGAGCTGAGTTGCAGTGCACCCTCAGAATCAGCCGCACTTCGTTTCGAGTACGGCCAATCGAAAGAATGAATATATGAGAATAGAGCGGAGGAGATGTGTGTTTATTCGTTGCGCAGAGCATGAGGCTCTGTGAGTGGAAAGGTTAATGCCACTTTTACTTTGGGCAGCTACTTTAGCAAGCACACATAAATGTAATGACACCGTCAACACCATTAATGCCGTGCCATGCTGTGATTGATCGTCAAGTCAGAACTCCATACAATGCATCTCCATCTTTATCCTTCTCTCCTCGCTTCACTTCAGCCCAGTCATCAACCATTTCATTCTTCCGTCTCTCCCTCAGCAACACCATTCATCTTTACTTCAACCAGTGGTATCTCAAACACAACACCCCCATTCTTCCCTCCATCTACTTTCTTCCACCGTCCCATCCTATGCTCTTTACCCACTGCCACAACAACACAAACACCATCTTTCCCTCTATCGCCCCGTTCGAAGAGTGAGATGTCGTTGATTACCCCTCGGACTGGTGCTGTGAGCGAGACCTGGTCTGTGTTTTCACTACTGGGAGCGTCGCCATTTTGTAACTCCGAATGAGGTCGGGAGAATGGAATGATACCGGAAGGTCCAAGGGTTCCTACGGCTTCAATCCTCTTCTTATCCTCGCTTACTCTCCATGCTCGAACTTCGCCGTCCCAGCTCCCTGTCAGGATGACATCTGAATACGGGATTGTGGCCAGGGCTGTGATCCATCTCGGTGTTGGTTGTGGAATGACTTTCTCATCTGGCGTTTTCTCTGCAGAGACATCCTCCACTTTCAATGCAGGGTCAACACCATGACAGAGTGGGAGGACGAAGAGTGGTTTCTTCTTATGTACGACCCAGAGCGATAACGAGCCGTTATCTGATCCAGTGACGAACATCTCTTCATCGATCATAGCCACGCGGTCGATACTGCCTTCCTGTACCGAGGGGCGAGAGGATGTGGATTTTGAGCGTGACTTCTTTTCGGCTCCACCACCTCTAAACACAAGCTGGGTCTCCTCAACAACCTTCCACAACCTCGCTGTGCGGTCTCTCGCACCGACTGAGATGCAACGTTCTTGCGCCAGGGCAGAGACATCGACGACTTCATCCTGATGACCGAAGAGCGTCTCGACATAGGCGAGTTCGTCTAGACTCCAGATCTTGATGGTGCGGTCCTTGGAAGCGGAATATAACTGGTTCGTTCCTCTCCTGAAAGCAAGTCCACAGACTGAATCTCGATGCTGTGAGAATACCCTTAGACATTTCAACGTCTCTGCATCCCATACTACGATCCTTCTGTCCTTCCCACCTGTGACAACAAATTTCCCATCTTGTGATGCTGCCACTGTGAGGATAGTGTCCACATGTCCTTGATACCCGTTATTCTTGATTTCCCTCTTGTCGCCACGTACGAATTTGACTTGTTCCGGCTTGCGTTTTGGGGGAGGAGGAGGTTTTTTCGATTTCTTCTTCCCTTTTTTCGGTAGCCATTGTTGAGATGGTAAATCCTGAATGCGCCATTTACTCAATCCCAGATCCCTCGTCACTGTATACGCCCACGGCGCACATGTAGCCACACTCGTAACCGTCTCGCTATTCCACCTGAACCAACTGTGGGTCGCGGAGTCGAAATCCAGTTCCGCAGCCAGGTTCCTGTACATGCGACCCTTGGACTCGGCGACATCTTCAATGAGCCGCTCGGCGATGAGGTCGCGGTCTATTTCCTCGGCGTCGAAGAAGGACGGGTCTGCATTGGCGCCTGTACCGGTGGAGGCTTCAACCTCGCCGCGGATGTTGGAGAGGTAGCGTTCTGCGAGGCGGAGACGGCGTTCTGCTGCTGTTTCTTCTTCGTCGGATCCGCCGTCGCCTTCTCCCTCTTCACTGCTACTTACTCCGTTCTCTAGGTCGAGATCCATGTCGTCGTCTCTTGCGCCGCGACCGCCATCGCTCTCGTCGTCGCTGCCGGATATACTTTCATCGCGCTGAGGTCTCCTGGGAGCGGGTTTCGAGGAGGGCTTGGATGTGGATTTGGATGTACTACTACTGGAGGCAATTCGTTTTTTGGGCGTGGAATTGGAATTGGAACCGTCGATTCGTTTCCGCTTCTTGGCAGAGGGAAGAGTAAAGAACGAGGACATGGTGGAGGCGGTAGAGGTGGTGACAAGTCCCAGGAAGTGGTGTTGTGAAGCCGTGGAGGAATAGGACTTGGAGATTTGAACTTTTTTTCGAGGCTGCACTGCTTCTGCTGCTGCTGGTGGAGCTGCGGTGGGAAAATTATATTCTGCCGGCGGTGAGAGGATGGATTAGGTTTAGGGCGGGTATTCGGCTTGGCGGAGTGGACTGTTGGACTTGGGAGATTTGTAGTGTTTTGGCATTAATTTTATTCTATTATAATCTGTTCTGATTCTAGAACTTGGTGATTCCCTAGATGTATATAATTCGTTCATTGTAATATCTTCTCTTTTTTCGCAGTCTTCACTGACTGACATCCTCTCTCTCGTCTTGTTCCTGGATCCAGCCTTCAAATCCTAGGCGGCCGCTAGCTCCCTTCCACTCCAGCTTCCAGCAGAGGCAGCAAGCTCCACGCGTAGAGAGAGCATCAACCTCAAGGCCCAAGACTACGCCAAAGCCTCTCCAATTCAACTTCAACAACATCAACCCTCCAACCTTTACAGCCACATCAAAACAATCAAAATGTACATCTCCCCCCTCTTCAGCTCCAGAGTCCATCTGCTAACATTCTTGCGTCAACAGGGAGGTATTACTGGGCATCACCGGCAAGGACTTCACCCTCGTTGCGGCTTCCAAAGCTGCCATGCGAGGTGCAACCATTCTCAAGGCTTCGGACGACAAGACGCGCGCGTTGAATAAGCATACACTGATGGCTTTCTCGGGAGAGGCTGGTGATACTAGTGAGTGCTTGGTTTTGATATGTTTTATTTAAATGGGAGAGGATGGTAGAGGCGGGTGATGAGAGAGACGAGAAGAGGATTGAGTTGGCCTTGGGCTTGGGATTGGAGTGACGCTCCGCTGGCTCTCCGAGGGCCACTGCCGTGGAGGCCGAGAGGTGGATAATGGCATGCTTCTGCATCTCCAAACCTTGTGGGTTTGCATGCGTGGCGGGCGTTGGCTGCTAGAGGCTATCCCAGGCCTCTCAATTCTGTCTCCCTCCCTCCGCTCTATCGTCTGTACCACAGCTTCATTTCCTCTGGCCCTTGTTTACACACTCCTCTCCTCCTCTCCACACCCCCAAACACCCAGCTAACCCCTCCAGTCCAATTCGCAGAATACATCCAAGCCAACGCCCAACTCTACAGCATGCGCAACGGCATCGACCTCTCCCCCTCCGCAGTAGCCAACTTCGTCCGCGGTGAACTGGCCTCTTCCCTCCGCTCCCGCAAACCCTACAACGTCAACCTCCTCCTCGGCGGCTTCGACCCCATCACCTCCCGCCCCTCCCTCTACTGGCTCGACTACCTAGCGTCGCTCGCCCCCCTCCCATACGCCGCCCACGGCTACGCTCAGTACTACTGCCTGTCTATCCTCGATAAGCATCATCATCCGGATATTGACTACGAGGAGGGCTTGAAGTTGCTGCGGTTGTGTACAGATGAGTTGAAGAGGAGATTGCCGATTGATTTCAAGGGCATGCTGGTTAAGGTTATTACAAAGGATGGTATTAAGGAGGTGGAGTATGATGATGAGGCGAGGATTGCTTGTCCGTAGAGGGGAGTGGATGTGGATGGGGTGCATGTGAGGATGGATGGATGATGGGTACTTGGCATGATGGACATGGCATGAAAGGCTGTATTATAGCGATATGATGGCATCAAATGGAATGGCGAACGCGGTTGCTTTCAGGAAGCGTGATTTTTCCTTTCTGTCCGATGGCTGTACTGTGAACTTGCTTTGATATTAGTTGGCTGTGGCCTTGGTTCTCCGAGTCTGAGAGGCTCTGGAAATGTGATGTTTAAACCCCCCGAGGATGGCCAAGTCCACACATCTTGCTCTACCCCAGCAGTATCAAAGCACCTAGGCACTTAATGCTTCCCCATGTCTTGATAGTATTTACACCAGCAACCCGAGCAGAAGCAACTCCTCTCCATAAACTTTCCGTTGTATTCTTGCTGAAAGTGTGCCTGTAAGGTATTGTAATTGTGCAGAACATGGCGGAGCAGAGTGTAGCAGAGCAAGGCCAAGAGGAATGTGTAGAAAGTACTTTGTACTGAGCATTTAGTGAGATACGAGCGGGGTATGAGTAGTAAGTACCTGAAGTAAGGAAAGAAGGAAAGAGAGAGTTTAAAGGAACTCTGGAATTTCGAGATGGGTGTAAGTAAATATACATAACACCCTTCACTGCTAATTGTTTTCTTCGACTTCCGTTTCTTTTTTTGGAATAAAAAACGTTGCTTTTCATGTTCTACGGCTCTCTGAGCCTCTCTCGCATACACACCTCTTTTTTTCTTTAGTGGCTTGGTTTTTGTTTGTTGCTTTAGCTGTTATATTTGTGGATTGCGAATTGGCTTTTTTTATTGCTTCTCGATTTTCTGAGTATGCTTGTTTGTTTGTCTTCGTTTACTTGAGAAGTTTGTTATGCGGTGGGAGCGGTGGATTGGAGTCCGAGATGTTAGGTGAGATGGGGGTTTGTATTTTGCTAATTTGTTTATTAACATTTCTCTCGATTTCAGGATTGGTGTTTGGGGGGGGGGGGGGGGGGGGGGGGGGGGGGGGGGAGGGTGGAATTTGGAAAGGATGCTTGTTCTAAGTGTGTGTGTGTTGAGATATTGTTCTTTATTTAGACTTCATATCTGGGCGCGTTTAGGATTCTTGTAACGTATAGTATATGTAGGAGTTTGTGGTATGCATTTTGGCTTGGGGAGTTTGGATTTTGTATTCATGTTAGGGAGATATTTTGAGGTTGTGTAGAGATGTAGGGAGTAGTGGCTTGAAGGAATTGGATTGTAGGAGATGGGATGGGATGTAGGATTGAATAATGTCATTGAGAGAATGGATAAACTGAGATTGAACTTACTGGCGTTATGAAATGCTCCGAACAAGTTGCAACAAGTCTTAAGTATTTCGTAACTTCGTTTAATGTCAGCAAGAATGAAGCGGGTAGACAGGACAGTTGTAAGTTTTGCTCAGCATTGGGGTTACTTCATGCGTCCTATGGATGGAAGGATCCCAAGCCCCGAAGAAGAAGAAAGAAAAAAGGAGCGAATACTAAGTGCAAGCTTTTCAAGAAGGTAGCTAGACTGGGGAATTTGGGAAGAGAGTCTAGAGACATCGGGCGTTGATTATTTTCATGATCCGTTACTGGGAGTGGGGGTTTATTTTGGATGAGTTCTTGGAATTCCTATAATAGAATGGGATTTTTCTGGGAATAACTCGGACCACTCTTGCAAGTGATATGCTAATATGCACTCGGAATTTGTATTGGACAGACAATATATTTAAAGGTTGGCTTGGATATTAATAGGATTAGAGTGGTAGGAGTAGAAGGAACGTATGGTGAGTTACTGTGCTAGTGTCGTTACAAGCGGAAATACGACGTCTACAACTACAATCACCCAGAGACCGCGAGTAGCATCGAGGGCCGGAGCAATCGGCACAAGGTCGAGAACGCAATCGAAGACAGCAGTCGCCACAGGCTCGAGCATTCTGCCAATTAGCTCCACAGTCGAATGTCCTCACCATGACTTCACAGTAATGGCGCGAGTCATTCCCGAGGGACTCGATTCAGGTTTTGAAACAGCATTTGGTAGGTGAGATATACCGACTTCAGGATTTGTATAGTAGTGCTAACCACATTTTAGCTTATTCAATAACGGCAAACACCCCGATGTGACCATATATCTCGGATAATCGGGGATCCCCCTTGTAACACACTGAGTTATTCTGGGGACCCGTTGCCCGTACTTCGACGGTGTATTCTAAAGCGGGTTTAATGAAGGTATAATAAACGAGATCAGTTTTGAGAAGGATAGCTCGCATGCTCTTTGGCGAGTGCTTCGCTATATTTATATAGGGAATTATTCTGATGAAAAACCTCTAAAACTTTGTACTTTGAAAGTCTGTTGCTATTTCGCTGAATTGCCGAGATTAACATATTACAAGTGATGACCTTGAGTTATTTAAACACTCACGAGTGTTTGCTCTCGTAGATATGTTTCGAATAGAGGAGCTGAAGTTAATTACATGCAAAAAGTTTGAGCGGCAACTACAACAGCATTGGATTAGTGATACGTTTCCTGGTGCTATTCGCGAAGTATACTCGACATCGAACAACACTGACTCAGACAGAATAAGGAATATTGTGGTGGGTGTAGTGGCCTCGCACAAGTAGGATCTTCTTTAGAAGGTTCCGTTTCAGGAACTTATTAGAGAGGTGAGGGACTTTGCAGTGGATCTTATACTGAGGATGGCGAAGGGTTGTGACTAGGATAACCCTGTGGTCAGCGAAGGGGTTTCTGTTGCCCCCGGAGTCTTGGGAGTTTGATAATCGTGGTCTTATTTCTCTTTCGTAAAACTACTGGCTATCCATCCGAAAAGACTTCGCAAATGGCACTACCGAACCGACCAACTCTATTCGTCGTTTTGCCAACTCTAAGCACCCACCAAAACGATCTCTGCGATGCATCTCAGGAGAGACAGCTGTCTCGTACAAAATAATACTGCAAGATCTAAGGGATCGTCTCTCTGACGATGTGAAACCTAAGCAGCGCATTGAAGGATTAAGCTTGGTACATATGCTCAGCGAGGCATCAACAGATGTCCTTCAAGTCTATGGGGGTTCGATATTATCAGGAAGGAGTCGCTTTCAACAACTTCTGGGGCTATATGGAAAATCAGGTCATTAGCTCGCTCTAAGAAGAGACGGCATTGAAGCTCTGGCAGCAGCCTTCGTAGTTGGGAAGATGAGTTATCTTATCTAGCTACATTTATACACATAAGTAGCCTTGTTGCTTTTCCATCTGGCCCCTTCATCCTTTCTGCAGTTTTACGTCCCAGCTTCAAATGCTAAACGAGCACGACATGTCCAGAGTATATCATCAAGGTATACCTAAGCATCATTTGGAACGCAAAATCCATATCCCTTCTGGCAGCCGTTCACTTTCTGACAATAATCCTCAGTGTTGCCACAGTATCCGCTATGGAACTCATTAGTATTCTTCTTGATCACCTGCCCATGTCGATGAGTTTTGGAATAATACTAGAGTGACTTACTACATAGAACAACAACGCAGAGGTTCGTGGCATCGATAGCCGAAGGCACCGGCACCATTCTTACCACAAGTGTTATCGGGTGAGAGTGTTTGGCCGTCAACAGGTGCATAGCAGGCAGGTAGACTAGGCGTTTCGGCGTTGGCCTGGTATGAGTATTGAGACTGACATCCCGTCGAAGTCAGACAGTAGGAATCCCCCGATCCACAATAACCACTTGAGCTGCAACAGGGTCGGTCCGAGAGGCATTTGTATCCGTTGTTGTTGCCAGCTTCTATCATTCCACAGGTCCCATCTGGAGAACGCTGTGCCCCGACAGTGATAATCTGGAGAAGAAGAGGAGCAAGGAGCAAAGAGGAAAGGCTTTGAGGATACATTTTCAATGATGCTGAAGGAATTCGAGAGCGTGGTGTTTGTTTGAAGAGTGGAAAGTCAAAAGTGATGCGAGGTATAATGGATGGACAAGGTTGCATATTTGTACCTGCTGTGATTCTCGGAAATTGTCATGACTGAAAACGGCTCTAGAGCGTGCAACTGATGTTAAAGTGGTATAGAGTCCACAATTACTCCGTCTATCCACTGATTGACTGAAAACTCATCGATTCCCTGAAATGTCCCTTGAAGACTGCCGCCCATATGACTGCATAATTACTGTTAGTTTCCTCTGTGCCTCTCGTAAAAGGAACAGGCTAATGCTGCCGCCTTTCGCTCCCTGTAGATGAAAACTTTTCCGACCCGTTCCAAATTAAGAAAACCGGAGAAAAGCTCCCACATGTCAAAAGATCCTAGAAAGGATTGATTTTACGTCAATAGTGTACTAGAGTCAAAGACAAAGCGGCTGACCATTGAACGTGCATGGAGCTACCAAAAGAGCAGAATCCAGGGTAAAGCAACAAGAATCCGAGGTTACTTGCATACGATCAATGAAAATATCGTCAGTTTTATTAGGGCGGGTTGCTGATTCCTGGGGTACGGCACAGCTTGATTGGCTGGTGCGTCTAATGTGCATGTCAGGGGGCTAGGCTCATGACCGAGAACTCCATCTGGTACGGGATACCTAGGTAAATGGAGATATTGCCTATCACGGATTGCTGACAACGTGCGCAGTTCTGCACAGGGGACTACACTTACGCGATGGACTTCTGGATTCGTGGAATACAGATATTAGTTAGAAATTTTACGATCAGGAGATTGTAAGCTGCTTATGCATTCCACTGCCAAGCGTCGCCTTGCCACGGAAGCAGAACGAAGCAGAACCTTTCTCGCCAGGGGTTTCGACGAAGAAAATCTCGATCTACGGCCGCGGGGATTAAAAAGCCATTTTGATACAGCTGATTGCATGGGTAAAGTGATGAGCATATCGAGGCGTCTGTCGAGGGTCCTGGCACGAGAACTGACCCAATTGCGCATTGCTCAACCTTCCGTGTATCCAGTATTTGGGGATGCCGGCGTGGACAAATTGGGTAAACAGAGTTTCTAGCTGACGGCCTTGAAAGGTCTCATTTTCATTGAGAACAACAATGCTGCCCAGGCATGTTTTGACAAAGGATGTCTGTAATCTGCAGGCTATCTTCTATCGGAATCAATATCTAAGAGTTGTTGTATTTGACTACGTAAAGATAATTTCAGTGATCCCTGTGGTAATATCCCAGAGCTCTAATCTCACAAGAGCATTTGTGAAATCAGTTTGAATCTCAACAATCAGTACAATGTAAACGTTCTTGAAAACTACCAAAACTACCAAAATTTCACTCTGACTCATAGAATGCCACATAGTTAACCGTCATCCCAATATCAAGCCCAGTCGTAGGATCCGCAGTATTAGGAATTCCAGCAGATCGTGGAAAATTTGACCCAATCGCGACATTTAAAACAGGAAAATAAGCCTGATACGCAAGAATCGCCCACTCTTCCTCAATCTTGATATCACTCCCTTTGATCTCGAAATACACGTTGCCGTCCATCTTAACTATAGAATCTCAGTCAGAACATATCACAAGGCGTCCACGTAAACTCCGAGGTACTAAAAGGTGTACGTACATTGTATAGTCTCATCTTTCCAGTTGGACGGCCTACGATCGACTTGGATCGCCCAGGTATGGAACTTCTGATCAAAACTTTAGCAGGTGTTTGGCACAGATGTCTTGGAATTGGAGCATCATGAACCAAGGATAAAATCCCAGATTTCCAGATCGCGGACAGGTTTGGGGGAAAAGATAACACATACTGTATGATCGTACTCGTGCCAATGTTGGTCAACGTTCGTGTTGTCGACACCCTCTGGGAAGTTCTTTTCGGCGTCCGGAGCAGCAGGGGACGCCCAATGTACTGAAGCAAGATTCCAGTCATGCCCGTCTGAGGTCTCAAAGATGTCCCACTCTCCGCACAGTGGCCACGGTTTCTTTTCACTTCCTTCTTTGTACAGGCTCTCGCCCAGAGCCCAGAAGGCAGGCCAGACACCGGCTTGCTTATCGGACGATGCAGTGCCTACTTGAAGTTCGGCTTGCAAGATGAGGGCCTTACCCTCGTCGCATTTGTGGGCCACTTTACCCTCGAGACGAGCGGATTTCCATTGGCCATCCTTGAACTGCGGCGTGATGAACAACTGGTCTGGATTGCTTCCTGGCGCGGACGGCGGATAAGACTTCATGTAGGTCAATTCTATGTTCGTATCATAGTATTGTCGCTCACGATTATTGTCATTGAGGTCATATTTCTTGATCGCATCCCAGTAACGATATGGCCTTTCCGGGGGACTAGTAAATCGGGTGAATGAGTCGTCTTCATGGAGTTTGGTTAGCAATTTTGCAAAGGCTCAAACATAACAAATTCAAAGAGTCGCGGACAAGACTTACACCATAGCAAAGCGAAGCCTGCAATAGCGGCGGGATACATGTTGAATACGACGATCAGTTGATGTCGAAGCTCGTGGAAAGAACGAATGTTGGGGTTCTGGCGTGTTCGTCTTGCTTAACTCCCGAGTCTCAAATCTTGAAACAAACAATCCCAGCTTTGGCAGGAAGTTTACAGACTTCCAGCACTTATATGAGAACCAACAAGTAAATCCCTTGGATTGCCGGTTTTGGTCATGACCGACCTCGAACATCCTCACCGACCAGTTGGGAAATCAAATCCGTTCTTGAACTCGTTGGGATTCGTTACTTCGTAGATTGGCTTGGTAAAACCAGGTTGTGTTAAACGAGTTGTTATTGAATTCTTTTGTGATGTGCAATTGCAAGGATGAAGACATGGTCTCAACCCACCAACTTCCCTTCTAATCCGGCCTGCTCCAGGATACAAGCATTAAAACCCAGAATAAAACGAACGAATTGGTTGAGAAGCTTGACGATTGACCGAGGTTATCCGAAATACCTCATATGCTTACCGGCAAAACTCGCTTTTGTCGCCACTACTCCGCCATGAAGTGCGCTTTCTAGGTAATGTACGTAGTGAAAAGTCCAATCACTAGACGAGACAACCTATGAGAGTCTCAAGTTTGATAGCTTTCTAATTTGATATCGTTTAACGGGAGACACTAGCTGCCTTCGTCGCCACGAGGCTCTTGGCTACCGCCACTAAAGAACGCCCGAGTATCCGCCGCCTCTGTGGAGATCTCTCTAACCCTAAACAAGCTTCAAACCCGGCACGACCCAAGGCGGGTGAATCCGTCACTAGCAAGGGTCTTTCGAACTCATTTGATTCATTGGCCAAAATATCCCTCTGCTTTTACTGAGCTGCTGCGCCTGTGTTTGTTGTATGATCATGAGGTTGTCCCGACTTATTAATTCAGAGGAGCGAATATCTTGGACCATGGTATCTCTTTCTCAACTCATAACAAAGTGAAAGCATTTGAGGAAAAACTTGTCAAGGTACGTCAGGCTGTTATATAACATTTCTGAACTCCCGTTTCTCACTCGCATATTGCAGTTTTAGCATCCGGCAACTAATAATTCATCGAAAATGATCATTCTACGAAACCTCGTTGCTTCCTTCTCCGTCTTTCTGCTTGCCAGATCTTGCGTGAAGAATGTTGAAGCATCCACTTTACCAAGATTTGGTATCTCAGATGGGATTGAGTTTGGTATGTCGGGACATATTGCTGTGCGAAAAAGCTGCTGACAGGTTCTCAGACGATGCATCCCACTTCAACTTCTATCCACGCTCCGAGGGCATTTCTAACCAAGCTGTGACCCATCAACACCCTGAGCGTTTCCCACCGCATGCGATGCACAATGTCGACGCCGATTACACTATGGCTCTGCCGACTCATTCTCTTGCCCGCCGTGATGCAACCAAATGTCTTGCGGATGGCACCTGTGCCGATAAAAGGTAAGCAAGCCGACTAGAAGTTTCCTAAGTCTTCTTTCAAGAGTAGCTATGGTTTTGATATGGCATTCTAACATCAGATGGTCTATAAGTTGCTGCAGCAATAAAGGAATATGCGGTTATGGCCCGGACTTCTGTGGCAAAGGAAATGTAAGTTCTTATGTCCTCGGTCTTGACATATGTTGATGGTCATACGCTGACTGTCATCTATCTTCGAAGTGTACTGGTGGTTGTGAAGCAACTGCTATGTGCGGCATCTATAGCAAGGACGGCAAAGTCAAATGCGGCATGAATCTATGCTGCTCCGCAACTGGTTGGTGTGGAGTAAGTACCCTCTCCTGCTGCCTGACTTCACACCGTTGCGGAATCTCAGGACAAGCCGACTAAATATTATTTAGACCACTGACACGTACTGCACCAATGCCGACCCGGTAAACCTCTCGCTGCCTTGTCAAAAAGACTTTGGCTCCTGCGAAGTGAAGAAAGGCCGTACCTGCGGCACCGGTAGCGGCAAAACCAACGGTCGGACCATTGGATATTATCAAGGTTCCAATAGCCGCGACCGCCTGTGTAATAAAATTGTCCCTGGTGATATTGCTACAGGCCCCAGTGCTATGTTTCCCAATGGCTACACGCACCTCTACTATTCTTTCGCATCTATCGACCCGAGCACGTTTGCCGTGGTACCTGCGGATCAGGGAGATGTGGCTCTCTATACCCAATTCACCGCGTTACGCAGCCGAGGGCTACAAACGTAGGTTTCCCGAATCAAATTGTTTGTCTTGACAATAAAAATAAATTTGCTAACATACTTGTCTTTTTGCTCAGCTGGATAGCAGTAGGAGGCTTTGATTTCAGTGATCCGGGTAAGCCTACATATGGAACATGGTATGTACTTGTATCTGTCCGATCCATAATATCCACATTCCCATTCACAATGTTGATACTCAGCTTTTCAGGAGTAAGCTTGCTTCGAGTCCAGCCAACCGTAAGGCTTTTATCGATTCACTGGAAGTCTTCATGACCAAATACGGCTTCCAGGGCGTTGATATTGACTGGGAGTACCCCGTCGAGCCAAATCGTGGAGGTGACCCGCTAGACACGCAAAATCTAGTATCTCTAATGGCAGAGATGCGGGCGAAGTTCGGCAGCAGGTTTGGAATCAGCATGACATTAGCGCCAGATTATTGGTATCTGCGCTATTTCGACGCTAAGGCTATGGAGAGCTCTGTAGATTTCTTTGGATTTATGGCTTATGGTTCGTGATTCCGGATTCTCGTGACATGGGAGTGTTCCCTGTTATTCTACTCACAGCTGACCAATATTTGCTCGCCAAAAGACCTCCACGGCTCTTGGGACACGGATGTTAAAACCTTAGGTTCTATCGTTCGTGGCCAAGCTGATATCCGCGACATCGCAAACAATACTGTTCCCTTGTGGTTTGCCGAGCTAGACGTCTCGAAAATCAACTTTGGGCTCGCGTTGTATGGACGGGGGTACACTCTTACCAGCTCGAGCTGCAATGATCTCCTCTGCCCGTTCAGTGGCCCTAGTAAGCGCGGCGTCTGCACAAACTCCTTGGGGGTTATGTCGTTGGTTGAGATCGAGCAGCTCATCAAAAAAAAGGGGTTGACTCCAAAAAATCTGCCCGATTCGATGATGAAGCAGATTACCTGGGATGATCAATGGATTGGGTATGATGATGCTGATACCATAAAGCAGAAGAAGGCTTGGGCAGATAATCAGTGTTTTGGAGGGACCATGACTTGGAGCATCGATTTCTACTCAGGAGCTGGAAGGTAACACCGCGGTCCCCATTTAGTACCCTAGACATTTCAGCTAACAATTTCTCGAGTGGCATGGAACCCACTAACACCACGGACGGGACTTGCGGTAGAGCCAATGGAAACACTGTCTGCGGAGACTTTCCCAACGGCAGCTGCTGCTCCAGGTAAGTCTAGTGTCAGTCCGGCAACTTCAGCTTTTAAGCGAAGCTCTTGAATCCGAGTCTTTACTAACATCATATGTGTGTACTTTAGTAGTGGCTACTGCGGCCGTGGCGCTGCTTATTGCGGAGGGGGGTGTCAGTCGGGGGATTGCGATATCGGTGGCGAAACAACGGACGGAACCTGCGGCGTCGCAAACACAGGCACATATTGCGGATTGTGGCCTCAAGGAAGTTGTTGCAGCTCATCTGGGTACTGTGGTAGAACAAAGGCCCACTGCGGTAATGGTTGCCAGTCTGGACCATGCGGGTGGGGAGTTGAGGGCACAGAGGAGCGAATTGCAATCCAAGGGCAAAACATCGGTTAACCATTCACATAGAGCAAGATAGAGCTTCAGTTGTAGAGATGGTAGTACACTTTCATTGATAGTAATTAACTTAAGTTCTTATGGTACCAAATCTTGGAAGGCTTGACTGACCACAATACTGCTGAAATTTGTCATTTTTTTCAACTTTCTTCAACACTTCCGTGACATTATTCTTGTTCGAATCATAACCCAGTTCTTGGCCTCGGGAAATTTAGTCTTCAAGGTTCTCAGCTGTCAGTTCTGGCAAACACCCTTTTTTACCACGAGTAAGAGAGATTCATTTCAAACGGTGTAAGAGTGGATAGGGGTGCCGATTCTCCTTGACTAGCGCATTGGTATTGGCTGTATCCTAGAACGAGGATGAATATGACCGGCTCAGCGCAATCGGATCGCAGATATGAATACCCGTACTCGCTTTAGCTGAACGGCACTTCACCACGCCCAACATTTGGTCTATCGAATAAGTTTACCAGCAACCAATTCCCCTTCCAAAAAAGTGACCTCAACCAGCATCTAAACAAAGTAATGTTGACAATTAGCCTACTGTACCATGAGATTGTTCCAAATGAGTACCCCTTACCATCTATTTACCTTAACAAGCGCTTCATAACGGGCAGCATAAAGTCCCATCCCTCCTGTAAAATCAGCCCTTTTTGCCTAGTCTAAACACTAATAGCCCCCGCGGTTTCGTTTTTGGTCTTCTCGGTCGGTCCATCTATAAACATCCTCGGAAAGACCAGATCATTCAACATTCCATCCGCCTAATCCATAATCCGATACTTTCTGCCTAGTGGCGGTCTAGCAGCGAAGACATCTTTAATAGTATTATAGTTCTTAAACACGCCAATTGAGATAATAATAATAAGCAGAAACAAGAGGCCATTAGCAAAAGAGGAGGCGCAAGCTTTAACCTCTTTTGCAATAAATATTTTGGTTTATGTATAAGCTGTTAACAATTCACCCGAGCCGTAGAATAAGCACTCTTAGCTTACTTTTTCGGGGTATCTTACATTCCTTTAGTAAACTCTCTTTTGAAACTTATCTTGATTTCTAGCTCTCTATCTTTCCATGAAACTTTACAGATAAGATCTTGTCAGGCAGAGTGGCCATTCAGTCAGCCGGCTTTTAAGTCAACCAGCCAGCTGAGGTAACTATCGTCAGCCAATCAGCTCAAAGATATTTGTAAAGCCAGTCAGCTGTAAAAAGGTCAGCTTAAAAGCCGGCTGACAGCTGAGGGCATTTAATTAGGTGATTTTGGAGTCAGTTTGTAGGGAGTTAGTATGTTGTTTAAGTGCCTCGCTTGAGGCTTTTTGGAGTCCCGGAGCGGAAAAAACCACCTCCGATACACTAAATTTAGGGCGGTGAGACCTGGCAGGATAATTGATGCTGCGTTGGCAAACATCGCCCGTACATATTAAAAGTATCACTAAAATCATGTCTCGCGCCACTTCGCCTCTTGATATCGATAATACAGCCTCTGAGGCTTCTAGAGCACCATCTGCGAGTACTACAGCAAGTGTAGTTGACCCCTTTGCGCGTATGATGGCTCCTGCAACAGCGAGATCTTCATCACCTCCTCTAACCTCTTTTACACCTCGAGACAAGTGCAAGCGCCCTCAACGAATATATAACGATAAATACAACCCATTCAAGCCTACTAGAGATGATTTGGACGAAGACTATTCTCCATATGCGCCTGGAGAACCGTTGTTTGATGATAGGCCTGTCATAATCGCCAATTTGCCTAAGGGAATGGTTCTGTCTCCTGCAACGAAGTTACTGAATCGCTCGTGGCTTTGGAAGCTTGGGTATACCTTAGTACAGCCTGGAGGGACTAAGAAACACTCGTTTTGGGCTTGTAAAAGCTGTAAGTTAGGTCCTACTATCTATGCCCTTAATGCTAATATAGTCCAGGTCATCACGATCCTCAATTTGCAAAGAATAAGACCTTTGTTTTTAATAGTAACTCTCTGAAGAACGCAGAGCGGCATATATTAAAGGAGCATTTCCTTGACAAAGATGGAGATATTAACAAGCTTCCTTCGACAGCTCCAGCACTTGCACAACCTTCTGGCGTCGTCGGCGACAATTATAATACAATTATACCTTTCCGTCAACTTGAGTTCAGGAATGCTCTTACAAAATGGGTGGTTATGGACGATATTACACAGAGAAAGGCCACATCTGCGCATCTTCGCCGTCTCTTCAAAATCGCGAATAATGAAGCTGTCGGCGTACTTCCGACAGCTCATTCAACAGTTGAATCTTGGACTAGTAAGATGTTTGCATACTTTGAACCAGCAATTATCGCAGAAGTTGCAGAGGCGCAAAGCAAGATCTCAATCTCCTTTGATGGCTGGGGATCCAAAAGAGAGAAAATCAGCGTTGTTGCAATGGTCCTCCACTTTACTAACAAGAGAGGTGAGTTAGTTACAGTACTCGCCGGTCTGCCAGAGCTTCAAGGACACAGCAAAACAGGTGTTAGTATGTTAATCCTTTCAGAATCTCTGTCTTCTTAGCTGACATTAAACAGATCAAGCTGCGGTCCTTATCCCTCTCTTCAATCGATTCGGAATCAACGAGTACAACTTAGGCTGGTTTGTCTTAGATAATGCAACGAATAACGATACCACACTCGTAGAGCTTGGAAAACACTTCAAATTTGACCCTAAAACACGTCGACTTCGCTGTATAGGACATATCCTTAACCTCATCGCCGAGCAGTACTTATTTGGTCAAGATACGTCGACATTTGAAGATGAGTTCAAGGCCGCAGGAGCACCGGAAAGAAGACAACTTTGGAGACAACGCGGAGAGCTAGGAAAGTTACACAACTTGGTGGCGCATATCATGGCCTCTGGGAAGCGCGGGGATGTCTTCTTTGCTTTGCAAACCGACCTCAATCATGGCCACGCAGCGAATAAACAGTGGAAGGTTGTGTTAGACGGAGGAATCCGCTGGAATTCGTCATTCCAGATGATTGAGCGCGCTCTAGCTCTCCGCGAAGCTCTCGACACCTACGCTCTCAAACTACGTGTTTCTGTCGAACCTCTTGATCTGGAGCTCTACGAGCACGATTATATCTCTGCGAACGAATGGAAGACTCTCCAATTGATGCGAGATCACCTTGAACCTCTGTTTCGACTTACAAAAGACCTCGAAGGCAACCCAGATTTAAGCAAGCCGGAGTCGTCTTCACACGGAGCTTTGTGGGAGTTACTACCTATCTTTGAAGGTCTACTCTCTCACTTTGAGGTTTTGGAAACACAAGCAAAAGCTGGCCGATTTAACAACCACCGAGGCATACAAGAGTCGATTACTTTGGCATGGGGGAAGACACAAGAATATTACACCAAAACCGACGCATCTCTTGCGTGGATGGCTGCGTTAGTGCTCCATCCTCGTTGGAAATGGCAGTATTTCGACGAGTAATGGAAAGGAGACGACGTGCGATTTGTGAAGGCAGGAAGACTCGCTCTGCGAAAGCTCTAGGAGACCGACTACAAAGGAGAGGTTATTGTGCGAATTAAGGAGCGAACGCCTGAGCCAGAGCCTCGGAAAGCCTACAAAGCTGAGATGTTAGAGAGACTGGCTCCAGCAATTGCTGGTTCCTCTTCTTCAAGAGCACCTCGTTCGTCAAGTCGAAAAGATCAATTAGCTTTGTATCTTGAAGAGCCTTTGACAGATATGCCGTTGTTAGAGTACTGGAAGATGAAGCAGGCTTAGTGGCCACAGCTTGCAAAGATGGCTCTAGACTTTTTGAGTATTCCTGCCATGAGCTCTGAATGCGAACGAGTCTTCTCCTCTTGTTCTATGCAAACAACTCCTCACAATTCAAGGCTATCGGGAGAGACGTTATGGCACAGGGAATGTTTGAAGAATTGGCAAAGAAGAGGTCTGATTGAGATAATGCTCGCATATAATGCTGTCCCCTTGGGAAGGGATTTTTAATACGTGTCTATTTTTGGAATCAGCTTTTAAGTAGCTGATCAGCTCTTCAGTTTAGTCCATTCAGCTGTGAGTTTACACGTAAGTCAGTCAGTTGAGAAAGTTGCTCAGCTGATGGCTGACTGACTGGCTTAATGGCCACTCTGTTGTCAGGGATAGTTAGCACCGACAAAATTCCATTCCGCCTCAGACTTAGTATCTCACCTTATACATCGTCTTGCATATTTCCTATAACCTTGCAGAAGTATAGCAATATATCTTCAACAAGAAACCCAATCACGGCACCCTTCGTGGACGTAGTTGTGGTGGTCATGCTGCCACATAAGCTCCTCCATATCGACGTAGTTCTTTTTTATCAGGAATGTGGGCGCCTTTTCCTTTATTAACAAAGGAATCGTATATCTCAGCACATTTTTAATATACTTTCTTTCTCATTAGTATGTGCATCATATGTTAATACCTGGTAGGGGATAGCTCGTAGGCACACTTACAAGAGCAACTAAATCATAGACTTCTAAAAGAATAGTAAGGTTTATATTACGCTACTATATTAACGTGAGTTTTCGCATCTTGTTCCGTACCGTTTTAATACTTGCTCTTTGTAACGATCGACTCATATGTTGCAGTGCGAAGGGGACACAGGGGTTTGGGTTAGGTTTGACTAGGACCACTTTTGGTGAGGTTTCGGGGGTAATTCGCATATGTAAGGAGGTCCTCCCTCAGACTCCTTGAATTCTGTATCTTCTTTGTTTCCTTCGTACTAGACCTATAATACTACTCTTGCCATACTCTTGCCCCCATACTCGACCGCCAGAGGTATTGCGTCGTTACATCTTCTAAGAGAAATAACAGTGAGCATTAAAGAGAGGAGAGAAGGGGGATGGAATATAAGTGAGGAGATGTGTGAGAACGTGTGAGAAGATGGGTGAAAGATATGTGAGGAGATAGGTAAGACCGTAAGAAGATAAGTAAGAAGATAGGTGGGAGAAGAGAGGTGAAGACAAGAGGAAACCGGTCATTTATAAAATACATAGCTTTAGGTAAAACGCAGAGGATGACGTAAAGCATCTTTAAGGCAGAAAAAGATCCCACGTATAAAAACTAGTAAACCAAGATTACTATCTGGAAATCAGCGTATAGTAGGAACAGATTTAGGACCCCTGGCTAGAAAAGGGGGCCTTTTCGGGCCCCTCGTTAAAAATTGGCGATGTCTAGTGAGATGGGTGAGCAGACTTGAGCAGGTATGAGCTGAAGCTGAGCTGGGCCTGAACTAGCCTGAGTGTTGAACTTCCGACCTGGTTTTTTCAAGACATATGCAAAGCGAGTAGCTCGACAGGGGGGGGGGGATATTTTTATATATTTTTTGGGGGGGTTCAATAAGGGGGAATAGCGACAATGACCTGATTAATGCAAAAGGTGCGCAAGCAAAAGACGGGCAGAACGAAGAGTACAAATTGATCGATTTGCCATATTAATCAAATAGTTCAAGTGAAGCCTGAGAGCGAATGTATCTCCCTCCTTCCTTAGTAAGCAGGCAAAAAGACTAAACAGAAGTCACACCATACCACGGCAAGCCTCGTCCAGGTCGAGGTCTTTGACCCCCTTTTTCGAAAAAGAAAAGGAAAGCAACCCCCCTCGGGAAGCAACCAATCAGATATTCACATCTCAAACTTCCAACGATCGATTTTTCCAATTGTGAAACTTCTATTCGCCGCCTCCTGATGCAGTAGATATATTTTCATGCAGTACAGGGTCCAATGATAGCCACTTGGCTTTCTTATTCGTCCCGTTCATCCCGCAACCTTCCTCCGTTCTTCAGCCCTCATTCTTTAGTTCAGTCTGTATTCAATCTGCGGGTTATCTTTTGCGTGGGGTGATGATGTGACGCCTTTTGAAAGACTGATTCAAAACATGAGGAGAATGGCAATAGCGGCAGAAGAATAGAAGCATAGTAAAGATAATGTAGATGCCCTCAGCCATGACACTGTCTGCCTGACTCAGTGCAGCATCAGAAACACAAGTCCCTGCTGTGGAAGCCTTCTCCCCTAGACATTCCGACAGAAATCGCCCCCATCGTCATCAACCACCACTCACGTGCTTTGCTTCGCTTTTTGGCGGTGAATCCGGCTGACTAATGCATTCTCAGCTTTGGCCGCCATATCTAGCCCCCCTTGTCCCAAACTGGACCGTGCTAGCCCCAATCAGGTCAAGCGACTTATCGGTTTTGTGCTACAAAATTTTGCCTGGCTTGCCTTATTTCTCGCTCGCCTCTCCCTCTTCTTCCTACAACCTCCCACAAACAACTCCTCCCTCACCAACAACATCACCACTCCTCTCCTCTCCTTTTCCTTGAAAGCCATTTGTTCTTTCTGAGGATTCTACACCGCACTGCACTGTACGCATTCCACGCTGCGTATCACGACAGACAGTCTGCCCTTCGCGTTTGATTTGACTCTAGACTCGATCAGAAGCATAATCAATCCCTTCCCTCACGGCCTTCACTTCCTCCTAATTGTTTCCACGATCTTTCGTCTTCAACACCACACCACAGCTCGTTCACTCTCTGTCTTCTAGATCCCACGGTCTTCCACGAGAACAGAACAGCACAGCGACTCTCCCACAGCCTTTCAAGCAACTCCAACATCAACCAACTAAGTCTCCAGCCTCACCAACAATCATCATCATGGCAGACCAACTCAACATGGGTGGCCTCAACCTGGGAGGAGCAGGTGAGCCACGCTCGTACATCCCTCCTCACATGCGAGGAAAGATGGGCGGCCCAGCCCCATCCGGTCCTCCCAACGGCGGTCCTCCCCCAATGAACGGTGGTATCAATGGCAGCGCCTGGGCTGGTCCAACTGCGTAAGTGATAGCCAGATCTCAACTCCCCCCTCTTCGCTGATGGCCTGCTAACGTACTTCCCAAAGCAGAAACGGCTTTGCAGGTGACGCTCCTCGTCCTGCCGGAAACTGGGCCAACGCTCCCGATTTCACTCCCGGTGCTGGTGGACCTCCTCCTGGCGGACGTAGTGCTGGATGGGATAACTACACTGAGCCAAAGGCATTCAACCGCAACGCATATGGCAACCCAGGATCTGGTGGTGCCGGTGGCGGATCTGCTCCAGCTCGTGGCGGTGGAGATGGACAATGGAAGGACGGCAAACACATTGCTGGACCTGCCAACCCACGCATGGAGCGTGAGCTGTTCGGTATCGCCGATGACCCAACCAAGCAACAGACTGGTATCAACTTCGAGAAGTATGATGACATTCCAGTCGAGGCATCTGGCACCAACGTCCCCGAGCCAGTCCTCCGATTCACCAACCCTCCTCTCGATGACCATCTCATCCGCAACATCGAGCTTGCTCACTACAAGGTCCCAACTCCAGTCCAGAAGTACTCCATTCCAATTGTCATGGGTGGCCGTGACTTGATGGCTTGTGCCCAGACCGGTTCCGGAAAGACTGGTGGTTTCCTCTTCCCCATCTTGTCCCAGGCCTTCATCAATGGTCCATCCCCAGCTCCAGCTGGCTCAGGTGCCAACTTTGGACGTCAACGCAAGGCCTACCCGACTTCCTTGATCCTCGCCCCAACCCGTGAGCTTGTCTCTCAAATCTACGACGAGTCCCGCAAGTTCGCCTACCGATCCTGGGTCCGTCCTTGTGTCGTTTATGGTGGTGCCGACATTGGTTCTCAACTCCGCCAAATCGAGCGAGGTTGTGATCTGTTGGTGGCTACTCCAGGTCGTTTGGTCGATTTGATCGAGCGTGGCCGTATCTCCCTCTGCAACATCAAGTACTTGGTTCTTGACGAGGCTGATCGCATGTTGGACATGGGTTTCGAGCCACAAATCCGTCGTATTGTCGAGGGAGAGGATATGCCAGGTGTCCAAGACAGACAAACCCTCATGTTTTCCGCCACCTTCCCTCGCGACATTCAGATGTTGGCCCGTGATTTCTTGAAGGATTACGTCTTCTTGTCTGTTGGTCGTGTTGGTTCCACCTCCGAGAACATCACCCAGAAGGTTGAGTATGTTGAGGATATGGATAAGCGATCCGTCCTTCTCGATATCCTCCACACCCACGGTGCTGGTCTTACCTTGATCTTCGTCGAGACCAAGCGTATGGCTGACTCGCTTTCCGACTTTCTCATCAACCAAAACTTCCCAGCTACATCTATCCACGGTGATCGTACTCAGCGTGAGCGTGAGCGAGGTACGTTGTTCGGGCACTTGCCCTCTTCCCCCGTCCTAACCAACTTCATTGTCTCGCGTGCATTTTACTGATAATCGTGTAATTCAGCCCTTGAGATGTTTCGCAACGGAAGATGCCCTATCCTCGTTGCTACTGCTGTTGCTGCTCGGTATGTCTAAACTTCCACTCCACCCCCAATGTCACAAGTGGCTTTGAGAACATATCAAAAGCTATTTGACGACCATCCGGGAATGCCCCTCGAGAAAAGCAGAGCTAACTATATTAAAGAGGTTTGGATATTCCTAATGTCACCCACGTCGTCAACTACGATCTCCCTACCGATATTGACGACTACGTTCATCGAATCGGTCGTACTGGTCGGGCGGGCAACACGGGTATCTCCACTGCATTCTTCAACCGTGGCAACAGAGGTGTTGTCCGTGATCTCATTGATCTGTTGAAGGAGGCCAATCAAGATGTCCCAGCTTTCCTTGAGAACATTGCCCGTGAAGGTTCCTTCGGTGGTGGTGGACGAGGAGGTGGACGATCCGGAGGCGGCCGTGGACGTGGAGGCGGTGCCAACCGTGATTTCAGAAAGTTTGGCGGAGGTGGTGGTGGCCCATCCTACGGTGGCGGATTCGCTGGCGGTGCTCCATCTTACGGTGGTGGTGCTGGCGGTGGATTTGGCGGACCTCCCCCTGGTGGTGCTTATGGCGGTGGTGCTCCTGCTTATGGCGGCGGCCCCCCAGCTGGTGGCTACGGCGGTGGCAGCTATGGCAACCCATCCGGCGGCGGTGGTGGTCAATCCTGGTGGTAAATACACCATCACGACGTCTTTCTTCGGCCCTGTTACGCATAGACATGGGAAAGGCGTCATTTGAGGCATCAGCAACTTCTCTGGTGTCTGGGTCCTGGCTTTCATATTCTTCGATACTTCTTTTCGCACTCGGTTCCTGGTTTGCTACTTTGCTTTGCGAAATCGATTTTCTGGTGGCGGCAAAATCACGATCGAAGCTGACTCCTGTCCCTCGCAAATGGAGTCGGCTTTACATTGTGCTTTCGACCATCCAAACGGCATACGAATAGATAGCGTTGTCTTTTGTTCCTGGCTGCGCCCTTCGTCTCAAGATACCCAATAGACAGAAGGCGATCAGGCAGACGCATGAGACGCCACTTGCGGCGTACCGGTCATTTGAGTTTTTCTCCTGGGGAGCGTGGAAATTCCCTGGGTCACAGAACGCATCATGACGGTCGGAATCAATTCTGCTTTCAATAATTCATCGGCGGCTCGGCAGGCATTTCACCTGCTGCCTCCCACATAGAAGATCTTGCACATGGTTTTTTTTTTCTTATTCTTTTTCTACGTAATTGCGTTGGTTTTTGCTTTGCGTTGCGATAGACAAAAGTGGATGGATGGAAAATCTTTCTCGGAATTCTTCTTATGGGCGACATATGGGAGGATCCCGGGACGGATCGGATAATGATTGATCTGATTGATCTCTGCTTTTCGGGTTTCGATTTTTCATCATGGAAAGCGTGTGGCGTCTGCAATTCAAAAGCAGGCATGGATACCCCCATCTTTGTTGTTGTTTCTTCTTTCTTGCCTTGCCCATCGGAGGGATGGGAACTGGGAAGGGAGGGACGAGCGAGGATAATAGATCGATGCTTGCGCATAGAGCTGATGGAATACGGAAGTGCTCCTGTCCATTCATGCTGGGCGGCAGGGCAGCACATCAGTTTGTTTGGCTGGCTGGCATGGAACTGAATACGCTGGCTGCCATGCATCATCATACACACAATACATTAGGCTTACAGCGAACACGCGCTGAGTGATGGGAAATCATTGGGATGATCGATGATATCCAATACGAAAGAAAGTCCGTTCACCAATTAATTAATTGTCTTCTGTTCTTTGGGTGACTTGTGAAGTGCTGTGACATGTTTGTGTGACATTGGATTGTACTAACCTTTGGATGAGAAAAGAAAGGATGGGTGAGGCTTGGTAGTTTCACGCCTAAGCGGAGGATAATATTCTTTCAACTCTGGTAGATTCTTTGACTCGGCGAACGGGTTCTTCAAATCGGCAAGTGCCTCAAGAAGCTTGATTCTCCAAGCTTGCGATTGTGTGCGGCAGATTTAAGCCTAGTCTCTTGCTTTCCGTTGTGGCGGTCATTTTTCATTCCAGATTTCTCCTACACTTCGACATCTTTCTTCACATAAGTTTCCGTTGTTTCAGTTCAAGCATATTACGTATGATTTTGATTTTTCCCTGGACCCGTTAACTCGAAACATCCTCTCCCATATTTTAAGTTTTCCCTTTTCCATTATCCCTGGCTCCCTCCTTAACTCAACGGCTTTGCATCCCCACACCCCACCACGCCTCACCTCTCACAAAAACAAAATTGTAGCGCCTCAAGCGATATTGCGCAACGAGTCGTGGAAGAATATCCTTCCCCCCCTTCTTTTTCTATCGGGACATACAAGCCACAAGCAACTGATCGAAATTATTGCGGGGTTCCCCATCCCATACATGGGGAAAGGAGTCCCAAAAGGGGGACGGTTCGCGACCTTCCGTTCGCTACCAGGTTTATCCAGTGCCGGAGCAAGGGGAAGGGTACCACGAGACGTAATTGAAAACCGAAGCAAATGAGTTAGTCGTACCTGGATCTGATGTCGGCTCGTGGGCCGAGACGGCCCTGGGGTGATCAGATGGACGGCGAGGGAGGGGTGTGTAGGGGTGAAGCTGTGTCTGTGTTCTCGCTTAATTGTGCCAGGGGTAACGGGAGGTACTCCGGTAGGTGGCATACGTAAGGTATGCTTGCGAGAAGTATATTACATGGGAGACGAGAAGCTCTATAGGACCTTGCTAGTTGGTCCTTGAGGGAGATCAGGTTGGAAGCATGGCTACCTCGGTCGTGGATCTGATTTGGTGAAGTGTTGGTGAAGTGTTGTTCTGGTGGGCAGGTCAGGTAACCCCCCTTTTCGGATGGAGGTCTCCGCGATGTTAAGTCTTTCTCATGTCCACCTTCACTGTGAGTTCTTTTGTACTGGAGAATGTCGATCCATGAGTAAGTTTGATTGAATGATGTATTACCGGGCCGGCCACCCTTGGGTTTCATTGCGAGATATCCGAGTTAGTGATTTCAAGTGTCAGCGGTGGAGTATATAAACAAGGCCATGTACCCCACCAAGAACGTCTCTAGGATAACAAGCTTTCTTCTCCTTTTCACAGAATGAGATCTACTTCCGTCCTGTTGAGCGGCTTGCTCGCTATTGGAGCACAGGCCCAACTCCCCGCTTACGCACAATGTGGAGGACCTAACTGGACTGGAACGACGACTTGCGTGGCTGGATACTACTGTCTCTTCCAGAGCGAATGGTACTCTCAATGCGTGCCTGGAACAGCTGGTACAACCACCACCACTACCAAGCCAGCTACAACGTTGGTAACGAGCACGACCTCGACCGCTGCTCCACCTACGTCAACTGGAAGTGGGAAGTTCAAATGGTTCGGCATCAATGAGTCTGGTGCTGAGTTCGGACAAGGGAATTATCCTGGTGTTTGGGGAACGCATTTTATTTTCCCTGCTAACGCTGCACTAGATGTAGGTTCTCCTCCCATCTCCCCTCTCCCATCCACATATCCCATACAGCCAACAAAACAAAACAAAACTAACAACCCCAGACCCTAATCAGCGAAGGCTACAACATCTTCCGCGTCGCTTTCTCAATGGAACGTCTGGCGCCGTCTGGGATTTCAGCAGCGCTCGGTCCAGCATACCTAGCGAACTTGACCGCGACGGTGAACCACATCACCAGCAAAGGCGCGTATGCGGTGCTGGATCCTCATAATTTCGGACGGTTCAATGGCGCCATCATCTCGGATGTGAATGCTTTCAAGACGTTCTGGACGAATCTCGCTACGCCGTTTAAGGGGAATTCTAAAGTGGTAAGTTAGAAAATCCTTCTAAGCTTTCTCCGGTCCAAGACACAGTTTTGGTTCAGTTTAAATTGAGTGTTACTTTACTAATGAAGTGACCGGCTCACAGATCTTCGACACCAACAACGAATACCACGACATGGACCAAACCCTCGTTCTGAACCTCAACCAAGGCGCCATCGACGCCATCCGCGCCACGGGAGCAACATCACAATACATCTTCGTGGAAGGGAACTCCTACTCGGGAGCCTGGACATGGCCATCCGTAAACGACAACCTGAAAGCCCTCACCGACCCACAGAACAAGATCATCTACGAGATGCACCAATACCTCGACAGCGACGGGTCCGGGACGAGCAGCACATGCGTGTCATCGACCATCGGGGCAGAGCGGATCGCGGCGGCGACGACGTGGCTGAAGAACAATGGCAAGCAGGGGATTATTGGGGAGTTTGCTGGTGGAGCGAATAGTCAGTGTATGAGTGCTGTGACGGGCATGTTGAGCGTGCTGAAGGCGAATACGGATGTTTGGACTGGTGCGATGTGGTGGGGTGGGGGGCCATGGTGGGGGGATTATATCTTTGGGTTTGAGCCGCCGAGTAGTGTGGGGTATAATTATTATGATTCGACGCTGAAGGGGTATGCGCCTGGTGTTTAGGGGGGAGGATGGGGTCGGATTGTAGGTGAACGCGATAGGGATGAGGATGGGGATGGTTGAGTGGAAGGGGATTCGTGTAAATACTTTTTGAGTGGGAGAATGTATATATTGAAATGCGAAGAGACTTACCAAATCCGAATATGACTCGACGCGGAAGGGATATGTCCTGGGGTTTGAGGTGATGAGCATTGCGGACGAGAGGACAGGCAAGGTTGAGACTTGAGTGGAAGGGGCTTAGTGTAAATATTTCTTGAGTGAGAATGTACATATTGGAAAAGATAGAGCGTCCCTAAGACTGGACATGATAATTGCTTGGCATTCATGGTGTTGTGTTTACATTCAACGGAGACCAGCTTTGTTGTTAAGAAAGTTCTGTTTGTGCAAGGTTTGAAGGGTGATTGATGCAAGTTGCATCAAAGCAACTTGGTACTCGAACAAAGACAATATTACTTTAACAATGGCTCATTTATTATATTACATACACATAAACTAAAACAACACAACAACAATGTAATCGCTTTAGGAGACAGTATCTAGATTTGGCAGAACAGAATCTAAATATAAGTATAAATATCAAAGTCAAGTCTTCTCTTTCCTTCTTCCTCTATCATCCACATTACCAAGACATTCAGATTCATCTCCACTACAGCACTTCTCTCAGCTCAATCTACTCCATATAAAACCAAAACATCCATCGAAAATGTCAACCTCGGAAACCGTCAAGGTCCGCTGCTGGGCATGCCCAGCCGCAGGCGCCAAACTCTACACCGGCAGAGAGCTGATCCAGCACTTCAACGAGAACCATGCAAACATCGTAGAGGCAGCGGGTATCGAGTGCGCCTACTGCCACTTTTTCTGTGCCAATTTCCCCATTTGGAAGGATCACGTTGCAACGAAGCACCGAGATGCGCAGTTCTAAGCCCTTGGTCATGACTGGCGATACATTATTTCGTGGGAACTCTTCTGATTGCTGCTAGTTTTTCGAGGTATAGATCTCAAGTGAGATGAGAATGAAGAACACAAGTGTGTTTCTTGTTACCTAGTATTCACAGGTGTTCCATCTTTACTTATATTCTATGTTTGGGAAGGAAGATAAAGGATCTGCAAATTTCATCCTCATTATTACCAATTTACTAAATCTTTATGCGTACGTGAAATGGCAAGAAAGAAAGAATGTTTCAAGTGAAGTGAGAGAGAACAATTTGACTGTTGATAATTATTCAAATTGATAAATGAATTAGTCATCTTCCAGCATACACAAAGCCTTCACTCGGTGGTTGCGCATATCCCTGTCTCCACATTTCGTCAGAGACAATGGAACAATGCCCAACCCCGTTAAAGAGATCTCCATCTGCTCCCCATCTAAACTTTCCGTACATCTTCTCCTCACTCATAGATATCGGATGACAAGCCGCGCTAATCGCAGCACTGCAAGTCGAAACCACTGGGGGTGAGCCAACAGGAAACCTCCTGAGGTAGAAGCCTATGGCCAGCAACAAGAGCACCACCGCAGCAATAACCGAGAAAACAATAGCAATCGGAGAGTATCCGCAGTTGGATAGATGTGCATAGCGAGATGTGCTATCATCGTCACTGGCGCTATCAGGGACTGGTGTGCCGTCTTTATTGTAGATGCTGATCTGGACAACGAAAATCGACTGAGAAAGAAGCCAGTGCAGTAATGTTTGCAGAATGAGGAAGCCTGAGCCCCATGCTAAAGGTGCACCAAGGAGCCAAGTCCCTCGCTGGATCCCAACTGGGCTGCTGACCATTAAGCTCTGTGGCATGAAGGCGAACTTGCTCCAATCTTCGGCGAGGAACAGGGATGAAATGATGCTCATGAAGACGAATGATACTAGAGCGAGAATGACCTGAGGCAAGTTGGCGAGAATGGCAGTTGAGTCGGCATCCCCCCCACCGCCGTACAGGACCATGGTGTTTTGTGATGTTCGTCCGAATCCGAGCTTCCATAGACTTTTGAGATCGAGGCTTAAGCCCCTATCCTTGGCGTGCTTGAAGCCCCAGCCTCCGAATACAATGAACAACAAGAACGATGCCATCATGCTGATCTAGTTAGCCTGATATCCAGACGAGTTTCAGTAGGGATAAGCCTCACAGGAGGAAGAACAAGACCCAGCGTTTCTTGCTGACAGCAGATCCCCAGTGTTGTCTACGCTTGCTGAATGGTCTAGCAAGGCTCCTAGATTTCCAAAAACTCTGCATGCCACGCTTGTCTGCGAGACACATGCCTGTCGTTGTCGGGTCCTGGTACTTCAGAAAGGAAGACACCGCGTCCCCAACTGAGATCAAGATCTTTTCGGCATCATATCGAAAGAGGACCCACAACATAGCAGCCACCTTTATCACGTTGAAGGCTATCATGACGTACATGATTCTCTCGCTGAACTGTACGGAACAAACTGAGTCGACTCTTTCGCTGAGACAATATTCGATTGGGAAGCCAAACACTTCCCAAGACGATGGCGAGGAGGCGTAACTGTCCGGGCTGCAAGACTCATGGCCGCCATCGTTTATGGTACTAGAACAGATCCACCCTAAATAGTGACCGTGTCAACAATTATCGGCTCGAAATAATCTTGAAGATCCTTACAGTTATTTGTCATCTCGGTGTTCATGTCAGAAGCGCCCCAATGCAAGACGGAATTCCCCTCGCTCTCTGAACTAGAGACTAAAAGCACATTCCGTCTCGAGGAGACAAAAGCATCCGAGTATGCCTGGATGCATTGTTTATTCTCCAGGCGCTCCCAGGAAGGTGCCGATTTCTGCATATCAGAGTAATAGTCGAGCGTAATCTGCAGACGCCTGGTAGCGAGAGCCAAATCGAAAGGATCGACTCGTGCTCCGTCGGGCGGACTCTGAGCTGGGGCAAATTTGGGTATCATGCCTGTGCTTGGATCGCCCATGAATCGCGGTTCCCAGTCTCCTGTGAGGTTGAAGGAGGCACCTGTCAGGAAGTCCTCGGTCACGACTGAATAGTAATACTCGTTGGCCGAGAGAGAGCTGAAGACCAATGAGTTGTACCTATCGGGATCAACCTTCACGCTCATGCTTATGCACATGCTAGTCAGTGTGGGAAATAACTCACAGGAGATGAAAAGGAAGCGAAGTGCAAGCCAGGACGACGACAACAAAACCCTTCCGTTTAGCAATACCTCCCAAATTCGACCAGCTGAAGCTCCCTATGTGAAGCCACTTGTACTGTGCATGTGCTCTGTCTACCTCTTCCCTCGAAGGACAACAGAACGTCGCCATGAAAGTATTACTCCCAGTCAGGAGAAGCGTGGACAAGATATTAATAACGAAATGCAACCAAGTATTCGTGTTCTTAACAGCATCACAGCTCTCTCGACTGATCGTACCAAAGCCATTCTTGATTCCGTACTTGGCCTTGCCATAGATCAACCACGATGCGTTGATGATCAGAACAATACAGGCAACCGTGACGAATGCCCTTAGCGTTCGGCCAATTCCTCCAAAGTATTTTTGCCGCGATGTCTGTTTCCGGTATGATGGAGTTCCACCTTCATTGGCTGGAAGCTCTGAGTAGATTGTGGATGGGATTACTTTTGGTACATTTCGATATTCTTGAGGCTCAGGCTGGAGAGGAATTGGCTGCTGGGCGTGCCAAGCGGACATGGCTTTTAAATTCTGGCTGCAACCCTTTCGCGCCTAAGATTTTCGAAGTATATATTATGCACGAGCGAGAAAGAAAGAAGAAAGAGAATCGATACACAGGAGAACATTGTCGTTGAGGATTTTCAGGATACTAAATACAAGCGGTTGCGCTGCGCCCCGCGCCAACTGAAAGTGGTAGCGCTCCTCAGCCGCACGCTCCACAGCTGGAATGATTGGAAAATTTCGCTTTGCCAAGGTGAATATCCAGCCACGTGTTGCAAAATGAGATATGCTGGGATTCTCTGTTTTGTCATAGTGATATGGTGACAGGAGAAAAACGTGGCTTTGGTAAATGTCCTCAACCTTTACAACCAGCAACGCAGCCTCGAACGATTTTCTAATATCAGTCTTTACGAGTGTCTACTATCGAAACCTCAATGTCATTCCATATTGATTTGAAAATCCCTCTATGAATCCTCTCCGCCCAAAAGAAAGATTTGAACAGAGTCTCGATGTTGTCCCAGCAAGTAACACCTAGGCCCTCTATAATCTCGGTGGCTGATGCCATAAAGTAACTTTTGGTGTCCAGATCCCTAACCATTGAAACGGCAATGAACGAAATCCAGAGGGAATATGTAGGATCTAAAGCACCTCTCTGCCTGATTTCTATCAAAGTGGCTTTCAACCTTGCGCCTAGCGTATCATAAAGTGGTACTCCTGGGGGAGACTCATTCATAAGAGTGACGAGGTACATTAACAAGCCAAGTCGTAGGATTTCCTGGATCGAGTTCTCGCTAATGGTGTTACTTTGTTGAGGTTTGAAGGAGAGTAACGAGTACTGAGTTGACGTGATGGCCTCTCGCAAACTTAGTGGATGTATCTGCGTCTTGTGGTGATGAAACATGTTTACCTTAGAGGTTACATCCTGGATCTGGCAAAGGATCCGGGTAAGTTCTTCATCTAGTTTGATGGAATTTGTAATTTTACCAAATCCTGTCGATGTTATTGTTGTCGTCTGAGGATATCCTGACATCGTTGGTAAATCTCTGACGATACATTCAAAGTAAGGACTTTGAATAACATCAATTGATCCACCCAAGTCAGCCCTAGTTCGCCATTAGCGCAGCATTCACAAAGTACTTGGATTTTGGACAGCAATAACTCACCGATGAATCTTACTCCGTAGCAGTCGATTCGATTCAAAAGCCTCTATGCCTCCTCGCTGTCGGAGCATCTGCTTCAAGCCGCGCATATGTACCATCCAATTCCCACGGTTGCCATTCATTATCTAAAGCCAACAGGTAAGAAAGGTGCGTGACGAGCATTGAAAGGAGGTAGATAGTCCCTAGCTACAACATTCTGAGGCCAGCAAAAATAACGTACCTCCGTATGAGCAAATGTGCATACCACGGCAATCGTTGCGTCCGTAATTCTCGGCACCGGCGCCTCAAGTCTGTCATTCACCATTTGAATGGCTTTCCTCAGATGTATCACCGCAGCGGGTCCTTCTTTCCTGCCCCGAGAAATGGTGCCGTGCCCATCCGCACAGAAAATGAATACGTGGAGCAAGGCGGCGTCTTGAAATGCCATTGGTAGCCAGTAATCCTTGGGTGGATTAAGATTCACATGCTTTTCAAAAGTGTACATTGTCTCGTATATGGAGGTTGTGTCTGTCAAAGAAATACAGTTCTGTCAAGCCAGCCCTTTTCGGGAGAAATGCAAAGAGCAGAGAGCAGAGAGCAGGGAGAAGAGAGTGGGGAGTAGGGGTGGGGGAGGGGACACTCACAGGAAGAAAGGAGCTCTAGCATGTACGGTTCGATTTTGATAGGAAAGGCGTTAAAAGGGTCAACAGCTGTGATCTCCTTTGGTAAAAGATCGTCAGTGGTCGCTGGCAACGCGGAATTTGTGCGGTTATCAGCGACGGACCGCCGGAAAACTTTGTCGTCGACCTTCTTTGCCTCTGGAAATGGATGATTGGCTGAACAACTAGCCCTGAATTTCTTCTCTACTTCACGTTCACTTTTCTGTTCTCTCTCTTGTCGCCGATAATGAAGCATCGCACGTCTTCGAACGAACTTTTGGATTTTGGGACCAGCATCTTGAGGCGATGAGGTATAAGTGACGAAGCTAAAATTTGACGTGGAGGAGTTGTCTTTAATCTGCGATTCTTCAGAAGGAGATTTTTGGTGTTCTGTGCAGTAATGATATGATACGTTAGGGCAAGCGAGGTAATATGGATGTTCCATGATAACCAACCTTTTCTAGGCCGTCCTCTTTTCACAAGTCCAGTCAGCTTTTGGGGGCCATCTCGACACGAAATGAGAATCGAGGGATGGGAGTGAAAGGGCGACGGGGAACTGTCGAAGATGACTATGTTTGAGGAAGTTGGTGATCCGCTTGTAGATCCTGTCATTGTGAAAGTAGCGAAAGATACACTCCTCAACGTGTTGGTTATTGCTAGAACGAAAATGGAATGATTTATGAGAGCATTGTTCCTTTATGATAACGGAAATAACGCTAGCTTATCTCCAAAGTCCGCAAAGATGACAGATGCGGAAACTAAGTACATCGTCACGAGGTATAATGGGGCCTCTCAAGCCTTTGAAACCCCACAACCCCCATCAAAATCTTAGATGAGATGCTGCAATTGGATACATCCTCTGCTTAATCTGTACTCCCCCCCCCCCCCCCCCCCCCCTCCCCTAATTACTTGTAATAGTGGGCCCCCCGGTCGTAGGGCTATTTTCTATGGGAGTCCGGGGGGCCCACTATTACAAGTAATTAGGGGGGGGGAGTACAGTTGCCAACATTCCAGCATTCCCCCCCCCCCCCCCCCCCCCCCCCCCCCCACCCCCCCCTAGCGCAAACGCGAACCTGTAGCATGTTCCGCTTGGGAGATTGAAGGTTTGCGCTAAATCGAAGTATTTTCATGATCTCGTTTATGTTTCCAAGTTCGGATTATGGTCTTGATAAATCATCCCGCATTGAGCATAGTGCTTTCTAACCGAGATATCTCCTGGGCTTCATGTCACGTTCGTGCACAGCGGCGATGGAGGAATTCATCAGAGAATGACTCGTAGTCAATGAGAACAAAAGCGATAATCGGAATCAGTCCAGTTCGTTACTTTTCTAACCACTTCTGGCGGTCCGAGAGAGCATTAACCTAGTTAGGGAGTTTGGTCGCTTTTGTCGCCCTCGCTTACTGGTTATTGTTCAGTTGTTCAATCCCTAGAGGACGTGGTAGTCGGTTCTAACTTTTTTAAGAAGATTAAATTACTCCCGATATCTCATTATTAATGTACGGCTCCCGCAGACTAGCGTACTCACATTTGTCAGGTATAGGGTTCAGGGAACGAGTTGAGGCACTGGAGTAGAGTATGACGGCTCGTTTTCTCTACTCGATCATGACATGCCAAAGTAAGGAGACAGTGATTTCAAATATTAATACACTCCTGATCCCCCTGGACTCTACTCACCTTCATCCTCATTTGTATCTTCTCAATCAAGTCTCCGTGTACAGCATCAAACCTCGTCAATTGAAACTACCCTCACTTCAAAATGGCTCAAACGATTGGCGTCGCTGGAATTACAGGAAAGTTCGCATTCTGTATTGTCAGAAGTTTACTCCAGAATCCTAGAGTCTCAGTGCGTGGCTTCTGTCGAGACCTGAGCAAGCTTCCACCATCCATCACCGCTTCACCCAAGGTACACATTGTCAAGGGAGAGTTCAACGACAAGGATGCGATACAGTCTTTTGTGACAGGCACCGATGTGGTGATCTGTTGCTACCTCGGCAATACAGAGCTCATGTCAGACGGCCAGAAACTTCTGATCGATGCGTGCGTAGCAGAAAAGGTTCCACGATACATCGCCGGCGACTTCTCTGTCGACATTTCCAAGATCTCATACGGTGCGCTTCCTCCAAAGGATCCTTGCAAAGATATCATGAAATATCTGGGATCGAAAGATATTCAAGGTGTTCATGTCCTCATCGGTGTCTTTATGGAGACATTCTGGAGCGATTTCATGCAAATCTGGGACCCAGAGCAGAAGAAGCTTTCCTACTGGGGTACAGGCCATGAAACATGGGAGTTGACAACATATGGAACTGCCGCTGAGTACACAGCAGCAGTGGCAATGGATGCGACGGCGGTTGGAACTCAGCAGTGTATGTCTACCACCATCTTTTTTCGAGTTAATGTATGTGGAAAATGCTAATTCCAGTAGTTCTCGGGGATCGCAAAAGTCTGATCGAAATCGTGGGGATATTCAACGAGGTCTACGGCTATACACCTGATCTCCAGAATCTCGGCTCACTGGAGGACTTGTATCAAAACATGCATAAGAGTTTACAGACAAGCCCTGATGATTTCATGGCTTGGATGCCTAAGTGAGTTTGTCCATTACTTTTCCAACTTGACTTCTTATTGCTTCAACGCATTTCCTCTACATAGCAGCAGAAGACACATAAAGCTAACAACATCCTACAGGTTCTTTGCCTACTGGAGCCAAAACGAAGACGCCCGCTTGAAGAGAGACTTGGAAAATGCCAACTATCTTAAAGTCGTGCCAGTGACCATTGAGGAATTTTTCAGACGCCACAAATTTGATGAATTGGCTACTGCCGTTGACAAGCTGACGTTCATGGCTTAGTTCTCTGGAGCTGAGATTGAACTCTAGAATGGAGATTGTAAGCGGCGGATGAGCGCAGAGGCCCAGCAGTGCAATGGTTGTGTATTTACTCGGTAAATACGGAGTGGTTGGGATGATCTCGGAAGATCAAGTGAAGGGCGAGAGTTGGGAGTGTGGTATCTTACTTGTCGAGAGGGCAATCGAACTAAAAACCAATATCTACCGTGGAAGGCTTGAATGTATGTGTTCTTATTTACTAGCATTGCCATTAAACGAGATTTTTCACGACCACTGCAGTAAACGGCAATTGAATCTCACTTTATGTCCTCATTTTTCCGACCTAACGAGAATTTTTGAAGCGAAAGACACATACGGTCAAGAAATTACTGTACTTGAACACCCTCAAGATAAACGTTATATCATTCAGTATCAAAAGTAAAACATCTTATTCCTGCTTACTAGTTATCTGCCGACTACTTGACTATACTTAAGAGCTATCAAAAACTTAAGCAGCTTCACTTGGAAAATAGTGGGTTACCTTTTTGACAAAAGTCTGAGGTAATTACGACTCTAAACATGCTTACCGAGCTGAAGCTGTCGTACACGAGTGAGATAACGAGACGGAAAGAGTTAAGAAGAGATGGCTTTAAGTGAAAGTTGAGTTCTGTACTAGGAGTTAGAAGCAGGCTTAAATAAACTTTACGGAGGAGCATGAGATAAGGGGCTGCGCTTTAAGCATTTACTTTGTTTGTTCTACTCCGTAGGATCGCCTATTCCATAATAAAGCATCGTTTCGCAGAAACACCCAGGGGCAGAAATAAGCTTTCGTTAGCGGCCATATCTAGGGAACGAGGAGTCCAGATACTTGAAAATCGACAAATTATACTATTCTAAGCAAAAATTTATTTCCCTCTTGGCGGAATAGGTTCGCCTGATACGAAGTAAGACTTAGCGGTGGCAGCCGTCTTAGCGAACTACCGTTGAGGGCTGCGATTTTGCGAGGGGATGAAGCCGTGATCTTGGCCTCACATAAAAGCTACGTCCAAATCACACATGCCTTAACTAAAACTCTCACATGGCACGCACCCGGGGCTAGACCACTTGTGCCAACCCTACCGGAGTCCCAGCACACTACTACGGGGGACATCGCCTAGAGCTTCTCAGCACGCACCATCAGTGTAGTTGATGTTCTCAAGCAGTTCTACCCATCTATTGATACTTGATCTACCCAACTAGCTACCTTCGTCTCTCCTTCCAAGCTGCCGCCAAAATCAGACTCGAGAACCGCTGCTCACCAAAGGGATTTCAGTCAAAACTCTTTTGCTCCGTCCTCCACTGGCACCGAAATATTTCCCAGGGTGCCACACGCAGAAGACCGCAATGGCAGGCAGCATCGGTACAGCTTCAAGTGCATAGAACATCCACTCGTGGGTGAACGGATATCCGAAGATGCCCCGTGAGAACTCGGCGAGACGAAAGATGCATCGGATCTGGAGATCGAACAATTAGCATAGCCCTACGAAGCAGGACGGGGTTAAACGGACGATAATCATGCCCGAAGAAAAATAAACCGCAACCAAAATCCCTCTCCACCCTCTCCCGGCCTCCTCATTCACTCCTCTCCTTGTCAATAGATGAAATTTCGCCAAAATTAAAAAGAAAAACGAAAATGTAGCCAACTGCATAGCTAGTCCAGCAACCATTACATTCTCTCCAATCTTTACAGTATTTCCTTCCCAATTATTAGAAGCTGCTATACCGCTACCGTTAACTTGGACGAGAAGGGTGACGATGTCGCATATAACGAAGATGCGGGTTAGTTTGGCAACCGGAATCTTGAAGATATGTGTGTGGTGGGAGGGAAGGACGCGGAGGCAGAGACGCGAAATAAGGAGGTAGTCGCCGGCGCCGACGAAAAGGGGGGCGACGACGATGAATGAGGAGGAGACAGCATAAAGTGGCTGGTTGCAAGTTAGTCTTCTTGTGATTCGGCTTATAGCATTAATCTAGGGAGAGAGGAAGTACGATTGAGGATTCGTCTTTGATAGATGCTGTTCGCACTGCATATCCACCCACTTCCAGAAGAGCCCCAAGAAAAACAACAATGAAGTAGTAGGACTTGTACTTGAAAACAGATTGCCAGAATTGGATTAACATGGGGATTGCGTAGAGGACTGTAGCGACGATTGCGAGGGGTAAGTTCGGGTCGTAGAGCCAGATAGAGTCTGGATGGGTTTCCCAATACTTCGCCATGGTGGTTTGTTGGTTTCTAACTATTTTGGGTCCAAAGATAGAATTGAAAATCAGGTATATTGAGAGTCCTTTTTGCAGTAGAGATGTCAAAATCTGAGATATTGTCTTAGGATGACTATCTTCCTTCAAGGGATGTCCAGCCTTTTTATGTCCTCCCCATCTCTGGTTCTCCACAACTCACTTTCACCGCATCAACTCATGGCGGTTTCTCAACCCAAAGTAAACATAGCCTCATCGTTAAACACGAGATACGCGGCGCAGGTCCGCACTTTGGATGCAAAATGATTGGAGCGTGGGCAAGTGGCCTGGAACTTCTTCGCATTCATCGTGTTGAAGGCACTTGCTGACGTTGCAGTGGTTCTCAATGGCTTGGCGCGATCTTGCCAAGAGTAAGCGCGGGGGAAATGAGGTGCCTCATGATTACTAGGGTACATTATTGCCGAGCTTTTTTCTGCTATGAATTCCGACTCTACCACGAAATGCTTACCAATTCTACGATCCATGGCAGAAGCATGCCTGGGCGGATTACTTGATCAGCCGTAGACTTGTGGTATTTGGTAGGGACTGGATAAACCAACCTTCGTGCTGAAATGAGTTAAGGGCATGTGCAACATGGAGATTCTAGACACCTTTCATTTTCATTGTCGCAAATCCTGGTTATAGACAACCGTTGAAATGATATGCTGTCAGTTTATCCATAAGTCCTCTATCCAGCACAAGCTCCCTGTCGTCTCGGGCTTCAGCCCGAAGCTCGATATCCAAATTTGTCATAAGCTCGTAGATTTTGTTAACTCTGTGCTACAGAAAAGATTTTCGAGACCAATCCCCTTCAAGAACGCACGTCGTCAACACGCATTTGTGTTCAAAACCTTGGTCTGCTTCAGGATCAAGATTTTCGAAATTAGACCTGCTTTCAAGCAAGTACATCCCTAAACGAATTGGCTTAAACTCTCTTCGCAAGACATCGTGAGGTAGCGAAGGTTAATACCAGATTGCATCCCTAACAGAATCTGCCACAGCTCTTGGCCAGCCATTGAACTTCTTCTTGTCATCTGGAAGCATATCACAAACCGAGTATATCCAATCCAAATGATATCTAACCGGGGTCGATTTATTTCTTCCAGACCACTCGCGGCCAATAATCGGATCACCGACAATTTGGATAGCGAGGAAGTGTGTGATGAGGACTCTTCCACCCAAGTTCTTAGGATCGATTAGATCTCTAAAGGGCTGACTTTCTAGGCCGATAATGAAGCGGTAGACGGCGATAAATTTAAAATAGACTGGAAGGTCAGCATGTCTTCGAACACCAGAGTTTAGTGAAATTGACCTTGTACTGAGGATATTGCCGCTGCCTTGGTGACATCAAATAAAACCTGATAAAATAGTAGGTTCACTGGCCTATCGAGAAGAGGTAGAACAGCAGTCAAAGAGTTCTTTGCACCTTCAATCAAATTCCCAGGGAGGACTGAGAGATTTATGAGTCGTTCTTCCATAAAGCTAAAATCATCCTCCTCAGTTAAGAAGAAGGTCATGGGAAGATTCTCAGCCCTTAGGTGATTACTCAGAATACTGCACCCTCGAACCGTTTGAAAAAATTCCTGGAGTCCGTCCTTTATGTAAGATGATTGAAATGCGATGAGATAGCATGATGCTAGTAGAGCATCGGCGTCGCTCCCCGTTTGGCGTCTCGTCAAGATAGCAGTATTAGATCCTTTGATAGCGTGAATTCGGTGATAGATTGCTGTGGTCTGGAGATCCATTCCCGTGACAAGTTCGAGATGTGACGCTGCTATTCCAAGAATTGCATGCATCAAAAATTCATTCTGCTCCCCAAGGTTAGCGAGAAGAGGATGAAGAGAGGAAACCCACATGGTGTGCAATTAGCGGTACTTGAGAGACCCAAATAGAATTATCACTGATTGGGATATGAGGATAAGCACCAAGCAAGAAATGGTGGAACAGTCGCATGTCGTTCAGGCTAAAAATCGTTGGCGTTCCTTGGAGGTTGAGAGACGCTATTGGGGTTGGAGAGCATGTGGCAGACATCCTGAGCGCAGACAAAGTCTTTGGATCCGGATATGTGCATTCGATGTCCTTCCTCGTGCAATTGTGGCATGATGGCCGTGTTTCCTGACACTGTAGTACTGTTAGCTTCATTCACCCACTTGCTAGGTTCAGCATTCCTTGATTCTCCTTTTCTTGCAGTTTAAGCAGCCTCGCGTCGACTTTGTGTGTCCTTTCCTCGATTTCTGGAGCTATGTGAACTTAGCTTGAGATTCCCTGGTGATCCAACTTCTCAAACGTGAGAGGTGTTCCTACCCCACCTGACTGAGGCTTTCGCTTCGCGATGAGTTGTCCGCGTCCTCTCGAATCCGAAGAACTTGTCAATGACAAGGGTTTACCGTGTGGGCTTAGGACAGCGAAAGAGTGCGTGCATGTCTCGCTGGTGCTTGAGTCACTAGGTATGCTTGGGCTCAACCAATTTTCACTCCTTGACGATAAGTCCGTCATAGTGTTGTATGCAAGACTATCTTTAATCGAACAGAATTTATTGTAAAGGGGATTTGAATTGCTTATCATAGTTATGATTTATGTTGGGTGGGTGACGACGACTCGCTTCACCGGTCACGAAATGGCTTAGCCTCGAGAGCAAGACTGCTCCGTGCTCCTAGCGCCTGAGACGGATCAACGAAAGGCCGAACTCACTACGCTCTTTTCTCTTCGAAGAACCAACCTTCTTATTTTCGAAGGCACAAGAGGTGCTGACTTTTGAGTGTTCTGCTATCCCCTCCGAAATCACAAATACAACTCTCACAGCATGAGCACCAATCGAATTCATCGCTGGATACTCACCGGAAAACACGTATTCGAAACCTCTGTCGACGGCAAAGCAACTGGTAGCACTGTCGCGACAGAACCAACAGAAGACGCTGCGCTCGAGGAGGGAGCTAGTGTTTTATCCGAGCATATTGAGCAAAGATCCCCAGACAATCCCGTTTCGACGAACACCTCTTCCCAAGGCGAAAGCCGCAATGAGCTGCTCATCGGCTGCGATAACGACCTACTGAGACCGACGACTGATCAGATCAACTATACTTTCTCGAGAGGGGAGAGATTATGGCGGACATATATCGCACACGCCAATTCCGTGCCACCTCGTTATATACCGGAAGGGTGTTTGGATCCATATATCCTGATGCAAAATATGCCACCACTTCCTCAAGATCTGCCCAGGCAGCGGATCATCACAGGTCAGGCCCTGTGGCACGTGCCGCATCCCGAACTGCCCAAATCTTGTCAGCAAAAAACAGAGACCTCGCCTGATGACGATGCTTGGAATCCGGAGGATGTTTATAATTTCAAGAAGGGATTTGCTCTTTCGATTGATAAGCCAACGGCATGTCGAATAGCCTCTGGACCATGTCACAACGATGAACGGCCAAATAGTATGGCTATACTTACGTTGTGTTGGGGGTATATGTTCTGCGTGCGGTTTCTCGAAATGCAGAAGAGGCCTATACGATACTCGTCGACGAGATTGACACCTGTGTATTCTAATGGCTTCAAGCCTCAGCTTGGGGATAATATCCTCTACCTTGGGTCCGCATCTACGGATCTGGTCCGGTGGCTTTGTGCGCTTCTAGCTCCAGGTCTAGGATGGACTGTGCAGGGTCCCATGCCACCCACCGTGAGCAGCGTACCTTGATGGAGCAACTCAGTTTATTATTGTTACCGATATACCGGTTAACTTTCTGCCGGATGAGCGGCCGCCTTCTTCGAAGAAGGCTGCGGACCTTCTTATCGAATTTTGTGCGTTGAATGACGCTGGATCGCCGGCAGCGAATGGCGAGAGCTCGTACGATACATTACAACAGCCTACAGCGGGTTTCCTAGCAGCACTTGCGCTACCATTCTACAACGAGCTAGATTTACAGCCACAGCTTCCTATGCCGAGAGTCAGCGCAAGTCTTCGAGCACAGTCTAGACCCTTGGACTACATTCGAGATTATGTGGCAGACATGCCATACTTTATGACTCTGAGCATATCTCCAGCTTCCATGGGATCTATCATTTGGAGCATTTTTTGGGAACCAGGAGTCGAATGCAATCTCGTTAGTGCATGGTTTGGTTCAATACTGGAAGTGATTAGGCCAATTATAAAGCTGGAAATGTGGAAATGCTTGCTAAGATATTCACCTTACGACGAAAACGAGTTGGCCTGTTGTGGCGTGCAATTTTCGATCTAGGTAATGTCAAGATACTTGATATGATCGTGTCCTATCTTGAGTCTCACGAAGAGCGCTGGGGTGGTTCGTTTGCGGGCCCAGACATAGATGTGGCTGCTTGGACTGGCTCTCCACAGTCATTCTTTGATGAAAGTTTTGTGGGCAGTTATCAAGATATCACATCACAAGTCCCTCGATCCGATTTGTTGCGCCACCGTTTCAACTTTCGTTTGGGTGATCTCAACTATATTCGCTCCGGGTGGCAACCTTTTGGCCGCGTGACTAAAAAGCAGATTGAACCGGACTTATGGCATGCACTTGAATCAGGAAGCCCACGGGAATACAAGCATCGGGTCTGGTGGCTGAAGGACAAGGACGACCACATGATCGCCGAAGTTCAGCATGGTCTGAGATACGATAAGGCGGAAGACCTCAAATATGTTGACGACGAACTACTTTTCGAGAATAACCAGGTAGTCGAACCAAGTAGGCATAGTTGCAGCCTCAAACTTGCCCCATCATTTGAGGCCACATGGAGCACGATGCACTATGGAGCGACAGAGGCTTCAGGAGATAAGAGTCTTGAAGCAACATTGATGGAAGGAATTAGAAAGCATCCATGGTTCGCCGACTCGCGAGGCATCTAGCTGAGTTCTGTATGATCCGTACGCTTGCAATCGACGAGCATTTCAGTCCATCAATATAAGTCCTCATCTGAAGCGATCATTTGGTTGCCTTGCCCTTGCCTTTCCCAGAACTCCTTCCTCGATTCGACGTTGACGAATCTGTAGGTTCTAGGTCTCGCCATTCATACTCGGACTCGTTGCCAGACAGACGATATCTCCCCCATTGATTCCGGCCATTGTCCCAAGCCCATTCGCTCCAAGCCGCGGTGCTACTCCCCCCAATGTGAGTGTTATCCATTGCGTTCACTAACTGATCTATCCCCTTTGTTGTTTCCTGCTCGAGCCTCTGAGCACTCCACGCAAGCGGATCTTCGGAGCCCGTAGAGTCGGTTCGAGCATGCCCTGCATACTTGGATGAGGTTTGTTCGGTTGTATCATATTTGTCCTCGCCAGGAGACAACGGTCTATAGCCTGGATGATGTGGCAGGTACTCGTGCCTTGCTAACGGAACTGCAGCTCGAGCCTTGTCAGGATAATACTGCTCACCGCACCTGCAAGGAATAAAACAAATCCTCCAACCTCGATGTGTTGTGACTTGGCAAATTTCGAAAGTAGTCTTGCACTTTTTACGTTCTAGTATGTTTGATTCCAGGGATAGCTTCCTGAGATCTAGAAATGGATTTCGTCCTTGTTATTTTATTACTATATTCTCAGTCTGAAAGCGGGCACACGTTACGACTACGCAGACTAAGGGCCTTTCCCTTCATTTATTCTCCCTAAATAGAAGGTTCTTCGTTTCTTATCAATGCATATTATTGCCTAGACAGTCATTGCCCATTGATTAGATTCGAGCGGCTTCGGGGTGGCATGGTACTCAGGCCAAGAAATTGGGGCCAACCGAATCTGATGTCTCGCACATTCTCAACCGCGCTCAGCCAAGTAGGGCGTAGCTACCAGCCCGCTAGAAATGGTGTCACAGAAGACTAGTGGACGTCGGGGAATATGTCCGCTGTGAAACCCTTGTAAGTTATCCATTCTCAAATGGTCAGTCATTTAAGATTTTATATGGCGTGCATCGGGCGAACCCGTCTAGGCCACTGCTCAGTCGAATGATAAGCTGCACAAGAAACTCAAGAAAAAGTTACCAGGGATTAGCGTCGTGGCAAGCTGTCCTGCCGTGCGTCTTGTTCTTTCGTGGATGCTACTTGTCCACCCCCGAATAGTCGCCGGTTGTTCTACGCTGTAGACTTTCTGACCGGATATTCCATCCGGATGCAGTTCTGCCGCAGACCCCTCAGCTCTTTACCGGGAAGTTAGCCAGCTGTGAATTTGCTACTACGGTGACAAGCTGGCCGCGTTCGACCGAGCTCGTGGTTGTGGCACACCGGTACCATAGCGCCGAAGCTCGGCTAAGCTCACTAAATATTGTATCGTTGTTTGAGACATTCATTCGTTGACTACGGTAAGCCTATGATAGGTGCTGCTACGTCCACCACGAAACTTTACCACTCTGCATGGTCCCTAAAACAAACCGTAGAATGTAGGTGGATGAGGTAGGGGATGGACAGGAGTATTCAATCACTGTCGGACGGAAAGACAGTAATTTGATGTCCAGGCGAGCACAACTGACGCCTTTGTAGTAGATCTGATTCATACCGTTCAACATCTGTGGTCTAGAACCGCTAAATCTCGGGCCATCTAGGTGGTCCAGAATGCTGATTCTCTAGACTGGGCCAACTAAGGCTTCAAAGTGCAGGCTTCTCCACACAACGCTAGTCATCAGTCCTCCCCAGGCCTACCCCAGGTCTAGACGAGAATCGAAGACTCTTTCTTTAAGTATAAACGGGGGACACTTGAACCAGAAGACCAGATTTACTTCAGTCTCTTTACATAAGCCCTACTCACAACAATCTCTACAACTCTTCAGGATGGGCAAAGACGAGACAACAACCGCTGGCACGACAGTCATTGCTGCTGATGAGGAAGTGGCCCCAATGTACTGGAATCACATGACGACCTTCTTCCTCATCATAGTAAGTTGTTGATTCGGTTTTGCGGCTAGATTGAAATCTGATGGGAGCATCATAGGCAATCAACAATATGTACGCTGCTCAAGTGGCATTACTTGTGGCCGGAGGCGCATTTTCTCGAGCCATCGCAGCTGTGGTCGGAGGAATGACTCTGACTTCCTGGGGAGTTGCCGGTGGAGCATCACCACTCTTGCACGCCATCACCTCCGAAATACTCCCTCGCAAATATCGATCGCGGGCACAAGCTATAGTCACTAGCTCAGGCGGTCTTGGATGTCTACTCGCCCTTCTCCTGGGTGGGCCACTCACTGGCCTCTCCCAATCCAGCTGGATTCCGGAACTGCTTCAATGCATGCGCCGGCCGCTTCGCTTTCGCTGCCATTGCACCAGCCCTGCTCTACAACCCACCACCTCGAGAGCTGCAGATTAGACTTCCATTCGGAGAGAAGCTTCGTGCTCTCGATTGGATGGCTTATTTCCCGGTGAACTCGGGACCGGTCCTTGTCTGTCTGGGTCTGTTGTGGGCTTAGAACCCCTATCCGTGGATGAACGCTTACGTTCTTGCTCCATTCCTTGTTGGATGCGCCTTGATTTTCGCTTCGGTTATCTACTCCTGGAAGCTCAAAAGGGATGGCCTATTACACTACAATCTCTTCCACGACCGAAACTTCGCTCTTGCGCTATGCTGCATCTTCTCCGAGGGGGCCGCGTTCATAGGAGCTAATGTTTTTGTCCCTTCCTCGCTTGGTATACTCTACACCGGGGTGATGTCTCCTTTCAGGTAAGCTGTGTGCATTTGTGTCATTTTCTTTGCCAGGATTGCTGCCTGTGCTGTATCAGGGTTTTATGTCTATAAGACTAAGATGGTGCGGGCAACAACCATGGCTGGATGCTTCTTTTTTATGCCTTTCTACATCCTAATGACTACGGTCAAAGCGACGTTACTGCAGGCTTATTACTAGGGATACATCCCATTTGCTGGCCTGGGCTTGGGTTCCATCTTAATTCCCCCGGTTACATCTGCGCAACTCCCCACGCCGCCGGCGATGATCGCCATCAGGGCTGCTGCAGACTATGAGGAGTTTCAGAGGCATCATCGGTCTGGCGATTTTCAACGCAATTTTTGCACACGGTCTCAACTCAAACCTTGTTCCAAGGTGGCTGCCGCTGTTATTCCGTTGGATTTGTAGACAGAGAATATTCTAATGCTGCTCGGTGGATTGATGTTACGCAATATGACTTTGATAAAAGGGGTGCCAGGTTTTACACCTCAGAATACTAGCGCTGCCGGACTTGCTATAAAACAAGCCTATGTGATAGGCTTTTGAGATGTGTATATTACTGCTGCAGTATTCTCGTTTGTAGCTCTTGCTTATAGGTTCAAATCTTTCTCGATTGATTAGTAGATTGAAGTGCACTAACTCTGAACTCAGCTACCGCATTCCTGCCAGATCCCAATTCCGAATTCAATTCCAAGATCGATGCGCCAATCGATAGATTGTCCGCGAGTGCTGACGAGGAAAGCGAGGAAAAGCCGCAGGAAATTCCCGTCGAGCGTATGATAACGGATTAGGATTGGTCTCTTGAAGGAATTAAGAAGTGGGTATGGACTCGTGCAACTTGTTGTGTTCACACCGGCGCCTGCACTAGTGCTTATATTCAGAACCTGTCTGTCTACGGCAATGTCAACTGGTCAAAGTAAATCAGGTTTCATAATGAAAAATTTTAATTTTTCGTAAAGATCTCGGAATCCCCATTATACACATCCAAACTTGTTCAACACGATTGTGGTAATCTCACACAACAGTTATTATCTTTTGCTTCTGACGCAAATAGTCAGCACCGCTGCCCTACTCAGGCGCTACTCACCCTCGCCTCACCCCTTCTCAGGCTACTCAGTCGCGTTCCTGCCCACCTTCCCGTGGCCGATTACAATCGGCCTATTATCCGGTTCTTACCGAGCGAAATCTGTCAACTATATTCGACCATCCCGCTGCTCTCTCTCTCTCCACTGTCCATTCTCTGGTTTCCGTTTTTAGTCCAGTAGAGTATGCAGGAACTGATGCTTTCATCGGACTCGATACGGTACCGGATGAAGATAGGTGGTCAAATCACTAGTTTTAACTATGTGGACCTTAATTTTTCAACTGATACCACACTTTTCAAAAACATGCAGGGTTTAACTTCTCAATAATAAGATAGGAACCGCTGGATGTGTTTCTACGGCCCCTAAGTCGACGATGTTGTGAATATAAAGGCAGTTCGCCGGGGCTGACAGAGTGTGGATAGAAACTTAACGACTGGCCATCAAAATTTATTAGACTTGGACTATTTTACTAAAAGTCTGGAGTACTTATTTAATATTTAGGGTTTAATGATTCTATACCGCAATCTAAAGTCAGCACCGAGTCCCATAGCTCACCAGTATTCCGAAACTCATCAATATATACTCGAATCGTGTAATGCCTAATGTCAAGGATCTCCACCCATAATGGGGTATACAAGCAAGGCTATGGCCTTAGAGTGGCGGAAATAGAAAGATGATCTATGTTACGTTATTTCGGAACTTAGTCTCAAGAATCGGACGTTCTTTATTACATCGAGTGGTTATGTTGGAGTCTATTCACAAGTTCACTACAACAATATTGTGATTATCTGTACGGGCGTCTCAGTTTCGTATATTTTCGACCAACATCGAATAGGAGATATCGATTTCAGGGTAGAGCATTTATTCTTGGGATTATACACGGGAAATTCCTGGACACTTACCCTAATCTCAAAAAGTTCCTAGTAGAGCATTTATTCTTCACAGTTATAAGAAGACGATACAATCTAATTATTCTATCCATACTCTATACGACCAAAAAATGATAGTTCCCACACTATGATTAGGAGTTCGCTTAAGGCAGCTAAGTTCTACGTACTAAGTTCTCTTGCGCCATCATCTGGAAGGAGAGGCAGTTGTCTTCGAAGATAGCTTTGAGGTCTTTGAGGGAGGCATTGTTGTCGTTTTCAAGGAATTCTTCGAAGATGTCTTTGAGAAAGACATTATTGTTGTTTTCGAGGAACTCTTGGAGGAAATTTTCGAAGATATCTTCGAGAAAGATGTTGCCGTTGTTTTCGAGGATGTCTTTGATGGAGACTTTACCGTTGTCTTGGAATTCAATCCAGGAAGGGATTTAGTAATTGACTTTGACGTGGTGGAAGAACCGGTCTTCGCGGTGGACTTTACGGGAGTACTGGCGGAATGTACACTGGTAGACGTTGCCTTAGTAATAGAAGTAGTGCTCGTAGTTGGGTGTGGTACAAAATCGTAATAGTCGGCGACAGAATACGGTGATGAGTAGTTTAGAATGACTTTAACGCCAGCAAGATCACCGTAGCAGTTACAGGTGCCCTCGGCATCCGTTAACAGCCACTGGAAACCAGAGTGTTGCAAGCAAGAAGCGTAGCAGATACCGGTTATACCGTACTGAGCAAGTGCAGGCTGAGCCGGCTCGATGGTTAAAGGACCGCACCAGTTTCCCACGCTGCCAAAAGGTCCAGAAGCAGCGCCTTCTGGACAAGTAAAGACTCCCCAATTTTGTTCCGCTGGGGGATGTTGGCCGTCCCACGCAGCAAAAAAGTCGATGAATGTAACCCCAGGAGTCGCCGCTGGTTGGTCAGGGTAGTTGGCAGCCCAACAATCGCAGGTGTTATCTTGTGAATTCCAGGTGCCTGTCCTAAGCCCGTCAGGACCCGAGGTTTCCAGGCAGTAGTTGGCACAGGTTTTCGCATCTTGTTGAGTACTGGCGGCGAGGAAACTGTCCGCATTGAATCCTTGGAATAATTCGACCCCTGCACACGCCCAATATCTTCCGAAAGATGGAACATCAAGAACCTCGATTGTTCCTTGGCAGCCGTATGGGAGAGCGATTACTCCATAGCAGAGAATGGCGATCAGCGATAGCAGTTGAAGAGGAATTGCGCGTTGTATGCCGCTAGCCATTGTTAAAAGACCAAACCAAAGTAAATAGTTCTCTGCTATCGCGGTGAGCTTGGAAGAACCTTAGCAATTAATCTAAGGCTACTGCGACTCACATATATAGTACGCCGACAGTAAGATCAAGATTTGAGGCGCAGATAACTTCGTCCAGTAGCAAGGAGGTCTTCTAGTGAGCACGATTCAGCCGCACGAAAAGGCGTTAAATAAAAGTAAGTGCCGCCGTGGCGCATCAAGAAAAAGAAAAGCTACGGAAAGAGCCACTTCAGCTTTGTGTAAAGGCAAATGGCCGGTTACACTTGTAGTAAGAGTACCTTTTTATTGTAGGGTCTTGGATTTAGCCCTCTGTAGTGCATCTGAATTCAGCTATAGTTAGTTAGTAAGTACTACCTATATATCGTAGAATTGCTACCGTCATAATGAGCTGTTTATGCAGCCGTGGAGAGTGCCTAAATTCTTAAAAATCAGGCGTACGGGAACCCCGCTCATATGAGCCGTGCTGGCGTACGCCCGTTCTACGAGTAAAGTTTCACTTCTTGAAATAAACCGCAAATTCGGAATAGCTTGCGCCACCTTATTGAGTGCCATCGGCTCATTGCGTTTTACGCTTGCAGCCGAAATTGTCGTCTGAGATTGCTAGAGGAGTCCCGTAATACCACAGATTGAGGTGAGCCATATCCCCAGTTTGGACGTTCCAAGGCTGTGCTCGCGCAAGCGAAACAGTTTATTGGCGACATGGGGTCCAGTGGCTTGGTCAGGCTTTCCGAAATGGAACTTTTCGGCTTCTCATCGAGGTGACTGGGCAAATGATCATTGAGCATGATCATTCTGCCCAAAGCATGTGGAAATTATTGGTGATTCCACAAATGGCGATAGCGATGGTTTCCTCTGAGCACAGCTGGGGGCTGGTTTGGGAAATCGGAGCGAGTCTAGTTGTCGCCTTATATTGTGACAAAGTCTCAATCCAGAAACCAGATAAAATGCATCACTGTTGCCGCTCCTGGGCAAGCGGAATCCAACACCGACCTTGGAGGAGATCTTGCTAAAATTTGCGTGGGTAAGGGGACAAAAACTCATGACTTCAGGAGTTGCCAATTCGAGCAATCCCTTCATATCAATGGAATACGAGGCTTGCAATTTCACCGTAAATCAAGTTATCCGGGATTTCCCGTATTAACTCGCTTCCCGCCTTCTCCCTCTTTCTCTCAACAGGTAGCTAACAACAAACACAAACATAGAGCTCATTCAAATCATGCACAAAGCACATTGCCGCCTTAGAGACTAGTCCCCAGCCCTGTCTTACGGGCCGACAGGCTCGACTTCGCAAACCTTACCAGCTTGTGCTTCGCTGCGGTGCTCGCATACTACCCGGAGCCACAAGATCTCGTCCCATACATCGACGCGAAGCCGCCCGCCATCGAGGTTGACCTGCCGTGCCAGTATCCCGACCCCGGACCCGAAAGTTGAGCCCAACGCCGCACATATGCACTCCTTCGTGTAGGTGTTCAAGCCGATGACAGCTTTTCTAAATCTTGCCGGAGGCGTGCGTCCGGGACTACAGCCAAATCGGAGTCGACCTATGCTGTCGTGATGAGCCGCTGTCAAACTTCACGTATATCTACAGTACGGGCGCTGGGAGATTGACAAACTGCCAGAACTAGGCGTAAGCTGCCCTGCGCATTCCCAAGTTACGTTACATCTGCTCATGCCCTTCCCTTTCAGCGTGGCCAAGTACTGGAGATCTACGCAGCAGAAACCGTATGACGACGTTGCACAGTGCGTGATTGACAACAGCCAAAAGCTCGACTGGATCTCGCAACCCATCATCCGTGAGGGCGCCAAGAGCTGCATGGTGGCGTATTACGGCACTACTGGGCAGGCATCCAGGTTGCCACGGTCTTGGATGCATTGTTTATGAGGGTGCTCTGATATCCAAGAAGAAGTCGCCGGTACCAGAGGGCGAAGAGATGACGGGCCCCATCTTGCCACGGAACATCGGGCCAGACAAACCCAGACCCCGCGTCGAAGCCGGCGCGTTCATGATATCGCGCGCGGGAGTTAAGAGGGAGACGAAAATATGGGCGCGAGAGGTGGTCTTCATCCTCCCTCGCCGGCAAGGTGATCGCATCGCCAACATCCTCGCCGTGGTCATGACCTGCAGCTAGGTCGGGGCGCCTTCTTCGACGCGCGGAACGATATCTGGATTCTCTTCATCCTCTTCGCCATTTCCTTGGCTTCCCCCACAGCTGGTCTCAGGCGACCCTGGCAAACATCGTCGCCGGCATGAGGTTCACCGTCTACTACTTCCACGACGCCTGGCGGACTAACCCTAACCCGCTAGCGCTACACATCAGTCTCCGTATCCTCGCTATTGGAGCCTTCTTGGCCGTCATCCTACCACTGTTCTGCTGGATACTAGTTATCATCTACGCGAAGGAAGCTACGGATTCGGGCTTCTTGGCTGTTGTCATCTCCTGGGGCGTGATGATCCGCGTGGGCATCTGCATAGTCAGCCTGTCGCTCTACGCCGTCTAGGAGGTTAGAGCGCTCATCTACCTAGCCTTCACAGGATTTAAGGACCAGAAGAGGCCGCCTGTCAAGATGACGGTTTGGACTGCAGGAGGCAGTTTGATGAGACAGCAGAAGCAGCCGATCAAGATTGATGCCTCGCAGTTTCGGGCCGCATGCGCGGTTCTGGTTGCGTTTGGCTGGACCATCAATGTCGGGAACTGGATCTTCTATTCGATTTTCTTGATATAAAATAATATATATAACTGGCCGAGCTCCTTACATGTGATCTGAGAGAGAGCGAGGTAGCTATGCATGCAAAAATACTTTTGCCGTTTCCCGGCGGGAGAAGACAAAGTATAATAAGCGGCCAAGCGCAAGAAGAAAGTCACAAACGGAGAGCGGCAAGCGGGTTGATTGCTCGCTGCAGCTGTCCAAGCGTCTTATTCAGACAATACAACACAACTAGTTTCCAACACTACCTTCAAACTGATCTACACGTGACCATTAGACGACCCCCGTAGTTCGCCAGGTTATAACTGACTATGTCTAGCGCTTGTGAGCCGTCTATATAGAAAAACATGTTATGGAGAGCACTAAATCATTCTTTAACAGGCAGGGCGGCTTCAGCTTTTGCTTCGTGGGTGGAGGAAGTGGTGGAGCCTAGTCTAGCTTCTTGGGGTCCATTCTGGCTCCCATAGATTCTTTAGCGCAGGCCTCCTCATGCGTAGGTGGTACAACATACTCCCTGTGTTGCGGACTTATTCAGGAAAGTGTAATCGGGCCACAAGGGAGCCAAAACAGGCTACCATAGAGCCAAAATAGGTCCCCGCTTATAGTACTCAGGTTCAAAGACGGAAATCAACTTTGGTGAGGTCACTTGTCGTCCAAGATTATAATGGAAAAGCTTTCACGAACTGAACAACAAAATCACACAAATGGGAGTCTACGCTCCCGACTCCTTCTGCATGCTTGTGACTGGGGGTTGAAGCAGTTTTAGTACCGAAGGTAAGGAGGTACGACTAAAGACAGGGCTTAGCGTTGCGGTATAAGGCATACATATTAAATATATATATACGTTTTTATAATCTTACTATTAAGCTCCTTTTTATACTAGTATTTGATTAGTTTTACAAATGCGTTTAATTGGTTTGCAAAATTCGTTTGATTGGTTCGAAAAAAATGCACGTGCTTCCTGTATTACATATGTACCTCAGGCTTTCTATTGTGATTAGGTACTAACCTATGTACTAGCCTAACTAATACGACCCCAAAAGTTCCTCTCTTTTCTTAAGTATAGCCTATATTTAATTTAGTACTAGGTATATTAAGAATTTGTAATTTAGGGTATTAATACCTTACTAAGGGGTACCTTAACCCCACCCCTTAGACTCCCCTCTCACCCCCCTCCGTTCCCTTAGGTGTAAAGAGAGCTAGGAGGTACAAAGGTGCAAAGGTACAAAAACACGTGCATTTTTTGAACCAATTAAACGCTAGCACAAAAAGGGCTTAATAGTAAGATTATGAAAACGCATATTATTTTTGGAATATGTGCCTTGCGCCGTAGTGCTAAGCCCTCTTTTTAGTTGTATCTCCTTGCTTTCGGTATAATAAAGTAACTTAATAGAATTAAAGAGGTTCGAATTAAGGGGATTATTTACTTCGATTTAACGAAGTTCAATTAGATTACTTACTTTACTTCTTGTCCCTTTGTGCCTTTGTATCGTAAGATTACCTCTTGGCTTTTTTCACCCCCGAGGAAACAAAGGGGGTGGGAGGGGAGTCTGAGGGGTGGAATTAGGGCACCCCTTACTAACGCACATAGTGCCTTAGATTAGAAGTTCGTATAGTAATATACCTAATACTAAATTAAATATAAGCTATACTAAAGAGAATAGAGAAGCTTTTGGGGTGGTGCTAGCTAGGCTAGCATAAAGGTATAGGAATTTCACTATGCAAAGCTACCCAGCGGCCGTCCAATTGGGACCAAATCCGTTTAGGGCGCGCTGCAGCCAATTGGCGCCCGCCACGTAAGCGGTTCGCCAGGCAAATTCTAATTTGGTGTTAGTCATAGTCGAAGCAGTAGGCATCAATTCAAATAGGGACCTCACTAATCTGAACCCAAAATCGACTTCTACTTGATCTTTGAAGCCTATATTCTTTATCAGTTGCTTTTTTAGCCCTTCGCAAAGTCGTTGTAGGCTGTCGTAGGCTCCCACAAACTAGCGACGTCGTATAGGCCACCTGTAAGACCACGCTCAACCAATCCGGAAATCATCAAAACCCAAAAACAATATCGCTTGCTTCCTGTAGGTGTTAGGACATCAAGGTCTTTATGGTTTGGGAGTCAGATCTAATGCAACAGAAGAATCCACGGCCAGGACTTGATAGAAGAAACGAGCAGGATAAATGCGGCAGATTCAATTGAAACCATGGACGTGGATCCTTGGTGACGCCCTACTTGAGAAGGAAGAACCAGACGGACTAATTCATTTCCCACGAGTCCCCACTGGATCTGAAGACTGCCAACTATGCACTCGAGGCCAAACCCTGCATGGTTATGGGATGAATATGCTTGCCAAATCGGCGAAGTCGGGCTGTTCAACTTGTTCCATTAGGTATCTTGCAGTTCTCAAAACGTATCAATGGAGCGATACGGAAGCCCAAAACACACCCTGTGTGCTCCATTTTAGAGATGCCATTGTCAGATACACTCCTCTTTACGAGTCCCATCGAGTTCGAGGACAGTTCAGTGCGCATGGCGGCTCGGACAGTATCTGGGTTTATACGGAGTGTGGTCAGCCTGAATCCTCTTGGCCTGGAGTTGGTGTTGGACGAGAACTTGGGCGCCGCAGGGAAACGTATGCCGGAATTATCTCTAGATGGTTGGATACTTGTAACCATAGCCATGTCGAGTGTCCGAAAGGATCGCAACCTCTACCATCACGAGTCCTGGAAGTTGGAAAAGAAGGCTCACACACTTTACGGTTGCGTGTTACACGCGGAAATGACGGTCGCTACGCTGCACTCAGCCATTGTTGGGGAGGTATGGTCTCGATACGAACGTTACGGGAGAATTACCGATTGCATCAAACCTCCATCGAGTTCTCCGAGCTACCAGCGACCTTCCGAGATGCTGTCATCGTCACCCGAGCCTTGGGCATACCATACCTATGGATTGATTCTCTCTGTATCATTCAAAATGACACTCACGATTGGGAGGCTGAGTCCAGCAACATGGGAGCCGTGTACCAGAACGCCTATCTGGTCATTGGTGCAGATATGAGTCCGAATTCCCGGCAGGGATTTCTGGATCCGGAACGGGACGAGAACTATGGTCGAGGAAAATCTTTAGGACGGGTGATAGACGAAGGCGCAACGATCCGCGTCCGAACACACAAGATTCATTTCAATATTTGCGCACCGATACCAGCCTATGCAATCAAAAGGTTTCATGGAGACTCAAGACAACCGCTTGCACTCAGGGCATGGGCCCTTCAGGAACAGCTTCTGGCATCTAAGATGGTGCACTTCACAACCAAAGAGATCATTTGGCGATGCAGAGAATGCCTAGGCTGTGAGTGCCTGGAGCTCGATCACAAATACTCAACTGATGCGGAACATGATGACGTTCATTTCCAGCGGATATTATCTGATCCCGGTGTCGACAGGTATGTGATATGGTATCGTATTGTTGATAAGCTGATGGAACGGTCTATCACGAACAAGCTCGATATCTTTCCGGCCCTTTCAGGTCTTGCTAAGAAGATGGGAGAGCATTACGTTGGTACATATCTTGCAGGTCTCTGGAGCAATGACATACTTCGAGGACTGTTATGGACCATCGAGGGCAAAATTCCATCACGTATTACTCCTTACAGAGCGCCTTCCTGGTCTTGGGCATCTGTCGATATGAATTTTCAACCATACATCTCTACGTGGAATATTCCCATTACAAAAGTGGCTGTGGAGAAATCTATTGCGAAACTCCTGGGTTGGAATTGTAAACCGATTGGGCAGGATCCAAGGGGAAAGCTATCCGAGGGGTCCAATAGCTACATTAAAATCTCGGGGCCGATGATGGAAGTGCACTGGGTGGTTACTGATGGAGGAGGGAGCTGGGTCACGAAAACTGAACGCTCCGTGGACAAGTTCGATCACGAACTTGATTTTGAAACGTCTCTGCTGGATTTGAATGAGAATCTATACTTTCTGTTGCTTTTGACGATGCATAGGTTGGACAGTGGTGTGAGACAATGTGGTTTGGTGCTAAAACGTAGGGCTCATGGTCGAGACGCCGAATTTGAGAGGGTTGGCGTATTCGATTTTCGCAAGACACTTGATATGTGGCAGACTGAACTGGAAGAGAGCGAAGATTCGGTTGCTACGATCTTTTAACATATGGATAAAGGATCTGTTTTGTTAGAGTTTCGCCTCAGCCGTGTGTGAAGGGGGTGGCCATGGCCCGTTAGTGAGTTAAGATGGCAAAGCCACTCAGCTCGACAAGGGTTTTCAGCGAGTTTTACCCCTATTCTTTTGTGTATTTAGCTCAGGCTTCGCCCTCGCCTAGTTCGAATCTACGTCCGCTCTAATAACTTCTAATATATTTTAAAGAAATTTTTTATTGTAAGTTCGTATAGAGGAGAAGCCGGTTTATAAGTCCCTCCCCCCCCACCATTCCGGACACCTATTCCAAACACCTCGCTTAACACACCGCTTTTTTACTTACTTACTTTTAATAATTAATAATTATTTTATTTTCTTATCGATTTCTTAATGTTTAACATATTAATTAAGATGATTATTATACTAAAATATACTAAAGACGACGTGGGTTTAGCCCTTTATATAATCAAAAATGGCAAGTTTATACAACAAGCTTTAAAAGAGTAAGATATACTATCCTTCACTTTATACGACTAATCTCGCAATACAAATAATTATTAATAAGCTACTAATTATTTATAAAGGTTACTTATAATGCTAAAAGATCGTCTTACTAACTAGATTTTAGTTTAAGAGATATTAGAGTTTAGTATTACTTATGCGCAAGTACTGCTTTTTAGGAACCGACTTTATGCACTTCAAGGGACCCCTTACTACTCGGAAAACGATGGGTATAGCGGTTTTTTAAGCGAAATCTTATTCTTAATACTAAGAAGTAGTATTCTATTAATTCTTTATATATTAATAATGTTGGTCCACAGGTCCCTACATGAGCATACTTCGGTCTGGAAAAGGGGGTGCGGGTCAAAGTCAGGGGTCAGAGCTTAGCCGGACTGGTTTCGGTGGAGATTCGGTGGGGTTTCGTAGTATATAGTCTGGCTCTCCTCGCACTCTCTTAGAAAATACACAGATTTTAAACTATACATTTATTACTCTGTCGCCATACACGCATTTGGAATATATTCACACTTGCGGCGTGGTACATGAACCGGTACTGCACCGACAAATAATATAACTACTAATGTTATAAAGCCTTAGTTTCACAAATTAGAGATTCTAGCTATTAAGGCTATTTTACTTAAAATTCGATAAAATATAAATAAAGTGGGAATTATAAAAGGTTTTGGAGTTAATAACTTAGTTATTGTGGCGGGGACAGCCGCTGATTTCTTTTGTCACACGACTACGCTGGTCCTTCGCACATAAAAGAAGCCAACACTTGATTACAAAACGTCAAGAACGCAACACTAGATATATTCTATTTATTAGAACTCTTTTCCCTCCCCTTCTTTACCGATTCGTACTCTCTAGATATGTGATATCTTTAGATTTGATTGATCTGTTATTTACAGAGCCTAGAATCTCCTCCGGTGGCTCGCTACATGCTACCCTCTTGTTGTGTGGATTGGGGTTCGTCCCTCCCACATTATTAGGCATATAAAACGGCGTTTTATTTAGCGGAAATAACCTAGTTCTCGGAATTAAACCTCATTTATTAAGTGTATTTTTATAATAAGTAAGAAAACGACTTTACTTGTAATATATAAGGGGAAATCGATTTAATAATAATAGTTTCTAGTAAATCTTAACGAATTTAAGTCATAGTAATTTATAGTAATAAAGAATAAGTAAATAAATAATAATACCGTATTAAAATAGTTAGAAAAAGTCTTTATCTCTTAGACATAACCACGTGATTAATAACCCCGATTACTAGTCTTAAACGGTTATAAAAGTTATAAGACTACAAAATTTATATAAAAGTGCTTAGAATATAATATATTTATGTTATTTTTACTTATATATACGTTACACGTCTTATAACCTTCAGATTTATTTATTTTCTTTCTTCTTAAGGCATTTTACTAGAAACACCTTAATTTATTAACATTGCTTACTAATTCTATACTAATTAGTAAGCGTAACTTTTTAATATTGTCGTACAGGCACGGGCTAATGCTCGGTTAGCTGCGCGCTACGCTAGATATAGTTTCTGCCACGTTATACCGCTTTTAGGAGAATAACGTGTTCCCCTGATTTCCTTATGTATTTTAGAGAATAATTAACTACTTCAATTCTCCTTACGTTAATTGTAAGGCTTTACTCTACTTTTATACTATAATTATAAGCCCCGTGACGAAGCTATTAAGTTAGTATTCTTCCTTTTATACTCTATAGATTTAAGTAGAGTTATTAACGTAAGATTAATAAGTAATAAACAACGTCGGCGTTTTCTACTTATTAATAAGTGTAGTTTACACCGCTATTTTCCTTTTAACCTCTCTAGAAAAAGATAAATCGAGCACCTAGACTTAATATTCTCTTCTCCTCTTTAATAAATCTATTAAACCCTCAAGAGAGTAACCCTCTCTTCGCTATAATAGACTCAACTTTAGTCTCCTCTTCTAATAATCGAACGCCGCTTAATTACGACAAGTAAACCTAGACTCTATAGTATTAAGCCTTTAAATCCTTTTATATCTTTTATAAAGTATAAACTTCGGTTAATCTAGAACTATTAGTCGCTCTAAATATCCTCGAAAACGAGCCTTAAGTATAAACGATCGACTAAGTAAAGGCACAATAAGACAAGGAGGCTCTCGATTTTAACTTTAAGGAGTAAGTAAAGTGAAATAGAGACTAACGAGTACTTAAACTTAAGGGACTTAAACTAAGTATAATACCTCTTATACCGTCTAACGTTATTATAATTACTTTAATATATATTGCCTTAATAAGGGAGTATACTATAAAACACGCACAATAGTCAAAAAAGGCTCGGGCCTATAAAGTAATATATAAGTGGATTTAAGAGACAATTAATCCTTTAATTTATTAGAGTGCTATTCGAGAGTGTGAGATTAAGGAGGAATAGAGAGTAAAAGAGTAACTTAATAAGATAACGGACGAACTAAACGACTCACGATCTTAGACTCTATAAATACTCCTTAAGGTATTAAAGAGAGACTACGCCTTATTAGAAACAAGTAATATTATTAAAGCTTAAGCTAAATATAAAGAAAAGCTCAAAATCGTTAAAATAAGATAGGTCAATCTTAAGGTATAAATTCAAGAGTAACAATTAACTTACTAAGATACTTTATTATACGACATTCTAGACGTTAAGGGCCTTTTGGCGATTATTAACTTTATTAAGGCAGTGTAAGAGAAGCTCGCACTTAAATAAGCTCGCGAACGACTGTCTAAAGTCCTTAGAGATAATACTCTTAGAGTTACTTACAAGTACTTATTACTTTAATACGTTAATTAACTATTAGCGCTTAACGAAGAGTCTCTTATAATTACTAGAAAAAACAAGATAGTTAGATTATACGTTATACTTAGAGGGAGATTAGATACTCTAAGAGTACTATTAATACTAAGGACTCCTTCGCTAAATACCTCGATTAATACTTACCCTTATAAAGTGAGCTCTTACTGACATAAAGCGATCGAGTGTTATAGACTTTGATATTATTACGACGGCTTAATTAGGGACAAATTGCGTAACTTACTGTCTGTAGAGGAAATTAAGGAAACCCGAATTAAGCTTAAAAAGGAGTTTCCTGACCTTAAACAAGTAATCGACAAGAAAGGGTAGAGACAAGTAATAGTAAAGGAAATTACTAAGGGAATAACCTCTAAAAACTCCTCGTCTTTTTTAATAACCTCAGTAAAAGCCTTAAAATTACTAAGGTATCTTAGTAATATTAATATATATATAATTAGTCTAGAGTTGCTCAATAAGGCTCTCGCCACCTCAGGAATCTACGTTACTATTAATATAAATCGACACTTACTCTTAGAGAGTACTTTACTTAATAACAGCGCTGCCACTTATTTAGTTAATTCGGTTGCTCTATTAAAGCCTAAAACCTTTATTAAATCAACGAACGACGATAGTATTAAAGCCGGAACGTCGAGCCTTATAATTAAGGGCTAAGATACTTGTCTTTTTAAAGGTACTCTCTATAGCTTTAACGGACTAAATACTAAGGACTTAAGGCTTTTTAACGTCGCTGTCGTTAAAGGATTTAATATTAATATTATTTTAGAAGCTCGTTTATTATAGGCTAGAGTTTAGTATAATAAATTAAACTGTACGTTACGCGTGGGATTAGCTAAGAAGAGTATTATATTAAAGTAATTAGAGCGATAATTTAACTTAGTTTTCTTTAAATATAAGCCTTTTAATTACTTTTTAACTCCTATAATAACTCTTAACTCTCTAATTCGCCTAACTTATACCTTTTTAATATTCCTTACGTTTTAAAGGAGTATTTAACAAGGTTTTTAATTAAGTCGACAATATTTAAGACCGCGGCTAGACGACGCTAGGTTATAACACTTACAGGCAAGGCACTTAAGGAAGGAAGCGTTAGAGAATTTAGTCAAAAATGCGCGTAACGTCGAGATCTTAGGCACTACTTAAATTAAGTGTAAAAAGTGCTCTCTAACTGTCGCGTAGTAAGTCGTTAGTCGAAGACCTTTAGAGAGAACAGTTACCCGGCCTTTTTATTATATTTCTTAAGACTTATTCGACTTCCCTGTCGGATTTAATAAGAATAACTAGCTCTTATTAGTTAAAAACTAATACAATAGGAAATTCTATAAATAGCTCTTAAAAAACAAAGGGTTAATCGCCGTCTTAAGAGCTCTTAAACTATTTAAGGCGTAGACGAGACGTCAATTCGGACTCTCGATTTATAAAATACGCCAAAATAATAATACCTTAATTATAAGAATTAATAAATTAACCAAGTACAAAAAGTAGTATATAGAGAATAATATTAATATTAAGAGTACCCCTTCGTATACGTACTAACTTAATAGGGGAGCTAAGCGCGTAAGCAAGGAAATCATCGAAAAGTCTATTAAGATACGCCTTTTAGTAAACTTACTAGAGGAGCTTTAGACAGAAGTAGTTATAGCGGCAATTACTTTTTATAATATAAGTCCGGCTGCTCGAAAAGGCTTTAAAAGTCTAAATAAGATCTTTTACGCCTAATTTAGGCAATATTTTCGGTATTACGACCCTAAGCTTATTTAGAAGCTTAATATTAATATACGACCTGACTAGAGTAATATATAAGCGTACGGCTATAGAGCCTACCTTATAATTAAGGACCGAGAGGCTCTTTAATAAAAGAGAGTATTTAAAGTCAACTCAAGAGCGCACCTTAAATACTTAGTAAAATACGTCTCGTCTAATATATATAGGGTCTAAGTACTTTAATTATAGCGTGTAATAGTAACTTAGAACGTTACTTTTAACGAATCCCTCTTTTATTTAGGCTCTCTAAACGTGGAGAGAGCGGTTAATTAGCCGCGCTTAATATTAAGAGATCTTACTAAAATGCTAGAAGAAGAGGAGGGACCTTAAGACACTAGAACTAATATAATTAATCGACTGAACACACTTAATATATTAGAATTAATAATAAGTACTACCTTAAAAAAGGAATAACTAAGCTAAGTAATAAGTTCTGTAGAAACTACTGAGTTTATAACCTCAGGGGTATTATAGCCTTCGATTGAGCTTTCAACTACGGGGGTAAAGTAATTAATATTACCCCTAGAAAAGTTAGGATTAATAAAACTCGTTAATAAAAACTCGGGAGTAAAATAATTAAGGAAAAGTACTAGACTTCTTACTCACGAGTACCCTAATTAAGTCTTAAAACGAGTTAATAAATTAAGACAGTTAGTGTCTTAGAGTATAATTAAGAGAGATATCTTACGTAACGTATTAAACTTTAAGAGAGATATAAGAGCTAAGCGCTAATTAATATTATAAGTTATTATATACTCTTAAGGGCTATACGACTAAGAGCGCGGTCTTAAATGTCAGGGAGCACTTACTTAAGGTGCCGGCCCTAAGTAATTAGAAGCTCTGCCTTAAGTAATAGAGTATAAGGAGTATCTTAATTTATTAGACTTAAGGGAAGAATTAAGTATAAAGTAATATGTGGTGCAGAAGTGGAGTAGAGCCTTGCGATCAACGTAAGGAGAATTGAAGTGGTTGATTATTCTCTAGAATACATAAGGAAATCAAGGGAACACGTTGTTCTCCTAAAAGCGGTATAACGTGGCAGAAACCATATCCAGCGTAGCGCGCAGCTAACCGAGCATCAGCCCGTGCCTGTACGACACACCCCCCAGCCAAGTGACAATAGTACGGAGGTCGCGGCAAAAAGTCATGGGTGCGCCACCACCTTGGCGCCTTGGCATGCCAGCGCATCGCGGGGCATCTTTGAAATAATAAGGAATGTAAATATCCCACTTTTATTACTTAATTTTAAAGCTTAATTTATTAATTTATATTACTAAAATGACTTCGAATATACGCCAAAGCTATCATAATGTTAGTACACGACTTCAAGCTCTTACTCTTCTTGAAATTAGAGTTCTAGTAACTCTAATTAACGAAATTACTTCTATTTCTCCTACTTTAATTTATCGGCTTCGGAAGGTTACGATTTCAAGAGGTTACGAGCTAAAGGAAGACCGAAAGCTTTTAATTGTGTATATAAAGGATAGAGATCGATTAGGAAGACTTATCAAAGCTACAGAAGAGATACAACAAGAAGTCGAAAGGATTCTTACAAAGAACTCTATTACACGAACACTTTCTACTCAAGCAATTGCCAATATCCTCGCTAAGAAGAATCCTATATTTAAAGTCTCGGCACGTATTATTTAGTCGATTCTCGCAAAGCTAAGTTACAGAACTTTCAAACTAAGTTACAAACTAGGTCTCACACTTACGGCAAAAGCTATTCGTCTTCAGTAGTGTCAAGACCACGCGAATTAGACTCTTGAAGATTAGAAACGCGTCATTTAGTCAGACGAAACTTCTGTAACAATAAGAGGTCAACGAGGTCGAATTAGAGTCTAGCGAAAGAGACACGAAACCTATTATCCTCACGTTATTCGTCGACGCTAGAAGGGATACAAGTAATTTATGTTTTGGGGTTATTTTTCGTATAATAAAAAGGGGCTATGTTATATATAAAAGGATAAGACGAAAGCGGAGAGAAAGGAGGCTAATCGTTGGCTTAAAGAACAGAATAAGCTCCTTAAGCCGGAGTGTAAGGTTAATTAGGAGCTTGAGACTATAATGCGGCGAACACGACTCTCTCGGAGAATGCCAGGGAAAAAACTAACGTAGAAGTAGGGGAAAGCAACTAGTAAACTTGTTTGAGAGTCCAAGGGAGGCATCAATTAGTATCGATATCAAAAGCTTATTCTTCAAGAAAAGCTCTTACCTTTTACAAAGAAGTATAAGAAAGATCGACCTAATACACTCGTTTAGGAAGACAATACTTCTCCATACGCTTATTTATATCAATACTGAGTATATAACTTATAAGAGATAACTCGTATAATTTAGCCAGCGAATTCTCCTGATTTAAATATAATTAAACCCTTGTGGTTTTAAATAAAGAAAGAAACAACAAAATATAAAGCTATAACAAGTCAAAAGCAAATAGAGTAAGATTAGTTAAATTATTAAAAGGGGTTGTCTCAAGAGCGTATTCAACGATAGATTAAGAGAATTCCAAGGCATATACAAGAAGTAATTGCTTTAGAAGGGGGAAATGAGTATATAGAAGGGTCAGGTAACAGGCAACGAAATCCAGATAAAGTACAATAAATTAAGAATGTTAAAATTCATTAGATTCCAATAGAAATTAAGTGAAGGAGGAGTGCCAAGAGTCACTGAACTCTAGGGGCTTGGCATCGCCAAGGTAGTGGCGCACCCATGACTTTTTGCCGCGACCTCCGTAAGCCACTAGTATTATAGTTAGCTACGCTAAGCGAGAGCAAACACCAAACTAAATACTTAAGCCACAACTATTCCTGTACTACTAAGTTAAGCAAATAACCCTCTTATTTAAAGTGGCGTAGCCCCCACTTAATTCTTGATCCTACAACTACTTTATATTATATAAATCGACTCTTTTCGATCTACTAATTAATCAACTAATTAATAATCAATTAATCAATTAATAAATTGATCAACCGGCACTATAGGTGTCTCACGGCGATTTACTACTACCGTTAAGGCTAATCGTCTGTCTACTATTATAAGTTATTTAAATTAAATTAAGTTAATCGTTAATCTTAAAGCTATATATTAATTTAAGTATTACTAATTATAATAAACGAAGAAGAAAAAAGAGGCCAAGAAGGCTCTAAAGGCTACTCTTACTCTAAAGAGAGCTATTATAATTACTCCTGTTATTCGTACTCGTACTCCTCGTGTTAAGGGAGTTAAGCGTGCGATTATTTACTTAAGTTATATTAATGGCGCCCTTTAAACTAAAAGTACCGGCGAGTACTTTAATATTATTAGTCAAAGTACTTACTACTTTACGTGCGCCTTAGACTACTCCTATAAAGTTACTCCCGCTACTACTTAGGCCCCCTTCTTAGTTTACTAGGCTATACTCTTAAATGACGTAGGCGAGAAGGTAAATTCCTTAAGTTATTTTTTTCTAACGTGTAATTACTAACCTTTTTAAGAATTAGAGCGCTTAAGAGCTCCTATTTTAGCGGCCCTTAAGGGTTAAGTTGTTACTAGTAGAGTTACCGGTAAAGTAACTGGCTCTATTAGTCGTGCTTTAGGTACGGCCTCGGCTACTCTCTATGTCAATTCCTCCTCGGAGTCAAAGGGTAGTAAGGAGACTCCTCGGGGAGCAACTCCGGCTTCTCCTATTACTCCTGCGACTGCTGCTCCTACTACAGCTGTAGGTAGAGCTGGTGGAGCTGCTGTTACGGCCGCTAGTATTAGTGCTAGTCTTATTGCTTTCCGGGCCTTAATGGCTGATAAGCCTCCTAGAGTTACTCTCACACTAGAGTAAGAAGCTTAAGTTACTCGAGTTGAGGAGCTTGTTAGGGTAATTACTAGTACGTTAAGTGACTTAGTTCGGGAGGTTTTAGGCCTTTTAATTATATAAGTTACTCTCTTTTGTGTAAAGTAAGGCTTAAGAACTTCTAAATAACTAAGTGTCCCCTTATAATTTACTTACGTTACGTTACTTTTACTATAGAAACAAATAACCGTTAAGAGTAATTAAATCTTCTAAATGCCGTGAATTTCACCCCCGAGCTTAGTTGCTTTCTAAGTAAATGAAACAATAAGAGAATTTATAAAGGAATAATAAATATATAAGAAGATACCTTTATAATAAAGGAAAAAGTAAAGAACGTATATAAAGACTTACTTTAAAGCGAGGGCTCTATAGTAAGTTACTTTAATTAAGCACAAACATTGACTAAGTTAATAAGAGTAACAAAATTCTCAAATTTCTATCGAGAGAGGTTCTTTATAAGTCTATTAGCGGGCATATAGCCCGTAAGTAAATATTCGACTAAAAAAGTGCCCTTTTGAAACTCTTAGCGCAACTATATATTCTGAATATTAACGTGGCGTAGCTTAATAAAAATACACTAATTTTCCCTAACGATTAATTATATTGTTTACTAATTATCACAGAAGATTCTCTAAATTTCTCTTAACTTAAGACGTAACTCCTAAAAGAAACACTACAAAGCCATAATTTCCTTAGCCGTACACTTAACGCCTAAAAGCTTAGCCTATGTAGTCGAAGTAGTAACTATATCTTATAAGGCCGCTCTCTACAAGATTATACCTCTAAAAAGTATTATAATATAATTATTAAAAGAGCGCTTAGTATTGAGATCGTCTATAAATAAAGTATTTAAAGCTATAATAAGCTGAGAGTCGCGTAGTTTATAACTATAAGTGATCGCTAAAAATCGGGTTCTAAAGAGGTAACAAATAGTCTAATTAATTGCCGCAAGGTGCTCTAAAGAGGAGTTAGTCAAGAAGTGAGAAAGTCTTAAAGCTGCAAATATAACGTCTACGCGCAACATAATTACCGTGTAAAGTATTAAGCTAACCTTCTCTTAATACTCCTTAATTTAAACCGGGGTTACTTGCCCTTAATTCTTTAGTAGCTCAACTTAAGGTAATAAAGTACTTAAGTAATTTCCATCTATTAAGTCAAATCGTAGAGTAACCTTTTAGATATAAGTATTATGTATTAGAGAAATAGTCTTTACTTGACAATCTCTAATAACGTAAACACTTAAAAACTACTCTATTAGTTCTCCTCTAATAAGCTCGTATATCGTATTTCAGCCGTCGATAATAAGTTAAGCGTCTTTAAGGGCTAAAAAGTAATATAACACTTAAATATCGTTAATATAAAAGATAATAAAGACTAAACGTTACTCGTTTATAAAGATACAAGGCTCCTCCTTATAAGGGATTAACCTTAACTTTAACAAAGTTCTAGTAAAGTCTCCGTACTATAGTACTAGTGAGTCTCTAAGTTTATAAAGTACACAATCAACCTCTACTACTATCCCGTCTTATTTAAATCTGTCTAGTAAGTAGTAACGTACGTGAGCACTCGATTCGCTTCGTTTAGCGTTAATAAAAGCGTTAATAATATTAAATTAGATTATCTCTAAATCAAATTAAGTTACTATTATTATGGCGGTCCTAAAAGAATAAGTAATTAAGGTTACTGTATATATTAAGAGAATTGACGTTTTAGGTTATAAGTCTCCCTTAATAATAACTCGCGAGCGACACTTAGTTAAATACCTTAACGAATCGACTTTAGCGTGAAATACTTATTTCAATAGTATTAGTTATTCAGTGGCGAAGCTTTATTTAACGACTCTCTAGTAGTTACGCGACTCTAAGTTAGTGATTTCCTTGATTACGTCGGCTCGAAAGTGCTCTCTTAGAGGGTAATCTTTGAGGTTTCTCTAATTTAATAGGTCCTTTAGTAATTAAGATTAGTGTATTCGTGGGAGATTAACTAATTGTCGAATTTCGACATTTTTAAGAACAGACGCTGAGATTATAGTATAGACTGCGCTTAAGTCTTTCCCGTCTCTTTATACTAGTTCTTGACTAGGCCAAAAGGTCCTTAGAAAGTCCTCCAAATACTTACGGTTACTCGACGGGTTTAACGATTCCGTAATTAGCTCTCTAATAGTTACTATATAGACGCTTCGATTCGGTTTCGTAATCTTATTACTAACTCGGGTCTTTCGACCGTCGCTAGTTACTTAATCTTCTACCCTCTTCCTCCGTAAAGGTTTAAGTAAGTTATTATTAGTTAGGGCCGGAAGTAGTAAGTATTACTTTATACTTAATTCTTCCCTTAAGTCTAATAAATTAAAATGCTCCTTATATTTTATTACTTAAGGCGGAGCTTCTAATTACTTAGGGCCGGCACCTTAAGTAAGTACTCCCTGACGCTTAAGACCGCGCTCTTAGTCGTATAGCCTTTAAGAGTATATAATAACTTGTAGTATTGATTGGCGCTTAGCTCTTATATCTCTCTTAAAGTTTAGTACGTTACGTAAGACATCTCTCTTAATTATACTCTAAGACATTAACTGTCTTGATTTGTCGACTCGTTTTAAGACTTAATTAGGGTACTCGTAAGTAAGAAGTTTAGCACTCTTCCTTAATTGTTTTACCCCCGAGTTTTTACTAACGAGTTCTATTAATCCTGACTTTTCTAAGGGTAATATTAGTTACTTTACCCCCGTAATTAAAAGCTTAATTAAAGGCTGTGGCACCCCTGAGGTTATAAACTCAGTAGTTTTTATAGAACTTATTACTTAGCTTAATTATTCCTTTTCTAAAGTAGTACTTATTATTAATTCCAGTATATTAAGTGCGCTTAGTCAATTAATTATATCGGTTCTAGCGTCTTGGGGTCCCTCCTCTTCTTCTAGTATTTTAGTAAGATCTCTTAATATTAAGCGCGGCTAGCCGACCGCTCTCTCTACGTTTAGAGAGCCTAAATAAAAGAGGGATTCGTTAAAAGTAACGTTCTGAGTCACTATTACATACTGTAATTGAGGTACTTAGACCCTATATATATTAGACGAGACGTATCCTACTAGGTATCCAAGGTGCGCTCTTAGGTTGACTTTAAATACTCTCTTTTATTAAAGAGCCTCTCGGTCCTTAATCATAAGGTAGGCTCTATAGCCGTACGCTTATATGTTGCTCTAGTCAGGTCGTATATTAGTGTTAAGCTTCTAAATAAGCTTAAGGTCGTAATACTGAAAATATTACTTAAACTAGGCGTAAAAGATCTCATTTAGACTTTTAAAGCCTTTTCGAGTAGCCGGACTTATATTATAAAGAGTAATTGCCGCTATAGTTACTTCCGTCTAAAGCTCCTCTAGTAAGTTTACTAAAAGGCGTATCTTAATAGACTTTTCGATAATTTCCTTGCCTACGCGCTTAACTCCCCTATTAAGTTAGTGTATATACGAAGAAGTACCCTTAATATTAATACTATTTTCTATATATTACTTTTTGTACTCAGTTAATTTATTAATTCCTATAACTAAGGTGTTATTATCTTGGCGTATTTTATAAATTAAGAGTCTGAATTAACGTCTCGTTCACGCCTTAAATAGTTTAAGAGCTCTTAAGACGGCGATTAACCCTTTATTTTTCAAGAGCTATCTATAGAATTTCTTATTGTATTAGTCTTTAATTAATAAGAGTTAACTGTTCCTATTAAATCTAATAAGGAAGTCAAATAAGTCTTAAGAAATATAATAAAAAGGCCAGGTAACTATTCTCTCTGAAGGTCTTCGACTAACGACTTACTACGTGACAGTTAAAGAGTACTCTTCACACTTAATTTAAATAGTACCCAAGATCTCGACGTTACGTGTATTTTTAATTAAATTCTCTAACGCTTCCTTCCCTAAGTACCCTGCCCGTAAGTGCTATAACCTAGCGTCGTCTAGTCGCGGTCTTAAATATCGTCGACTTAATTAAAAACCTTACTAAATACTCCTTTAAAGCGTGGGGAACATTAAAAAGGTATAAGTTAAGCGAATTAGAGAGTTAAGAGTTATTGTAAGAGCTAAAGAGTAATTAAAAGGCTTATATTCAAAGAAAGCTAAGTTAAACTGTCGCTCTAATTACTTTAACACGATACTCTTCTTAGCTAATCCTACGTGTAACGTATAGTCTAATCTATTATACTAAACTCTAGCCTATAATAAACGAGCTTCCGAAATAATATTAATATTAAATCCATTAACGATAGCGACGTTAAAAAGCCTTAAGTCCTTAGTATTTAGTCTGTTAGGGCTATAGAGAGTACCCTTAAAAAGACAAGTACCTCGGCCCTTAATTATAAGGCTCGAGGTTCCGGCTTTAACACTATCGTCGTTCGTTAATCTAATAAAGGTTCCAGGCTCTAACAGAGCAACTAAATTAACTAAATAAGTAGTAGCGCCGTTATTAAGTAAGGTGCTCTCTAAGAGTAAGTGTCGATCTATATTAATAATGGCGTAGATTCTTAAGGTGGCGAGAGCCTTATTAAGTAACTCTAGACTGATTATATATACATTGACATTGCCGGGATACCTCAGTAGCTCTAAGGCTTTTACTAAGGTTATTAAAAAAGACGAGGAGTTTTCAGAGGTTATTCCCTTAGTAATTTCCTTAACCACTACTTGTTTCTACCCTTCCTTGCCAATTACTCGTTTAAGGTCGGGAAACTCCTTTTTAAGCTTAATTCGAGTTTCCTTGATTTCCTCCGTAAATAGTAAGTTACGTAGTTTATCCCCGGTTAAGCCGTCGTAGTAATATCGAAGTCTATAACACTCGATCGCTTTGTGTCGGTGAGAGCTCACCTTATAGGGGCAAGTATTAATCGAGGTATTTAGCGAAGGAGTCCTTAGTACTAGTAGTGCTCCTAGAGTATCTGATCTCCCTTTAAGTGTAACGTATAATCTAACTGTCTTGTTTCTTCCGGTAACTATAAGAGACTCTTCGTTAAGCGCTAATAACTAGTTAACGTATTAAAGTAACCAGTACTTATAAGTAACTCTAAGAACATTATTTCTAAAGACCTTAAATAGTCGTTCGCGAGCTTATTCAAGTGCGAGCTTCTCTTGTACTGCCTTAATAAAGTTGATAATCGCTAAGGGGCCCTTAACGTCTAAAATGTCGTATAATAGAACATCTTAATAAGTTAATCGCCACTCTTAAATCTACACTTTAAGATTAACCCGTCTTGTTTTAACAATTTCGAGCTTCTCTCTATATTTAGCTTAAGCTTTAGTAATGTTACTTGTTTCCGACAGGGCGTAGTCTCTCTTTAACACCTTAAGGAGTATCTATAAAGTCTAAGATCGTGAGTCGTTTAGTTCGTCCGTCATCTTGTCAGGTTACTCTTTTATTCTTTATTCCTCCTTAATCTCACACTCTCGAATAGCACTCTAGTAGATCAAAGGATTAATTGTCTCTTAAATCTACTTATATATTACTTTATAAGCCCGAGCCTTTTCTAACTATTATACGTGTTTTATAATATACTCCCTTATTAAGGTAATATATATTAAAGTAACTATAGTAACGTTAGATAGTATAAGAGGTGTTACACTTAGTTTAAGTCCCTTAAGTTTAAGTACTCGTTAGTCTTTATCTCACTTTACTTACTCCCTAAAGTTAAAATCGAGAGCCTCCTTGTCTTATTATACCTTTACTTAGTCGATCGTTTATGCTTAAGGCTCGTTTTCGAGGATATTTAGAGCGACTAGTAGCTTTAGATTAACTGAAGTCTATACCTTGTAAAAGATATAAAAGGATTTAAAGGCTTAATATTATAAGGTCTAAGTTTACTTATTGTAATTAAGCGGCGTTCGATTATTAGAAGAAGAGACTAAAGTTAAGTCTACTATAGCGAAGAAAGGGTTACTCTCTTGAAGGTTCGATAGATTTATTAAAGAGGAGAAGAGAATATTAAGTATAAGTACTCGATTTACCCTTTTCTAAAGAGGTTAAAGGGAAAATAGTAGTGTAAACTACACTTATTAATAAGTAAAAAACGCCGACGTTATTTGTCACTTATTAATCTTACGTTAATAACTCTACTTAAATCTATAAAGTATAAAAGGAAGAATACTAACTTAATAGCTTCGTCACGGGGCTTATAACTATAGTGTAAAAGTAGAATAAAGCCTTACGATTAACGTAAGGAGAATTAAAGTAGTTAATTGTTCTCTAGAATATATAAGGAAATTAAGGGAATACGTTATTCTCCTGAAAGCGGTATAACGTGGCAGAAACCATATCCAGCGTAGCGCGCAGCTAACCGAGCATTAGCCCGTGCCTGTACGACATAATACTTATTACTTCTGGCCTTAATTAATAATAACTTACTTAAACTTCTATAAAGGAAGAAGGTGGAAGATCGAGCAACTAGCGACAGTCGAAAGACCTAAGTTAATAATAAGATTACGAAACCGAATTGAAGCGTCTATATAATAACTATTAAAGAGTTAATTACGGAATCGTTAAACCCGTTAAGTAATTGTGAGTATTTAGAGGACTTTTTAAGGACCTTTTAGCTTAGTCAAGAACTAATATAAAGAGACGGGAAAGACTTAAGCGCAGTCTACGTTATAATCTCAGCGTTTATTCTTAAAAATATCGAAATCTAATAACTAATTAATCTCTTACGAATATACTAATCTTTATTACTAAAGGACTTATTAAATTAAAGAGACTTCAAAGATCACCCTTTAAGAGAGCACTTCTAAACTAACGTAATCAAGGAAATCACTAACTTAAAGTCGCGTAATTACTAGAGAGTCGTTAAATAAAGCTTTACTACTAAATAATTAATACTATTGAAATAAGTATTTCACGCTAAAGTCGATTTATTAAGGTATTTAATTAAGTGTCGCTCGCGAGTTATTATTAAGGGAGACTTATAACCTAAAACGTTAATTCTCTTAATATATACGGCAACTTTAGTTACTTATTCTTTTAAGACCGTTATAATAATAACAGCTTAATTTGATTTAGAAATAATTTAATTTAATATTATTAACGCCTTTATTAACGCCAAACGAAGCGAATCGAGTGCTCGCGTACGCTATTACTTACTAGACAGATTTAAATAAGACGGGATAGTAATAAAGGTTAATCGTGTACTTTATAGACTTAGAGACTTATTAGTACTATAATACAGAGACTTTACTAGAACTTTATTAAAGTTAAAGTTAATCCCCTATAAGGAGGAGCCTTGTATTTTTATAAACAAGTAACGTTTAGTCTTTGTTATCTTTTATATCGACGATATTTAAGTGTTATATTACTCTTTAGCCCTTAAAGACGCTTAACTTATTATTGACGGCTTAAATATAATATATAAGCTCACTAGAGGAGAATTAATAGAGTAGTTTTTAAGTATTCGCGTTATTAAAAATCGTTAAGTAAAGACTATTTCTTTAATACACGACACTTATATCTAAAAGGTTACTCTACGATTTGACTTAATAGATAGAAATTACCTAAGTACTTTATTACTTTAAGTCGAGCTACTAAAGAATTAAGGGCAAGTAACTCCGGTTTAAATTAAGGAGTATTAAGAGAAAGTTAACTTAGTACTTTACACGGCAATTATATTACACGTAAACGTTATATTTATAACTTTAAGACTTTCTCACTTTTTAACTAACCCCTCTTTAGAGTACCTTACGGCAGTTAATTAGACTATTCGTTACTTCTTTAGAACTTAATTTTTAGCGATTACTTATAGTTACAAACTACGCGACTCTTAACTTATTATAACTTTAGATGTTTTATTTATAGACGATCTCGATACTAGGCGCTCTTCTAATAGTTATATTATAATACTTTTTAGAGGTTTAATCTTGTAGAGAACGGCCTTATAAAATATAATTACTACTTCGACTATATAAATTAAGCTTTTAGGCGTTAAGTGTATAACTAAGGAGATTATAGCTTTATAGTATTTTTTTTAAGAGTTACGTCTTAAGTTAAGGGAAATTTAAAGAATCTTCTACGATAATTAATAAATAATATAATTAATTGTTAAGGAAAATTAGCGTATTTCTATTAAGTTACGCTACGTTAATATTTAAAATATATAATTACGCTAAGAGTTTTAAAAGGGCACTTTTTTAGTCGAATATTTACTTACGGGCTATATACCTACTAATGGACTTATAAAGAACCTCTCTCGACAGAAATTTGAGAATTTTATTACTCTTATTAACTTAGTTAATATTCGTGCTTAATTAAAGTAACTTATTATAGAGCCCTCACTTTAAAGTAAGTCTTTATATACGTTTTTTACTTTTTCCTTTATTATAAAGGTATCTTCTTATATATTTGTTATTCCTTTGTAAATTCTCTTATTATTTTATTTACTTAGAAAGTAACTAAGCTCGAGGGTGAAATTCATAGTATTTAGAAGATTCAATTACTCTTAATAGTTATTTGTTTCTATAATAAAAGTAACGTAACGTAAGTAAATTATAAGGGGACACTTAATTATTTAGAAGTTCTTAAGCCTCGCTTTATATAAAAGAAAGTAACTTATATAATTAGAAGGCCTAAAACCTCTTAAACTAAGTCACTTAACGTATTAGTAATCACCTTAATAAACTCTTTAACCCGAGTAACTTGAGCTTCCTGCTCTAGTGTAAGAGTAACTCTAGGAGGCTTATTAGTTATTAGGGCCTAGAAAGTAACAAGACTAGTACTAATACTAGCGGCCGCAATAGCAGCTCCACTAGCTCTATTAGCTCCACTTATAGCTACAGTAAGAGTAGTAGCCGCAAGAGTAGCAAGAGAAGCCGGAGTTACTCCCCGAGGAGTCTCCTTACTACCCTCTGACTCCGAGGAGGAATCGACATAGAGAGTAGCCGAGGCCGCACTTAAAACACGACTAATAGAGCTAGTTACTTCACTGGCAGCTCTACTAATAACAACTTAACCCTTAAAGGCCGCTAAAACAGGAGCTCTTAGGCGCTTTAATTCCTAAAAAGGTTAGTAATTATACGTTAGAAAAGAATAACCTAAGGAATTTACCTTCTCGCCTACGTTATTTAAGAGCGTAGCCTAGTAAACTAAGAAGGGGGCCTAAGTAGTAGCGGGAATAACCTTATAAGAGTAGCCTAAGGCGCACGTAAAATAACAAGTACTCTAACTAATAATATTAAAGTACTCGCTAGTGCTTTTAATTTAAAGGGCGCTATTAATATAACCTAAGTAAATAACCGCACACTTAACTCCCTTAACACAAGGAGCACAAGCACGAACAATAAGAGTAGCTATAGTAACTCTCTTTAGAGTAAGAGTAGCCTTTAGAGCCTTCTTGGCTTCCTTCTTCTTCTTCGCCTACTATAATTAGTAATGCCCAAATTAATATATAACTTTAAGATCGACGATTAACTTAATTTAATTTAAATAACTTATAATAGCGGACAGACGATTAGCCTTAACGGCAGTAGTAGATCGCCGTGAGACACTTATAGTGCCAGTTAATCGATTTATTAATTGATTAATTAATTATTAATTAGTTAATTAATTAGTAGATCGAAAAGAGTCGATTTATATAGTATAAAGTAGTTATAGGATTAAGAATTAAGTAGGGGCTACGCCACTTTAAATAGGAGAGTTATTTGCCTAACTTAGTAATATAAGAATAGTTGTGGCCTAAGTATTTAGTTTAGTGTTTACTCTCGCTTAGCGTAGCTAACCACAATACTAGTGGCTTACTATTGTCACTTAGCTAGGGGGTGTGTCGTATAAGCACGGGCTGATACTCGGTTAGCTGCGCGCTACGCTAGATATAGTTTCTGCCACGTTATACCGCTTTCAGGAGAACAACGTGTTCCCCTGATTTCCTTATGTATTCTAGAGAACAATCAACCACTTTAATTCTCCCTACGTTAATCGCAAGGCTCTACTCCACTTCTGCACCACAAATATGCTATTATAAAGCACGCCAAGAGAGCTTAACGACTAGAAATATTAAAGCTAGTTAAAGAGCTACTAGCTTATGGCTAGTAAGTATAGTAAAACCATTAATAAGCCGATTACTATTGTAGGAGGGATAAAGCCCAATAAACCACACAACAAGAGAGGTAGTATGTAGTGAGGTACGGGAGAGATTCTAGGTGTAGGAAATCGCGGATTAATTAAATCTAAAGATAACACATATCTGAAGAGTATGAAAAGTTGAGGGAGGGGAGGAGAAAAAAGTGTATTTGATAAATATCTGTAAACTTTCTTAGTTCTTGAGTTGTTTTCAAGTATTAAGCCCTTTTATATAGAAAGAGCCTATCCGGTCAAGTGACAAAGAGACTACCGAGAGCCTTCCCCACCACACTATTAGAGAATAATAATTAAGAGCTAAAAACTAGTGTTTCTAAGGACCTTTATATTATTAAAGAAGTAGAGGAATTATTAATTATTTAGTCTATACTAAAGGCAAGTAAAGAATTTAGGTTGTAACTTAACACTTTGTTTAAATTATTATATAAGATAACACAGCGACTACTCTTTAATAAAGCTATTAAAGCTTTTAATTAAAAGGACTTCGCATTAAGCCAGGTAATGATAAAGATATAACAATTAGAAGCTAAATTAGATTAATTATAACTACAGAAAAAACGGAAAGTGTAAACTAGTCTAAATCCCAAGTTTATAGATATTTAGGCTATCTAAAGAGCTCAAATTATAACTAGAAATTAGGAAATTATACCTATTAATTTACATTTAGTAAGAGATTTTAATACTATAAAAGATTATATAAAAATTAAAGCGTTATAAAATAATTAAGTGTTGTTGTAGGTAGTAGTAAAATTGCGGGGTGTCCGGAATGGTGGGGTGGGGACTTACTTTGTAATCTGAAATATGAAGTGCAAATGTGAAGATTGAAGAGACCAAGAAAGAGGATATACGCTATGAGAACATGAACCTGTCGATACATCTCCACCAGCAAATCTGCATCACATTCCAACTCCAGCGAGTTTGTCCCTGTGACCTCGTTGAAACTGATTTCACCCAAGGCAAACCGCGGTCCCTGAAGCGCACTTCCCAACAAGCTCAGCAGAATTCTCCCATCTATAATAACTAGCCTCATACCGTGCACAGGTAGCATCCATAGCAACCAAGGCCTCGTTGATATCATCAACGTTGAGGTTACCTTCAACATGTGGCGCATTGATACAATAGTATACATAAACGCCATTATAGTTGAACCCGAAATAGTCGGTGCGGTCGCAAGATCTGAGCGTCCTGCCGCCACCTGCCCAATTCTTCAATGCTTGCACCGCTTGATCAGTGCCGGAAATGTCGAGCTGAGAATGCCAGCAATCGACGAAGCGTTTGGCGATGGCGCTTCACCATATGTTGCGTTGCAGCTTCTTCGTTCAGATGAAAGGTGTATTGCACTCCAGTGTGAATGCAGGCCAAGGATCGCGGCATCTCAAGTCTCCGAGCGACAGCGAGGCAGATCGGGAGCGCTCAGAGCTGGCTCAGCTCGCATCTCGGCCAATGTGAGGCAGATCTGAGGAGGTCATCGTTCGTCGCCTTGGCTTTGTCATTCGTCTCCTGCAAAAGTTCCGTGGCGGTTCGTCTCATCTCGGGGGCTTCCTTCGCTGCTTGATGTATCTTTTCTGAGTGTGGCGACTACTTGTCTTTGATGTAGATGTTTCGGGAAGACGAAAATACTTGTCGAGGGAGAAATCCAACGAGGAGTCCAGCTGGACCCCGATTCCGGGAAGTGGGCGAAGGTAGCCGGTTGGTCAAATCAGGCAGCCGGTCCGGGAAGAAACCGATTGGATGGATTGTCTGGCTCGTCGGGCTCGCCTACAACTGGTATCTCCACCGTGGTGCGCAATTTCTTTGATGCATGGGAAACGGGGGAGTGGAAAGGTGCCAAGTTCAGCCCCCAATGCCGACAGCATATAAAGGATTTCCATCGTGGGGCATCTCGTCCCAGCCGAAAAGTGAAACCTCCCCAGCCTCGCACTAATAATCTGCACACTTCCCGTTGGCGCTCTCAAGTGTCAGCTCAAAGTTGCGGGGGAAGACAGGCCACTTTCACCTGCTAGAATCGCGGCGAATTTACTTAAAAATAGCACTTTTCAGCGAATTAGCCGCGCGCCACAACGAATATATAATTTAACAATATAGAATCGATAGAATTTTATCGACCCCTTCGATGCATTAGCTTTTCATTATTATATCTTCTTAGGTTGTGAAGTTATAAAGTATTTAAGTAGGGAAAAAAAAGAAGAAACTCGCTTCATTTTAGCGGGCGGAACGAGCTGTGACACTTGCTTTCCCAGACTGTAATTGAGAGCGCCAACAGGAAGTGTACTCCGTATAGACTTGAAGCCACAACTTCGCTCGGGCCGAGAAAACGTCTTGTCATTGGCACGCCCCTCCCGTTGAAGAACTAGAGAGGAGCCAGTCCTAGTGAATACATTACCTGTCGGTGGCTTATACAGCCATCTTTCGGGGTTCGACTTCCGCGGTCCTGAAGCGAGCCGTTCGTGCCGCTGCTGCTTCCAAGATACGCACATCCCAATTTCGTTTCAACTCAACCAGTCATTTCAATGTGAATCTGCATGTGATATGTCTGAGAACCCATCATCGAAGGCAGAGAGTGTCTGGGGAAGAGCTGGGAATTTCCCAGGCGGAATCTGTGGCTGAAGCGCCACCTCTCACGACTTGGTTTCGCATTGAATCCATCACCATGATTACATCCGAAAGCTGATTCGAGGCGGCTACACATGACTGAACCCCTCACTGATTCATTATGCAACTATTTCCTCGAATATGCCGGAATGCTGAGCTATATGACAAACCCAAGAATACTTCGTACTTGCCAAAATAATATATATTTGCTGTCTATGCGCATTCTATTTAATAAGGGTTATAAGCTAGGGATACACCCAATGATAAACTCATATTTACTCGCCGCTTTTTTTTAACTAGAAATTAAAAGATTTATTATAGATTTAATATTAAGTATACTTATATTAAAGATACCTATAAAAAAGCCTTCTCGAGACGACTGACTGTACTATAAAATTCTTTATTTCAAGGCTAAATAAACATAAGTTTAAATCGCTTTTTCGTATTAACTTATTTGTTAAAAGTATTAACGTGACTAAAAGGCTTACTTAAATATCCTAAATCGAAAGCGATTAATTGATTAAGTTACAGCTTTAAGAGAGAATCGACGTATTAAGTAGGTAAATATTCTTTTAATTTTTAAATGAGATTATACTTTATATGCTATTCGTATTGTATTTAAGAAGAAAGGATACGCCTGCCGAATTGTATATCGAAAACCTGCCCTTTCATATATAAATCGAGTTTTAAGATTTTAACAGGCTCTCGAATATAAAGATTGGACTAAAGATTAATGATTTTCGATCTTATTGTTACGGCGCTGGACCGGTGCCTGGCCAGCTTATCACCTGACAAGGATGAGTCACGAGTTGCGGCACATGACTAGGTTTCTGTATACAAAGTATATACTCAACCTCTCCCTCTCTCTCTCCTTCTCTCCCTAGCTTTGTGAAGGCCCGGATACTAGGGATTCAGGGGAGACACTAAGCAAAGAGGTCGAAGCCCTGAAAGAAGTAGAATGCCTATATACGAGGACCTAAAGCTAAGGAGAGAAGGCCCCTCTTGAGGGCATACAAGGTTATTTAATCCCAATTACTCAATGGGCTACAACGGTAGTCTATAGGGAGCTTGACCAAGGCAGCTGCTGTAGCCTGTAAGGAGGCGTTGGGGCCTGTAAGGCGGCAGTTAGGTGACGACACAGAATCGCCACATCCAGCGCCGTAACAAGCTTCAGATCTTCGTATATAGGCATTCTACTTCTTACAGGGCTTCGACCTATTTGCTTAGTGTCTCCCCTAAATCCCCAGTATCCAGGCCGTCACACTTATGGAATAACGAAACATGGGTATAATCGGGGAGGTATATAAATGATTGGATTACACGCTTAGTCGGAGAGGTCAAGCTTTATTACTTTTATATTAAGCCTCGATATTAAAAGAAGATTAGTTGAATATTTTGAGATTTAATATTAGGGAAATATAATCGATATAAGAGATTGTTTTGGGAGAAGAACTAGGAGTTGATAAATGCCGATTTATATTCGGGATAATTATACCTTAAGTTTAAGAGCTCTTATAGTAGTTCCCTAACCTTTAATTTTAATAAGATAATACTAAAGGTTATACTGCGGCTTATATTCATCTATTTTTGAGGCAATTAGAATTAAACCTATCTTTCGGCCTATAAATAATCCTAATTTAAACTTAATCGAGACGATTTGAGATAATATAAAAAATTATATTAAATAAAAATACCCTAAGATTCATAAGTCATATAAGAGGCTACGAGAGGTGGTTTAAGAAGCTTGGAAATCTATTACTCACAAAAGGATTAAGGAACTAATTCGTAAAATACCTGACAAATATAAAGTAATAATTAAGGCACAAGAAAGTATACAAAATACTAAGGAAATCATATAAAGCAGTATTGCTAAGTATCTAGCTTATATTGGTCAATGCACTCGAATAATATATTATTTGACCCTACGAAGTAATTAGACTCGGCCGATGCAGTACAGAACACCAATTCTGGCCCCGGAATCCTTTTCAAACACACCATTCGACTGCCTGTCGCCATTAACCATGCCTGTGCCTTTGGTAAAAACAAGCATCGCCCACCGCTTTCCCATGCCCCATGTCTGCATTCCAGCCGTCTCACGTTCCTAGTTCATGTGCCTGCCCCATAGGAATCTCTAAATCATTCTCTAAGCTCTTTGGCTTGCGGTAGTTGAATACCGTGATCGATTAGTTCCAAGCCAAAAGCCTCGATGTCCTATTAGAATCATCGATATATGCTACGATGTTACCCCAGATTTGATGGCTTTAATTTGATACGTTTGTCTTATAGAAAATCTTAATCGCTGTCATCAACAGCCCCTTTTACTACGAAGCGGTTCGGCTTGTTCCGAGAAATCTGGGGTTGATGACGTGCCATTCGCCCAGGAAGACCACCAATGAATTGATAAAGGATGTTGATTCTTGATTCCAGAGTTTAACACGATACAAACATCCCATCATATATCACCAAAAATATCCTTGACGAAATCGTTATCGAAATGGTTGCGGTCAACGAGGTTAGTCTAACTCCCACCCTCCCTTCTCGCCCTTCCATCGATCCCGTGATATACTAATGAAGGAATAGATTTTACTTATCCTTTGCATCATTTCTACTCTTTCGGCAGTTTCCATCCGCTTCTATGTCCGCGTCATTACCGAGAGGCGCTTTGAGTTGATAGAATATGCCCTGATTTGGGCATTGGTAAGATTCCCTCAGGTCATTTTCTGTCTTAAATTCAATTTGCTATGCGGATAACCATTCCACTTCGACTGGTATTTGCCTCTAAATTTCCTAGTTCATCCAACTCATAGCTGTTACTAGGTCCTGCAAATCACTCTCGCGGCTCTTCAACTTCGCATTTTAAAGCTCCTTCCAACGGTACAAATCGAATCCCACATGATTGAGATGCAAAAGGTATGCTATCTACTATTGCTTTAAGTATAGAGTCAAGTATACTAAGAACATATAGTTGTTCTTCGCTGGAACCTTCTTTTACATCGGTTCGCTATGGGGTGTCAAGATATCCATAAACATGCTACTCATCAGACTTACCCGGAGGTTCCAACGTCTGCATACTCTAGCAGTCATTACACTATACAGTCTGTTCGGATCCTGGTTCTTCATTTACTTGACGTATCTTATCGCATGCTGGCCCGTTCATCGTAGATGGAGTTTGGTACCGAGTCAGCAATGTGGTCCTATCATTCATGCTTGGGATTTTGTATGTGTCCTTCAAAATCAAGAAAGAAGAAACTAACGTAATCTAGTGGACGCACCTTTGTATACATCTGATTACTGATATCATTTGTACGTTATTTTTTCCCTCATCCAACTTTTAGATCAGAGGATATTTTTTTCATAAGAGTCACTAATATTCCTCATTCACTGACTTCCCTTAGTGTGCATATTACCATTCCCGACTTTACTCAAAGTTACGGAAACCCGACTTCGAATCGCAGTTTGTGGGGTCTACAGTCTTGCAGTTATCGCCATCATCGTTAGCCTTGTCCGCGTTGTTCTCCTCGCAACCGACGTTCAGAATAGCATCAAGCGGATCATGGTCTTAACCACCATCGAGTTGACGGTCTGTATCATCATTGGCGTCATACCAGGAATCTCTTCTGCATTTACTAGGAAATATGCCCAGGCCGGGCCAAGTACCAAGAAGCTTTCGAGTGCTGGTAGAGTAAAGAGTGGTGGAAATGATAGTCAAGCTTTTTCCCGGCTTAAGGAGAACCAGGGGTTTCACTCAAAATCTAGGGGCGATGCTGGTGACATTGAACTTTCGGAGTCTCAGCATCGTAACCTGATTCCCGGGGAAGACAGAGTCGAAGCTGGTAGTTTTACTGGCTCTACAGACCAATTCTTTGTCTCAAAGCCAGAGGGGTTGACAAAGTAGCCCATGTCAACGTTTCTAGGAGAAGCGATGGGAAGGGAATGTGGTACCACTGGGCCAGTCACGTAATTCTTTGCATTCTGTTGGTGGAGGATAGTTTAGAGATCAATAATAGAGACGCCATTTAGCTACTCCACATCGAGCTTTCATATGTATTCATGCTCTCTACTTTCACTAGAAGAGAATTGTTAAGTTTTGTTGTTTGCAAGCCTCACTTGGTATCCACGGGAGACATGGGCTGGATGCCTCGAGCCATGGCCAATCACAACGTAGAAGTCCAAATACGGAGGTAGAGCGGTTATCTTTTGCCCCCTGTCGACAAGGGACTTCAGAGAACACCTGACTTCAACATCGGACAGCTCTTGTAATTCTGAATGAAAATTTATTTTAAAAATAGTAGGACACTCTTTAAGACTAGGGGAGTAGTATAATGGTATAATTTTTCAGAGCTTTTTCCTATGTTATGGTGGCACTTACCAGGAATGAAAACCTGGACTGGCGCTAGTATGCGTTAAAAGATACCCCTTCGCAGAAAAAGAAATGCCAGTAGGTTCCGTAGAGACAAAGTGAACAAGACGTCACCCATTCGAACGCCAGGAATCGGTGATCCCGACCTGCAGACTTCTGGCACATCCTCACAACCCTATCATCCTAGCCTCATGGTCTGATGAAGACTTCACATCGCTATTTTGTCTCATCTGATTGCCTATCGCTAGACTGCTTTTGGTTTCGGACCGCTTTGTGACAGTTGCGGCCCCTGCCAGTGGGATTCGCCATCTCCACCGGGAAACGGGCGTCTGGGGAACGGCCCTCTTTATGATCACAATCTTAGAATGCATGGCAGAATGAGTGGGTCCTAGTCCGATTGGTCTCAAAAAAATGCCATCTGCATCCGGGATCCAGTACCAGGAACTGATCCAACGCCTTCAACGCCATGTGGAAACTTCGAGCAGCAAGCTGAAGGAATTCAAGAGAAGCCACGGAGAGGACATGACGGAGAATGGCCCCCAATCCATCACAGACCAGTCATTGGGAATTGATGGCGTTGATATGATTCCTTTTGTCGAGCACATGTGAGCCGTGTGCTACGGTTGGCGTTCCGGTCGGCTCGGCTGATGCTCCCTGGTCCGCCAGGTTGAGCCCATTTGATGGAACGCCATGCGGCATTACCAAGTAATCCCCACGATACTTTTTTGGATGAAGCCATAGCACTAGTTTCTTCTGGGCACTCAAGAATATCCCGTGCCAGCCGCGTAAAAGGTAGCTTTGACCTTCCCATTTGAATTCACAAATTACCTTAAGAAATGTAGTTGAAGATTGTAGAGTATCAATGTTGAGTCCTACATCTCTTCTGGATCTCATGTCACGAACTCTCGTCATCACATCATGTCAAACAATGTAGAGGATGGCATCTCCCGCTCCGGAACCATTGTTGCGGTGGCCATCACCGTTGTCACGCTTTCATTCTTCGCTGTTCTACTTCGACTCATTTCACGTCTTGCCCTCCTTCGACGAGCAACTCTCGATGACTTCTTCATTGTCGTAGCCTGGGTAGCTGCCTCTGGCGATTCCATCACAAAAACTTGCTAATCATTACTTAGTTGATCGCCTTGGCTATGTCCATTGTGATGTGTCTCGCAACTCATTACGGGTTAGGAAAGCATGATCAATATATCCATCCTGAACGGAGGGGGACTCTCCAGCGGCTGCAATATGTGTTTTCTGTATTATATGTCAGTTACACATCTTCCAGAGAATTTTCCATCCCTAGCTCACTTCAATGCAGAATCCGGCTCTGGTGGCCACCAAAACTTCGATATTGATCTTCTACTTGAGTCTGACGAGTGTTACTGGAAGGATTTTCAAATCGGCCACGATAGTGACATTGGTCGTCGTAAACGTTGCCGGGTCAGTGTTGGCTATCCTGAATATCATCCAATGTCTTCCCATCGATACAGCATTCCAATATCCCAAACCTGATGGAGCTCGGTGCATCAGCATCCTGAACCTCGCCCTGGCATCGGCTCCCGTTAACATAATTACGGATCTTGCCATTCTATTTCTACCGTTGCCGACATTCACCAGCCTGAGGATACCCAAGAGGCAAAAGGTAGTGCTGGTATTTATTTTTGGTCGGTTGATTCAGGCAAGAAGAGATGATACTGCTGATACATTCTACAGCTACCGGGGGGTTTGTCACTGCGGTCGACGTCGTCCGTATAGCCTACCTACAACAAGCTTCGCAGATTGGGGTTCATTGGGGCAACTTGAACGATACCCAAGACAATAATATGGAGGACCCAAATTTCTTTTGTAATGTTCTCCCTCTCTTGTACTATTCCACACCCTAACCAACTAGGGTATGCTTCGCAAGCGATTATGTGGTCTCTCGTCGAAGTCAACATTGGCATTACGTGTGCATGTATTCCTACTTTGAAACCAGTCGCATGCTGGGCGGCAAACTATCTTCAGTCGAGAAGCTCGATCTGGACCTCTCCTCGCAAGCTTCTGAACACGTCAAGGCAACAACTTGAACGTGGATCGACAACGGGACGGCCAGAAGACACTACTATCGACAGGCGAAGCAACCAACACTTCAACAATCTCAGAGAGCCTGGTGGGGGAAGATTTTCACAATTTCTTCATATCGATATCAACTTGGGCACCATCCCCTCTTCGGAGAATATCTTTTCGGACCTCGCCAGGTCACCGAACTTGGAGAGCTTGATAAACCTGAGCACTAAACAATCTATTCGCCCGCTACTCATCATCAACACGCTATGCTTCATCATTGGGTTTACCGAGGGAACCCTCTTGGACCTTACCTGTAAATTCAGGGTGCTTACAGAGATGACTCAACTTCAAATACGGGTCACATATGCTATATACTACTGGTAAAAGATTCCACAAACCCCCGAACTATTAAACCACTGACATGTTATAACTTAGTGGCTACTTCGTAGCGCCTGTGACATTTGGTTGGATCATTCTCCAGAAGTATAGCTTCAAAACCACGATAATCACGGGGCTGTGCATCTACTCCTGCGGCATGTTGATATTCTGGCCTTCGGCGGTTCTCGGGTCGCTTCCCGCATTCATGGCATCAAACTTGATCATTGGCACTGGCATCGCAACGCTAGAGCTAGGGATTAATCCTTTCGTGGCTCTCTGCGGACGACCGGACTACCCCGAGGTGCGGCTAAACCTTTCATACTTCGTTCGTGGACTAGGAGGCACTGTCTCGCAGTTCGTTGTCCGCGAGCCAATTTTTGGTTCCTTTGGCAATCCCCGCACATTGATCATCGCCCAGTGGGAATATCTTGGTCTTGCCGTTTTATGTCTCATTTCCATGCTAGTAATATATTACCTGCACCTACCTGATGCGGAGTATGTTCCCTCGTCTGAACTTCTCCTCTCGAAACTGCTAAGTAAAAATAGTAACGAGGACCTTTCACATCATTCTTCGGGCTGGGGTGCTATCGATATTCCGAGAACTACAAGGTTCAAGTTCAACGTCACGTACATAATCTTGGCTTTTGGGATAGCCACCCAGCTCTTCTATAAGCCAGTCGAAACATCGATAGGACTCATCCAAATCTCATAGTAAGTTACGATGAGAGAAGATTCAATTTTATCAGTGGAGCTCCCCTCGTAGCGTATCTGAGGTGGTCCCTAAAAGCTAGATTCTAAGCAAGGAACACTGTTCATTCTTTTCGAAGTTCTATGGTACTGTTAACTAACTTAAACGTCAACCGTAGCTTGAGCCCACTTGCGAGAGTGGGAGCACAAGCATGTCTTACAGCTGGCCGTCTAGTCGCCGCAATTATCATGTTATTTCTTAAACCTCGGCATGTTCTTGCTCTTTTCCAATTTGCCGCCGTTGCCGTTACTGTTGCCGCCGCCGTTGCAGCATCTCAAATAGACCGGAAGGGTGTCGCGGTAAACAATATGCTCGTGCTATTTTTCATCGTATGCTCAATACTCTTACCAAATGACGGAAGTGATGTTGATGCTTTTAGTCTCCCATCTATCCTACCACGATGGGAATATGTCTCCGCGGTCTCGGCGCACGCATCAAGCCAGCCTCTGTTGCAATCGTGGCTGCTTCATCGGCTGCTGCTATTGTTCTTTCGGTCGTTGGAAAACTGCTTGATCGCAGTACATGTCGGCGAGCATGGCTGTTAATGGTCGGGCTGGTAATACCTATGATTGTGTTTCCTCTTTATCTTAACATGAGTCCCATAGCAAGGAAGCTAGCCGATAGTGTTAGAGATAAAGAATCTCAACCAGCGTCTATGGATGGAAGGTCGAGGGACGATTCTGGTGGTGGCGGGTGGGAACTAACGTAGGTAGTATATCGGTCTGGAATTGTCTTCACTGCAAGTAGGAAAGAGAAAGGACTACCGAAAGTGGCCATCGTCGATTATACAATTCTTCACCCTATACAGCGAGTACTACGGAGCTGGAACTTGAAGCTGATGGAGCCTCGAATTAAGTCATTTCGACTTCATTCCCCTGCGTTGCTTGACACCACAGATTCCTTGTGAAGATGCCAGCACTGGTCTCCCAAAAACGGATCAGGCTTGAAGAATACTCTTGCCGTTGATACCGATATAGAAAGACACGCAGAGTTTGAGACGAGTTGAAGTGGTGCTGCTTTGATATTTGCTGAGCGGAAGGGTCTAAAAGTCCCACTTTTTTGGCCTACGTGTGCTGCATGATGTACTAACCATCGAAACGATCAAGATGGTCCTGCACGTTCGCAAACATTTGTCACGACGAATGCAGAGGTGCATATGGCATCACTGCCAATCAATTCTGTGGCTTATGATGTGTATCCTACCTGCCATTGTTGGTCTTCCAGCCCTGGTCCAAGGGCGAAAGTTGGTTCAGAGAGAAGCAAATGGGTCACATAAGTCCCCACCCCACCATTCCGGACACCTCGCTTAATACACCGCTTTTTACTTACCTACTTTCAATAATTAATAATTATTTTATTCTCTTATCGATTTTCTTGATTTTTGGCATATTAATTGGGACGATTATCGTGCCAAAATATACTGAAGACGACGTGGTTTTAGCCCTTTATACGATTAAAAATAGTAAGTCCATACGATAAGCTAGTAAATATAATAAAACTATTAATGAGCCGATTACTATTAAAGAATAGTAATTAAGAGCTAGAAACTAGTGTTTCTAAGGACCTTTAGACTACTGTGGTGGGGAAGGCTCTGGGTAGCTTCTTTGTCACCTGACCGGATAGGCTCTTTCTATATAAAAGGGCTCAACACTTGAAAACAACTCAACAACTAAGAACTTTTCGTAGATATTATCTAATACACTTTTTTCTCCTCCCATCATTCAACTTTACATACTCTTCAGATATGTGTTATCTTTAGATTTGATCGATCCGCGATTTCCTACACCTAGAATCTCTCCCGTACCTCACTACATGCTACCTCTCTTGTTGTGTGGTTTATTGGGCTTTATCCCACCCACACTACTAAGAAAGTAAAGGAATCATTAATTATTTAGTTTACGCCGAAGGCTAGTAAAGAATTTAGGTTGTAACTTAACACTTTATTTAAATTATTATATAATAATCCTTTAACACGTCGACTACTCTTTAAAAAAAAAGCTATTAAGGCTTTTAATCAAAAGGACTTCGCTCTTAACTAAGCAAAGATAAAGATATAGTAATTAGATGCTAAATTAGATTAATTACAACCACGGAAAAAGTGGAAGGTGTAAACTAGCCCAAATTCCAAGTTTGTAAATATTTAGGCTATTTAGAAAGCTTAAATTGTAGCTAGAGATTAAGAAATTGTACCTATTAATTCAAATTTAGTAAGAGATTCTGATGCTATAAAAGATTGTATATTGAAGCGTTGTAGAGTTATTAAGTGTTGTTTATAAGTGGTGGTAAAATTGAGGGGTGCGCGGAATGGGGGGGTGGGGACTTAACGTTCTGCCATTCCCTGATAGCATTAAAACTATGCTCAATCACACCATATTTACTCCAAAGAACCATCAGAGGCAACATAATCAATCTTCCAGCCTCTAAATCCGCCTCTGCCTCCTCGAGATCCAACGTTGCCCCCGGCGCGATAGTCGTTACACATCGCGTGCACCGCCGCCTTTTGCTGTAGAATACTAGCATAGTACTCAAAGTTAACCTTCTCGAAAATCTCCAACGCTTTGGGCTGGTGCCCTCCTAGGAATAGTTCCACGAATTGTCTCGGTGCCGCATTGATGAGGGTCTCAGGAACAGGTTCCTGCTGAATAAGAAAGAACCAGTGGAAGTAGGCTTTGGCGAAGTCGAAGTTCGTCGACTTATACATAGCTAGTGTCGGGCAGATATCGAGGAAGATGATCTTCCTTATGCGATCCGGAAAGTCGATACAGAGCTTATGCGCAACGCGGGCACCGCGATCGTGCGCGCAGACGAAGAATGGCTTGTTGTTGTCGCCGAGGTGGTCCATAACGCCTACGCAGTCGCGTGCCATTGCACTCTAAGCATAAGAGGCTATATCTCCTGGTTTTGAATATTTACCATATCCGCGGTCGATAGCAATGACGGTGTATCGGTCGGTGACTTGCTCGGCGACACAGTGCCAGGTGTAGTGGCTTTGAGGGCAGCCGTGGATCAGGAGAAGGGGTGGAAGTGAGGATGTGGAGTCGCCGCTCTTGATGCCGTAGATCGTCACCTCCGGTGACCTCTGCGTGATAACAGTAAATGATTGAAACTCTTCAAACATGTTTGCATTACAATGTCAAGTAAAATGGTAATGGGATGAGGTGGTTGATCATTGGCTGATGTTTTCCTACTCAGTTTTGGAATGGGCGGTTATGGGGTTTCCGGAGGTCAACAACCTATGTTGTACTTACTTAAGCAGCAAACACAGGCCACGTCGCCAGATCTATGGGCCAATCTGACCAGCTAATAATGTGTCAGTCTGTGCTCGGAAAAGCATGCTGCAGAGCCAATTACGGAGGTCACGGTCAGAATATATCAGGGTAGAGCGAATACGAGGACGTTAGTACGAATACGAGATCCCATCTGTGTGCTAGCCTAGCCAGCACGACCCCGAAATCTCTCTCTTTAGCATTAGTATTCTTCTTAATCTAATACAATGTAATACTTTTAACCAGTTACAAGACACTATGTGCCTTGCTAAGGGGTGCCCTAGCCCCACGCCTCAGACTCCCCTCCCACCCCCCTTCTGCGAAGGGGGTTGAAGAGAGCCAGGAGGTACGAAGGTATAAAGGCATTAAGGCAATTACTTACTTTTAATTAGATCTCGTCAAATCGAAGTAAATAATCCTATCAATTCGAACCTCTCTCACCACAATCGTGATAAGGCCTTATCAGGGTAGAACGACTTTTAATACGTCCCAGCAATGGGGCTACATTTGAATTCGTACCAATGATATTCATCTCAAAAAGCCTTATATACGCAGAGTCAGGTAATATTTTGAAGCTAATTAAACTCTAGCGCGAAAAGGGGCCTAATAGTAAGATTATAGAAACGCGTATTAATTTTGGTGTGTATGCCTCGCGCCGCAGCGTTAAGCCCTCTCTTCAGTCGTACAACCGTTTGCATAACGTGATTTAAAACTTAATTTTTTGCCGACACCCTAAATCAATTGAGGACTTCACCTCCACTATCTGCCTTAAACGCGCCCCCACATATAACTTCACAACGCAACCTTCAAAACAACTCGCAGATACGTCAAATTAAAGCTGTAACTTAGCGCTTTCTAACGATCCTATTTTTGTTGTTCTACTATACCTGCCCGTCTACTTACACGCGTTGTGGCGGACATTGAGAGTGCGTTACGAGAACTAGGACCCCTCCCATTCGATTACCTCTTACAAATCGCCAGAAACAACAGTACGAGTATACAAACGGTTTATAAGATCAAGAAGAGGGTAGATCGTGGATTTGCCGCATTCCCACTATTTAGAGGACTTATCCTAGTACTTCTAGCGGAGCACGAAAAGGCCTTAAAGCACCTACTTGATCAGCGGCCTTGGATGTACCTGGACGAGTTGTAGAATTTCCTATAGGAGGCCTATAGTATAAATGTCCATATATCGACGATTTCCCGTTGTCTTAAACGTATTAAGACTACTCGAAAAAGACTTAAATATATTGCGGCTCAACGAAACGCTGAGTTGAGGACAGAATGGCTTGATTTTATGCAACACTTTACAGCCAATTAAGTAGTTGCTGTCGACGAGTCAGGGAGCGACGAGAGGAATGGAGATCGTACGTTTAGGTGGTCCGATTTAGGTGCAAAAGCTAGGGTTTCCTAATAGCTTGAATATAAGGAAAGAGTCTCTGTATTAGCGGCATATACTGTAGATGGCTATATAGCCTGTCGAACCCTTGAGGGCATATGTACGTCGGATATCGTTAAGGACTTTTTAATTGAGTATTTGTTACTACTATATAACCCTTTTCCATAGTCACGCTCTGTTATTATATTAAATAATACGTCAATTTACTATAAGAATATTAAGGCTATAAAGACGGCTTTCTTGCGGAAGGGCGTATAACTTAGGTTCTTATTACTATATTCTCCAGATTTCAATCCTATTAAAGAGAGCTTTAGGGATTTAAAGCATTAGATTCGAAGGCACTATCGTAAGGAACGTAAGAATTATGCCTTATATTAATATTTCCTTGAATTTGTAGTGCGAGAGTTAGGAACAGGGCTAAATGCTGCACGGAGAGCGAGAGTGCATTTTAGGAATTGTGGTATAATCTAAATATATATATATTACGCCTAATTACAGTGAGAAACACGTATAATACGATTATCTTCAAGTTCTATAAATGTGTCCTAAATAGGAAGTACTAAGTGAAGGTAAATAAGTGATGTTAGATGCGAGGGAAGGATTGATCCTAGCATTAAATTATACGAGAAAACCACTTAAAATTAACGTAGTTAATAATAAAAAAGACGTAGATTAATTGCTTAAGGTGTGTTTATTACTTATTAATCAAATTCTACTTAAAAATCAGTAATTAATAAAAAAGTTAGTATTGTCGTCGTCCTCACTTGACCCCGTACCACTTATATTATACCTCCTAGTAACTCCTGCGCTAGTATTATTAAAAGAAAGCAAGTCCTCTGCGGCTGACTTTTGTGTTTTATATACTTCTTTAAATGTTGATATATTAGAAGATATATAGTATGTGATACTAGCCTTGATTTCTAAAGAAGTAATAAATAGTACGTCCTTAAGTTAGGACAATTCTATAATAAAAGTATTATTTAATAACTTAAACGCCTTCTCTAATAGCTCCTTTCTCTTTGAGTTCCTCTCTTTCTCTAATATCTATACGCCTATTATTTCCACTTGATTCTCGTTCTTATTGGTAGGCCTAAGTAGTGACGAAACTATAGGTATATTACTTGATCTATGAAGCCCGGGAGCCGTATTTAGTAGGGGATTTGTATATAATTAAGAAGGACTAGACTGCTCGGTATGAGATTCGTACGTAAGTCCCTGTTGAGGGTAAGGGCCAGGAGTGTAAGTTGCCTGTTAAGGGGGGGGTGCTAGAGTAGACGCTCGGTTAGTAATTTTATCGACAGCTTGTAATAACAAGAGTTAAGTCAGTTACTTTATAGTAGAACTACTTTGATCTGGTTTGACTGTAGTTCCTTGTATAGGTTGATCTGACTTCTTTGTACTAGAGAGCTTTGGCTTGAAGTTCGTTTAGTTATCGCCTTCAGTAAAACTAGTTAATTATACTACTAGGGGAGAATCTTTAGTTACTCTAGGTACTTTGGCTCGTATAATAGCGGCCTATTCTCGTTGACGATTGAGGTTAATTATATAATGTGTCTTTGCCTTCGGTATTACATAGTAACATCGAGTGTTGTTGCTACAAAGGCGTTCTATATATAAATATATATTAAAGATTAACGCTCGATTAACGTCTTCCGGTGAGAGCTTAGTATCCCTCTCTCTCTTTTTAGCCAACCGTCGGGAAGTAATAGAATCGCGAGGAGTTGGGGTCAAATCGTTACTTTCTTTTAGTTAGTTTAAGGCTTCCTAGAATAGATCACTATTTAGGGCTTAGATTTAACTAGTTTCTCGCCTTAAAGGAGTAAGTCTAATAGTATCCCGGGCCTTATCTGCTTTAGACTTCCCTTTGCCCTTGCGTTTAAGTCGTTCCTTATTAGATTCTGAAGTATCCCGATTAATTGTCTTGTAATATGCGAATATAGTGACCTCTTTTGCTAATTATAGCCTCTTTTGCTTGTAAATTCGTAGGGGAACTATGGCATCGACAAATGTTTCTTGATCTTATATTGTAACCTTTAACGTAAGGGTTTTTGGATTGTTAAATACGAACTCAAAGGCCATTCTCACAGGCTATTCCGACGGCTCAAGATATCTAGCCTCAGCCTATGAAGTTATACCCCTTTTTATAATTAATTCGCAGATCAATTTGTATGTAACTCGATTGGTAATCGAATTAATATCGAAGCTTTTAATGATAGTGTTTTGCGGCTTTTTGTTGATTAATGGCTGAATATTAAATCTAACCCACTGCGGAGGCTTGTCGAATAGTATATTAGGGTCAAAAACCTACTCTTTCCCCTTATACGTACTAGTCGTAGTCGTTGGGGACGAAGGTAAAGCAACTAGGGAAGATAGGATATCCACTACCTCTTGTTTTGGCCCCCCCACACTTATTTTTGGGCGCTATGACTTAGGAGAAGAAGTCGCAGGATTAGGGACTTCCTCTTTATGCTCTTTAGGAATGGTCTTGCGTCTGCGGCGCTTTAAAGGAGCTATTTGCGTTGTCGGGAGCTCTTGCCGCTGGTCGAATGCCGCCAGGGAGTTAGTGTTAGCTTTTGGCCGCCGGGATGAAATTTTCTCGACATTGGCCGCTACACTACGTAATCGCCGTGAGGAACGTGTTGGCTCTATATGCAACTACAAGTATGCCAAATTTCAACCGAATTGGAGTTGTTGTTGTAGAGATATTAGAGGTAGGTGTTGTATGGAGGGGGCTGGTGTGCGGGGTGGACGCGACCTTTGCGCAGAGTCGCTTAAATTGGGTTTTAAATCACGTTATGCAAAGAGCTTGTACCTCCTTGCTTTCGGTAACCTCACCCATCCTTACCAGCCCCGTCGTGCTCTCTCCACAGCCTCACCTCTGCTCACCCACACCTAGTGCTCAACCCCAGTTGTCCCAGCCATAGCTCTAGGTTAGTACTTTGTCCCAGTTAGTGTGTTTTCCTGGACAGTCAACTTTTAACGACAGGATTAAGGGAGTTGAATTTAAATCCCCGGAAGCAGCCTTGAAAGCACGTTGGTCCGTAAGTCCACACCTCGGCGAATAGTAGCGAAGGTGGCGCCTTCATAGTCGAATAATTAATCAATCAATCAATCAGAAGAATCTTTCCGTACAAAATTTCCGAATGCGCATTAGCGCTGCAATGCTGTTTACCACTCTGACCAATTAATACAGCTTTGCTCCGAGAAGAGAAATCAATAAATCGCTTAATCACAACGGAAAGTTGGACTGGCCATTCCAAAGGTCGAGTTGCAGCCACCGCTCAGCCATGGCTTGAGTGCTCTAAACGACTCCAATAAAAAAGTGCGACCCAACATGCCAAATCACACGCACATCAACCGCAGCCTTGCTCCAACAAAGTCGGTGAAATGATCTTTCCTATTATTTACCCTCTATCATGACTGATCCCAGGCTCGGGGCGGATTAAACAAATCGAGAATTGGTTAGGCCAGAGACGGACAACAGCTGATTCAAACATGGAAGCCGTCTACAGTGCACAGAATCCACGAGATAGCGAGGGGCTTCAGGTCGTCCAACCCCCTCTTCGCAACGAACCTAGAGTTCCCCCGGGCCAGCATGTCCCGCAAAGTCCAAATCCATATCCGCCTCACCATTCTTCGCCAATAGTACCAGGAATTCCCGAGAAACCGGATGCCCCGCCCCCTGCTGTGGCACCAGCTGCTTCCAGTCGCCAGTTCGATGTTAGCCAAAGACTATTCTGGTTGATCATCACCATCATCATTCTGGTCATTGGTGGTATCATTGGAGGGGCTATTGGAGGAGTAATGGCAGCGAGAAATAGCTCGAAATCGCAGAGGTGCGTTAACTTAGGAGCGCCCTCCGACTATACTCACTTTACTGACCAAAGCCAGTTCAACAATTACAAATGCTCCGGGGACATATGTCCAGACAACTAGCACAGGCGTCGCGACGAGTGTTACGACCGGCGGCTCGATGCCAACAACTACGCCCAGTAAATCGAATGGCATTTTTGCGTCGATGCCTACACTATCCGTCCAAGGTGCTACACAACGAAGCGTTTGCACCGGGAGGGTTTGTCCACGTCTTCTTTCCGCGATTTCGCTTTCCTCCTCTCAATACAGCGTATTTGGTGTAGGTACCGACATAGCGCTTTGGACATACTCAACCAGCAACCCAGGCTGGGATTCCTTGGGGGGAGGAGTAATCAGCTCACCTGCTATTTCAGTGGGATGTACTACTCCCATGGAAGCTTTTGTGGTTGGCACTGATCGTGCTCTTTGGCACAAAACCTGGGATGGAAGTACGTGGACAGGCTGGAGTTCACTTGGAGGTGGCCTTCTCAGTCCCCCGGCAGTTGCTGTCCGAGCCCCTGGCCAGCTCGATGTTTACGTCATCGGTACCGATAATGCACTTTGGTTGTCTGAGTGTTCATCTGGAAAATGGACAACATGGGGTTCGCTTGGCGGCACACTGAAGAGTCCACTCACAGCAACTTCCTGGGATTCTAAGAGACGGGATATATTTGGAATTGGTCTTGACAATGCGATATGGCATAAGGCATGGGACCAAACTTCGAATCCACAATGGTCAGGTTGGGAATCACTAGGTGGTGTTTTCTCCAGTGAGCCCGTAGTGGTTACTAGAGGCTCTGAACAGCTCGATCTTTTCGGTGTTGGGTCCGATAGTGCCGCCTGGTACCGATCTTACAATAATGGTTCTTGGAGCGAGAGCTGGGTATCGCTCGGAGGGACTTTTGAAAGTTCTATTGTTGCTGCCGTCTCTGGCGCTGGCCAAGTTGATATTTTTGGAATAGGCTTGGATGGAGGTATGTACACGAAACAGCTTTCGGGGTCGACGTGGAGTTTGTCTTGGATTTCCTTGGGAGGGGTCTTGAACTCAGCCCCAGAAGTTATCAGGACTGGGGATAATAGTATCATTATTTTTGGTTTGGGCTTAGATACTAGTGTATGGGCACTTTCAAGAAATGCTGGCGTTTGGGGCACGAGTTGGATATCTCTAGGAGGGCTTTTTGAAATGGCTTGAGACCAGATAGTTTTAATGAAAGTCTGTGCTCGTCACAGAATGGAGGGAGCTTACTGGGGGTTTAACTGCGCATATATTTTGATTAGTTGTGAACTTATTAGACCTCCCTCCCTATCCAGCTCTCTTAATACTTTGCTTTCTCTCGCACTTTTGTCTGCTACTGCCTTGCCTGGGCAGGGCGGCTGGGTTTCTGCTCCTTTGGTTTGCCATATATCTCGATCCCCTTCTTAATTATGAGTTCGTTAATACCCCTTCTTCCCACGTCTTGCACATTCAATTTTGCCAGGTTCTTTATCTTTGGAAAAAAGAAATCAGATCGATGAAACTACGCACCGGCCTTCAAAGAAGGAAGTCCTCCCACTGTCTTCCAACACACCACGAGATTTACAATCCGTCTAAATAAGCAGCAAGATGAAGTTGCAACAATGATCTCTTATGATTCTGGCAAACATTTCAAAAGGGAGTAGTAAAATGGCTTTGAAAATCTAGGATGGTTGGGGTATAACGGAGGACTTGGAAAGGTGTTCTATGACAAACCATACTTTTGGCTGGCTTCTATGATAGTCCGCAGCGTCACGCCCTCTTTGCGGTTGTCGATGTTATTCGATCGATGGGGCAGTTCGGCACTGGATGAAGATAGACTAAAAAAAGTGATGGAGAAGAAAAAAAAATTCGTGGAGAGCAGATAATTATGCGTGTTCACCACTGTAATCCTCGAATGGGAAACGAGACTTCATGGCGTTTAGTTATAAGTTGCACGGTCGGAAGCGTGCAGAGGAATTTTGGCAGGCCTTGGCGATATTCCCAAGCGTGATTTAGCCTGTTCGGTTGTGACTTATTTTAGCAAGCAAACCATTCAAGCCAAAGACTGACAGGAGAACATTCATCTTTTTAGAGTATATCTTTCATCACTAGAAGTCCTCAAGGCAACGTCAGCGAGCCGAAGAAAACAGCATTCTCGCCAAACCATCCCACCTCCTTTTTCGCCCCCACGACTAAACACAGCTAGCTGAATACCACTCTGGGCGTTGATGCCCCACAACCACACCGATACAGCCAAGCATTGGCTGCTGTAGATGGAAAAGCTTGGTAATAATAATTCGCGGTGAACGCGTTTCTCCAGTCCTGAGAGAGTGTCCAGAGCCTCGGATTCGCCCGCTTCACAACTCGACAACCACCGCTGCATCTGCCAATGGCCTGACCGATTGACCGTGCAGATGCATGCGTTGGCCTACTGTCGTCAATTTTGACTTGTTTCGGGGATTGAGGCCGTTCTGTGGTTTGTGCTTGATTGGCACGACCCACGCCACGACTGGGATGCGTGACTGTGCCACGAAACTCTATCTCCATCTTCATCTTCATCTCCACCACCTATCTCTTATCGTCAATCGAGAACCCGGATTTTCTTCCTCTTCATTCTCATCTCAACACCCAGAGCCCTTTCAGTGCACCAGCTTCCACGATGGAGTTGAACCCCCTTCATGCACCGACAGTGAAGCGACCCCTATCCGAATCGACACGAGGATGGATACATCCGACGCATCCTCTTATGGGCACACAAGGCCGCTTTCGGATTCGCGCGCATTTCACAATCAGCGACTGGCTTCTGATAGGAGGCCTGCTTCAGTCCATTGTCATTCTTTTACTGCCCATCCGACCTGTCTATGCACTGCTGCCAACATTCGGACTTGCGATCTTCAAAGTCACGAGATTGGTGCTGAAGGTGAATGGCGTGATTGAGAATCCGTTGATGGAGGGCGTGAAACAAGGGAGATCATGTGCTGTATTTCCACCGCCTGAGATAGGGGAGAAGGGGATGGTGAGGCCGGTCGGGGAGAGTGTCGGTGGAGATGGGATGTGTATCCTTTTGCTATCGAATCGGTGCAATCAGTATGTTTCCACCAACCCACCTAATACCCTACCTAGCTAACCACCACAGCCCCCTGGGACTCTTCTATTCAAAATTTCGCGAGATGGGACAATATGCTAAAGGCATGTACATCGAGCTCGAGCAGAACCCGATCGAGAACGGGTTTCTCGGGTATTCAGATTACAGTTCGAACGATTCAGTCACCCAACCTCGTGCACTGTCAATCATGTACTTCAAGTCCATCGATCATGTTCACAAGTGGGCACATAGCAGTCCCGCCCATCGCGCCGCCTGGGAATGGTGGGATGCTGAGCAGAAAGTTAGAGGGGTCGATCATTTGACCATCGCTCATGAGATTTATGGTGTAGAGAAGGGGAAGTGGGAGTCGATTTATGTGAATGCTAAACCATATGATTTTGCGGCTACCAGTCATGCCATTACGGATGCTGGGGGGAAGAAGCTCTGGGCTTGCCCTGCAATGGATGCGAGTAGGAGTTTCAGGACTTCGGCGCAGCGAATGGGGGATGTGAGAGGATAGGTTGAAAAAGTAGTTTGAAGATGATGGGGGGAAGAAACACTGGGTCATTTGGTCTAGCTGATCCAAAGATCTACGGTGGATACATATGATTTATTTCTCGTGACCAGAGTAGTAGGAAATTCTTCTGCTGTACATTCCATTGCTCCTGGCGAATAGTTCAATCAGTTGATGGTCACTGCAATCTTCAGCGACGTTAGCAAAGTATCCTCCATAACTTTAGTGGTGTGCGCACTCGTTCCTTCGGTGTCAGAGTGATTCTTTACCATTGATCAAATTGTCTCTCATGGACCTAACCACTCCCAATATTCTGCTCTCTGCTGTTTGTGTTTTCCTCCAGTAGAACAGAACGATCCTCCTAGGCCAGTTCACGCTTGTCTCGGATTTGCATTTGAGACAGGTGAAGGCAAGATATTTGACTCAATCGTCCCTCTGCTCGACTGCCATGGACTCATAAAATGAGCACATGTGTCAAATACAATTTCACGACTTTTGCCTTGGCTCTTCAAACCCCTTGATGGCATAAGCTTACCCCGCGAGTACCCCGCACTTGACGTTCAAAGCCGCTCAAATCTGGAGCCGGTCAGCTTATTTATTCCCAGTCATCTTGTAGGATAATTGAAACCTAGAAAAGATTCTCGTTATATTTTTGACAAATTTGCGCCAGAAGCTGGAATGTAAACGATTATTAATGTTTGATTTTCAAGGGGATACGATCCTCGTCAATCACGAACCTTTTAGAACAACTCGGGATTCCGGGTTTTCGATGTGTCATCATGAGCCGAGAAACTAGCTACTATCTGTCCTTCATATTTGTCCTGCCCCATGAGGTAATGTCTTACACAGCAGGTCGAATCGAAGCTGAGTATTTGAATTCAGCTCTATTGGCCGCTGGTTTTCGGGTATAAACATGTGCATATACCCGCGAAGAATCTCACTCCCAACAAGTATTTCATTCGTTGTGAGCCATCGAAAGCGAGGCCGGGTTTATGACTGGATACTTTGCTGATTATTTGCGAATTCCCTTCTTTGCCCAGTCTTGGTACTAGCGAGTTGAGCTGCTGCCTTTGTTGGTCTATATCGAGATGATTGGAGATTAATTCTGTTCTGCCTCGGTTCGCTGCGACCATGACAGCAGTGCAGGAATGACACTTTCGCTGACTGGCTGATTAAATGCAGGGTGGGTGTCAGATCTTAGGTTGCAGTTCTGGTGGGGACTGAGGTTGATATGAGGCTATATATGCTTGCCACAACCTCGATCCCGCTGCCTCGTCAACTTTGTTGTCCCAATTCCACTTCAAATCCAGTCTGAAAACACTTGTCTCGTTTTCTGACAACCTCATTCTTCCTCGCGAGCACAATTGCAACTCAGGATCGTCTCTAAACCCATGGCTCCCTCAGCAGATTCCCCGGCTGCAGCAAACGGCTCCAAAATCGACTTCACGAGCTTTTCCAACGTGATCAACGGGAAAATATCTACAGCATCCAAGACTACACATGCCATCAACCCAGCAACCAAGAAGCCTAACTGGGAAGTGCCAGTGTCTACACCACAAGATGTCGATGAAGCCGTGGCTGCAGCGAGAACAGCATTCAAGTCTTGGTCAAAGACGACCATCTCTGAGAGGAAAGCTGCTTTAGAGGGGTGGGCAGCTGAAATTGAGAAGCATGTTGCTGATTTTGCGAAGTTACTCGTCATTGAACAAGGCAAGCCTGTGAGCTCTCCCGTTCCGTTCAGAGTCCGTGAAACTACCGACGACTAATACCCCACGCAGTACCAATGGGCTATGTTCGAGGCCGACATCACAACCAAACAAATACGCAACATGGCCGAACTTGAAGTGCCAGTGGAAATTGTGGAAGATGGAGATAGCCGGCAAATTATCACGAGATATACTCCCTTGGGAGTTGTGGTTGGGATCGTACCTTGGAATTACCCGATGAGTCTTGCCTGTGGGAAGATCACTCCTGCTGTTTTAACGGGGAATACGATCATCATCAAGCCTTCGTAAGATTTTCGACGAAATCGGGAGTTGGGTTAGATTCTGACTTGTGATTTATAGACCCTTCACTCCATACACGGCCATCAAAGTGGTCGAGCTTGCTCAGAAATTCTTCCCACCTGGCGTTGTCCAGGTTCTGACTGGCGATGACAGCTTAGGTCCACTGCTCACGCTCCATGCTGGTGTGGATAAGATCACATTCACAGGCTCGACTGCAACTGGGAAGAAGATCATGGAAAGTGCTAGCAAAACCCTGAAGAGGGTGACTTTGGAGCTGTGAGTCGGTTTTCCTAAGCCCATGTTCCTGACTAACGTATTTGCAGAGGAGGTAATGACCCTGCGATTGTCTGTAAATCTGTCGATATTGCCACTGTAGCACCAGCCATCGCAACACTGGCGTTCATGAACTCTGGCCAGGTAAATTTGATTCTGCTCTATTGAGTGTCTGTTTTGAAACTAACAGCCCATAGATCTGCCTCGCTCTCAAACGAATCTACATCCACTCCTCAATCTACCCCGCCTTCCGGGACGCAATGGTAGCATACACCAAGACCCTCAAAGTAGGTGAAGGCTTTGAAGAAGATGTCTTCCTCGGACCAGTGCAGAACAAGATGCAATACGACCGCGTGCAAGGATTCTTCGACGACGTGGAGAAGAACGGTATGAGCGTGGCTGTTGGCGGGAAAATCCCTGATTCCGAGGGTTACTTTATCAACCCAACTATTATCGACAATCCAGCAGAAGAGTCGAGGATTGTGGTTGAGGAGCCGTTTGGGCCGATCCTCCCAATCATGCCATGGACTGAGGAAGAAGACGTGATTGAACGGGCTAACAATAGCAAGATGGGACTCGGTGCGTCGGTATGGTCTAGTGATCTTGAGGAAGCGGCGAGAATAGCGAAACAGCTCGAGGCAGGAAGTGTTTGGGTGAATGCACATATGGAACTTGCACCGACAGCTGCGTTTGCTGGACACAAGCAGAGTGGAATTGGTGCTGAGCATGGGGTTGCGGGATTGAAGGCTTATTGCAATGTACAGGTATTGTACTTGAAGAAGTAGAGGGGGACTTGCTCGGGACGGTGGCTGTGAAGGGACAGTTATACCATAGATCAAATATGACACATTGCATCGTGGCTCATGGTCCCCGTTACTGGTCCTATAACTTGAACTGTAACCATGTCCTATCGTGCCTTTTGGGATTCGAAGCTTCTTTGGGAATCAACAAAGTAGGAATTCATCTGGTTAGGTTTTAGAAGACTTATTGTTGATTGGTCAATGAAAAGTACTTTCGATCCTAGGCTTTTCTTTGCTCGAAGTCATGATTCTACTTGATGAGCTGCGGGTAAGACGAAATAGAAACAATCTCGTTTTTTCGAACTTAAGAAAGGAAGTCTTTGTTAAAGGTATCCAAAAGTGATAATTCTCGTTACGAAGTTCTTCCCGGTGCTTATCGTACACTGCGTGCATGCTGCGGGGAAGAAACTGAGGATGAACTCCCCAAGTTGGATATATCCGCATCAAGCTTTGCGGTCTCATGTAATTGGAGACGGGTTAAGGGCCTGGTGGAAAACCTTCCGCAAATTTGATGACAATGAACCGTCTCGCGACGTAATGATGCAAATGTGCAGTCCACGGTGTCCACTCGGATTTAAGTCACCCAAAGGGGTTATCTGACTTGGCATACCTCTGCCGCAAAAATTGGCACTGATCGGTTGGAAGTCATTCACGCAATAAACGACAGCCAAGGTAAAGAGGTAAGCGGACCTTTGAAATGCTTCTTCCCCATATTTCTGGCTTATAGATCTCCACGAGGAAAAATTTTCCGGCGATGTACGATGACGAACTTTCTCGATGCTTAGAAATGATGTCGTTACTTCACAAGAGGTTATATAACCTGGTGTCCTTTCTCAAGGAACGTTTCAAGTAACTCGATCTTCTTTAGCTGTTTACTCTCTGCCTCCAAAAGCCTCCTCAACAGCCACAATGGCAGCCATAGCAGCATTATCCATCGCAGTCAACAAATCCATATTAGCCTCTCTCGCCTCGATCCTACCAAAGACCATCCCCAAAGTATAATGGGTCTTGAAATGATCCACCGAGATAGCGATTTTGTTCGCCCAGATATCAAGACAAGCCTTCAACGCCACCTTCGCAGTCGCACGTTCGGGCATCTGGATCATCGCCGTGTCGTGGACGGAAAGAGTGTTCTGCCACAGACCGAGAGAGACATACAGTGCAGCGATGGAGGGCTGGAAGGATTCGGCGGAGGAAGACTTCTGTGGCTGTCCTTTGGAGGCCGATCCAGGAATGGCTTGGATGTTCGATTGCCGCTGTGTTGAAAATGGTTTGGGCCTCTTTGAGGAGCTATTTGACTTTGTTGCTAAGGGATAGGATGGTGTTTGGATAGCTTGGCCCGCTACCGGTGTTTATCAGGGTGGTAACCTGGACTGCCAGAGGTAGCGAAGCAGCGATTATACGTTGATGTGAGGACTCGATGAACCTTTGGAGGAAAGGAAGGGGGATTCAGATGTTGTAATGGAAAGCTCGTCATCGTTGAAGCTTTCTGGCAGAGCACACGCAAAATTCGGCAAGGCGAGAAGCATCGACATCCCCGATTCCATGGAAATTTGAACGTCCAAGCAAACGAACGTTGTCCAGAGAGGTTTCCTTAACTCCATCTCCAGGACGGACATATCTGAAAAATGGCTAGGATCTTGGTGGAGGTCAATAAACATCGCCAGGCGTTGGATCACGCCCATGAAGCCCCACAACCCATCTGTGTCGTCGAATGCAACGGTGTCGATGTGTTTCGCGATTGCCATTATGCACAGAACTCTCAAGGTCACCAAGTTGGGTTTGTACATGAATGATGTTTTGCTCAGGAAGAACTCTGCAGCATCGAGAAACCTGTCAACCATCTGCATATCTTCAGCTCGTTTGGCACGTGGACAACCGAGAGAGAGCATCATCAGAAGTTGGGAAACCCAGGCATCAGAAATATCGTCGGGGACAATCCAGAAGTCTTCAAGCTCTTGTCCCAAAGTGGGAACGTGCAGGAGGCGATGTGTCATCTCGAAAGTATTTAAGTGGTTTTCGGCAGAGGGTTCGACGAGTGGGCGATCTGGAAGGATTGAAAGAATGGAGAATGGAGCTGTGAATTCCCGCTGTGTCCTTTGAAGGAAAGGAAAGTTCCTGTTTCGCTGTACTCTGTGGGCATAGAATCGTTTGCAGTCTTTGAGACGTTGACTCGTATGAGTAAAAGCTGGATTGGTGCCGAAAATGAAAGATTGAAGATCGTCGAACTACTGGAGCCAGAACGTATTTGGTGAAATAATCCTGCTATAACTTACCTTCGTCATTATGGATGCCCAGTGTGATGGTCCCTTGAACTTCAATTTCCCATTCTTGAGGCTCGCATAACCGAGACGAGTTCCCCTTGCCTCGTTTTGGCCTGCATTCTTGGGTTTTCCTGGTCCTTGCCCTTGTGCTGTATCAACGTTCTGCATCGAGGCACCTCTTCCAGACAAAGTCACTAGACTAGTTGAGGTCGTATTCAAGGCGCTCCTCGTTGGCTCACTGTCTCGTGATGTTATGTTTTCATCCCCTTTTCGTGTTCCTCTTCGACATTTCCTCTTGGCTTCCTCTTATCTGGAGCTACGACATAGACGCAGTTGCGTTTATACCGACCACAGCTCTCACAAGGGCTTTCGCGATCATATTTGATCTTCTGCTGGCGGTAATGTGTACATGACAACGCTTTCCGCTGCCTCTTTCGAACGGTGGGCTTGAGTGGTGTGGTCACGGGTTTGCCGCTTTTGAATTAATGCCTTGCAAGATGTTGATGGTTTTCATCTCCCCGAGGCATTTCTCCCATATAACCATGTACGGTACAAGGATAATCACGAGTGGGTAAGTAAATTATCCCTCTTCTTGATAATGGTTGCGATCTTAGTAATACTACACCACACCTTCCACTTAATTGTAAGTGCAACTTAAATAACGCATAGCCATTTAAATAATGAGGGCAATCTCCGCTTAAAGTCACTTAGATAGTGCATAATAATCTAGATAATAAGGGTCTTACCACCAAATGATGAGGGTCGTCTGGAGGATAGAAGGTTTAAATGTGACTCTTTATCGCTTTAGTGTTAAAGGAATTAATTTAGGATTATAAGTTTACAGTTATAACCACTAGTATAGCATCCGTTACAACTAACGACGTTAAACATTAAGCGTGAAGACTCTTATAAATGCTACGAAGGCTAAACTCAACGGCGAGCGGCGGAGAAGAAAGGAGAGAATGAGGGAATAAATAGGAGGAAGAACACATTGGTGAAGAAAGCCTTTGAATTAGGGGAATTTCAAGGTATTTCTTCTATAGCTGTCTACAGTTACTTCGCAAATGCAGTAACGAATGTATTCCACAACAATACGTCCAGGCTCTTCTTCGCTTCCTTCACAGCTGCACTTCCAAGCACTTTCTCTCTGATCTAAAATTTCAAAGTCAGCCAACTGTTCTTAACCCACTAACAAAATCAAAAGATGTTTCAAGCTCACCTCACTACTCTCCCACCCGAACACACCAACCCACCGCTTCTCCTCTAGATTTACACTCGTCCCTTGAATACTAGTCCCACTCCCATTCACACCACCCGCTTCTGCGACCGCACTAACAAATTTCTCCCACGCCCCCGTCGCCTCCACTACCTTTCTATCCTCTCCCCCAATCTTCACCTGCCACACCTCCGTCAACGCACTCTCAAACACCTGAATCGGAGCGAAATCCGTATTATATAGCTGTGGGACTGGCGGTGCAACAGAGTGAGGCTTCACGATGGATTTGAAGGTCTCGAAATTTTCTGATGCGATGAAGGTGTTGAAATGGGAGGCGTCTTCCCACTCTGTTGAAGCATCAGCACCAGCCTATGTTTGAATTTGCGCGAGCGCTGGGAGCGGGGAAAGAGATGGCAGTAGGACGGGGACGGAGGTGAAGACAGCAAGAGGAAAGGGAAAGAGGGTTGGAGAAGGAAGAGGAAATGACGAACCAAGCCCCATACAAAGCCTGAACTCCCCCGACACATCATTGCCATTCTCGACAAGAATCTTCCCGAAATATTTGGCCTTGGGAGGAGTGGTGTGTGTATCAAGGATATTAATAAGAAAGGGTGCGATTTCGGTGGTGAAGGTCGCTTCCGTTACGGGATCTGTCTTCAATGTTGGGACGACAAACTCGGTGAAGGCCATTTTTGCGGTTGGGTTTAGTTGGGAATTGAAGAATGAGAAATTGTATGGGAGATTGAAGAGCTTGGAATTGAACTTCTTATATATAATCTTCTGACTTCCTCATCCGCTTCTCACTCCAGCCTCATACTAATCATTCAAACACCTAACGGCCGAAACTCAGCATTCGCCCCAAAAGAAGTCATAGGTTACGTCATCTCTCAAACAGAACCTCAGGCCGAGGCGGAAATCCGCTCGCATTTATAATCAGGTAAGCTCTCATCGTTGAAAATCTTGTCTGAGTCGTGAGGCGAGAAAATTAGCGTGCGGAATTCCGCTGAAAGAGTGGGGCCGGCGCAACGACAGGGCGCAACTCCTTTGATTTTAGCCAAACTTTAAATCCACCGTCCTCTTCTTCATTCAGTGATCGAGTCACGAAGAACAAAAAAATAGCTCCACGAATGCAAATCATTGACCTTCTTACAGCCAACGAAAAATATTTAGACGCACGAGCATGAGCACGAGTCAAACAGGCCTTCGACCTTCGCATCATCACTTCGCGAGTCAGTAGCAGATGGAGCTACCAGCTTCAGTCACGCTGCGCTAGCACCATCTAACTAGTTCCGAGGGTCGTGTGACAAAAAGCAGCCCATTACCGAAGGGTGCTTTGCTCAATTTGTTCGCCGCGAAATTTCAATTTGCAGATCTCTGTGAAGAGAAGCTTGAAGATCGGCAAGGGTAATAGGCTCGCGTAGCCAGACGCCAGAAAGTGGCCTCAACCTTCCTAGCTGGACGTTGATAGAGGTCCATTTTTTGTGTTGACATCGATATCTAAGATCGCGCTTTCTGCAGTTGCAGTCATACCATTGACTAAGCCCGAGCTATTCATTGTATTTTGTAGCAGCATAACAGGCATTCCCTTAGTAAAAGCAAATAGACCGGGCACAACCCCTTCACAGGTAGCCTCAAATCTGTTATAGCTAAAGGCGTTGATCGGGATTCTACAGTAAATCTCAGCCGCAATAAATGAAAACCAACCTCCTAAGATATCAAACGGCCGGGGAGACAACATCGGGTTGGTCCGGCCGTAGATTATGTAGAACATCGCGCTTAACTTCTCCCTAGCTATTCACTATCAACCTCCAATTGGGTTCTGTAGACAATCGGATGGTTAGTGAACTTAATTTAAGTTAACTTACTTCTCTTTCGAACGTGCAATTAAAAGGGTTTTAACGTTGTAGGCCCAACACCATGCAAGACGAGAATGTGGAGATGGATCTAGTCGGGGTGATTTTAAATGATTCTTGTACTGATCTGTGATCTAGTTACTCGACTACCGATTACGACCATGCGTACCTCAAGTTACTTCTCGAGCGCATTCACGAAGCTTAAGGTTAGGGTTATTCTCTATCTCTTTCTTCTCGAACTTCAAGTATGACTTGTGTCTGCCGAATTCCTAAAAGTATAATGTGAATGGGGGGCGTGGTCTGCTATTGGTTGACAGTTGAGATTGTGGTTTCGACAAGTGGGAAGTGTCGTTTACCAAAAACTCGGCTGTATTATATGGCGTTGTGACGATTTTACGAAAATTGCAATACTGTAAATTCAGATTCAGAAAACCCCCCAATTTCTCTTTTAACGTGCATCGAATGATTCAAACCTATCTGTTGACACCTCCCTACATGGCCTAAAACAGCGCCTCCAAAACCTTTGCAGTATCGAGCACACTCCTCTCAAAATCAATATACTGCAAACCGGTAACCCTCGTCGCCTTCTCCCCACTAACCCTTAACTTCCCCTCAGGATAATCCAAACCCACTATCCTCCCTGTCTCACTGTCATACCCCTGATACCCTACACCAGGCTCCCCGACTGGGATCCTCTCACCGATACTCGTCCCCTTGTACTCTCTCCTCAGTATATCCGCCGCAGCCTGCAGCGGCGCAAAGCCCTGACATGCACAGAATCGCTCGCCGTCTGCCTTTGTCGGGTTTTCAAATGCCCAGGTGTGCAGGAATGCGACGTCCCGCACGTCGACGAATCCGCCGCTGCCGATGGGAGGCCCAATAGTTTTGGTTGCTCCAGAGAAGATGTCGAAGAGTGGTTTGAGAGTCTCGTTTAGCTGACTCCCCGAGCTGGGAAGGTAGACGGGAGGACCGATCACGATGGAGGGATTGATTGTTGAGATTGCGAAGTTGGGCTAAACATATGTCAGACGGTATCTTTCCTCGTTGGGTAAAATTGCATACTCTTGGTAGGGGGAAGATGGGAATGGTGAACTTACTTTATGCTCATCCCTCCATTTCCAAACTGCTCTCTCAGCCGCCACCTTACTCGCACCATACAATATACCTGGATTCGTTTTAACGCCCTCTTTCCTATCCGCTTCCGCTTTTTCCAGGGAAGATCTCGCGAAATCGGCTTCCGTGAAAACGTAAGGAGCGGGTTTTTTGCCGTCGAATACGGCAGCTGCTGAGGAGGTAATGACGACGGATGACAATTGGGGACCGGCTTTGCGAGCTGACTCCAGGATCACTTCGTTACCTATTATGGCTGGCGTAATGAATTGGGAGTAATCGGTTAGAGAGAGGTCGATTGGTGATGCGGTGTGGAATATGCCGTTGACGCCTTGAGGGATGGTTAGCACGTGGCTCCGAAAATTGGTTTAAGGGGCAAGCCTTTTGCAGCTTCATCGAAGGCACCGTCTATCGTCATGTCTGGCACTTCATATATCTTTACACGGTCGCTGTATGCTGCGTATGGTCCCTTCAGAAGTGACTCAGCTGAAGCTGCGCGCCGCGACGTCCCGCGCAGACTGTAGCCCTTAGAGAGGAGGTGGAGACCTAGGACGCTGGCGATATAGCCGTTGATTCCTGTGACCAGAACGGTCTTGCCGTTACTCTTTGCGATGGGCATATTAGCTGCTACTGTAGGTGCATGGAATGGTGAAAGGTGCTGGTAAATATGGAGCTTGGAGTTGGATGTTGGAAGCAAGAATAGGACAGTAGTCGCAAAATAAATAAACTTAAATCAGGTTCAAAAGTAGCAGCAGAATAATTCACAGGTGGTAAGGGAAAGCCACTCTTTATATCTTCCAAGACTAGTAGAATTGTATCGTGGCTTTGTCAACCGCATCGCCTTAGAGCGGAATTTATATTACATAGATAGCATTTACGGCCTTAAGAGGAAACATGGGTGGACCTGATTGCTAAGCATCGCGCCTTGTTTCTAATGTCCTTGCAGGAAACCAAGAAAATCCTAAGGATTAGTAGACGCCATTGACTAGGACGGGAAATTCAGTTTGTATGCGACTCCTGGATTCAGTGCTTCTTGAAAGCATTTGAATTGATTTGTAGTCTTACGATGCCTCAATTCATGGAAGACGCAAACTCCGCCTACGGCTACAAATTGATTACTAACCCGTGTGCTCGTTGGCTAGCTTCTAAAGGCATTATTTGCCTCACCCTGCAATCTCTCCTGATATGAATCCAATCGAGAAGTGTTGGCGTCGTATCAAACAAGCTATTCATAGGCGTTAAATACAGCTAACAAATGAGGCTCAAGCGGTAGCGGCAATGACAGAGGAGTGGGAGAAGATACAGTACTGTACTGCAACTTTGTATTGATAATTTGATCAGATCTAGGGGCAATACTTAACCGCTGTACCTCCGCGGTGCTATTCAAATAGCGGTGTGCTAAGCGAGGTGTCCGGAATAGTGGGGTGAGGAATTTTTACAGGCTCATGTCTCAATCAGCCTCTCTCCATCCCTCCACACAGGCGGCACAACGAGGGGGACCGACTCGCTAGAGTCAGGTCAGGGATTGCTGAGGTGTTGAACCCATAACCTCCTACGTCATCACCACGTTTTCTTTCGTCTATTTCAACTTCACTTGATATTTCTCATCAACGGCGAATCTACGACCTTGATTCTTGATGTTGCTTTTACCGAATGGAAATTTTGTTGTGTGGATTTATTGCGTGTTTCTTTCCTCCGCTTGGCTTTATCACCGACGTTAAGGTTTTGCTGCTGAATAATGAATCAGCGACAACAGTTGCAGCAGAGCCACTGGTTTGACTTTGGGTACGCCATCCTAGTTGCCGAAAGAAGCCGCCAGAAGGGAGGCGAGGGTAAGTACATAACGCTTCTTCCATCTACAGGTAAGGTATTTTTTCTGTACCAGTTTCTCAATTGCAACTGTCACCTCATTCAACCACCAATTACCCCTCCTTACCCCTACACACACACTCACGAATAGCATCATGTTGTCCAACCTCTTCAAGCCCCTCAAACTTGGCAAAGTCGAGCTCCAGAACCGCATTGTCCTGGCACCACTCACTCGATTCCGCGCAGACGACGCCCACGTTCCCCTCCCATTCGTACCCGAATACTACGCACAAAGGGGTCCCAAGTGGGCCTCGTCCACCGTGGTCAGTGGCAAGGTACTGTTGACCATAGAATAACGTCGAAGACTCTGATTCTCCCCACAGATTTCTACAAGTAGCGAAAGAAAACACCAGGCTGGACGAGACCCACTTGAAACCGCCTTTCGTACAGCGCACCCACATACGCTCTACAGCGCACCTACAGGCACTTCAGGTGCCCCACTTTTTGTCTTGGAAGGGTGAGCTTACACCAGTTCATGGGATAGTCAAGTCGTCGTAGATATCGTTGTCGCTGTCGCTCTCGTCCAAGCTTAGAACTGTACTATCTTCCCGCCGTCGAACTCGTTCGTCCATCTATCATTCCCAGCACCACCATTGGCAGATGATTGCAATCGACTTGACCGTGAAACGATATGTCCAGAAGATCCTTGGCCTCAGGCTGAGGTAGCGTAGCAGAACTAACAAAATGCTTCATATCACAAACAAAACTACGCAAGCTTTAATCCAAATCAGCGGAGACCTTTTGGCCACGCCACATAGCTCATCAAAAATAGATTGATTAAGCACATTGTTTACGTTAAGTGTTCCACCAAGTTGCCAGGTAATGTCCTAGTCCGCGTAGAGCAAAACGACATTACTCTTCAGACCGCCGGTTCACTTCTTGACAAACTCCTCGATAGTCTTCTCAAAAGACTCGGGCTCCCTTCCCAGAATCTCTCCCAATGATTTGGTTACGCCACCCGCCTCTCCATCACGAATCGCTTCCCAAGCACTGTCCAACGTGTTTGCCGCTTCTCCAGTTCCGAAGTACGCCTTGATCTGTGGCAGATTTTTGTACTCCTCGAGGCTGACTTCTTGGATGTTGATGTCCTTGCCTGTTGCTCGCGAGAGAACCTCGACGGCCTCGGCCCATGTCCAGGACTTTGGGCCAGACAAGGTAACAATCTTATTGGTGTATTCAAATGCCGATGGAGATCTCGCATATGAAGCGATCAGGCGTGCAGACGCTTCTCCCAGTTCATCTTGCCTGGCCCAGCTAAGACCAAACCCATTTCCATCCTGCGGAATTCTGATCGTGGACGGTGGGTTCTTCAAGTCGGCGACCGCAGCATAAACCGGAAATGACTCGCTGTAAAGTCCTTCGCGAATACTCGTCCATGACAGTCCTGAGTTGGTACGAGCAAGTTCTTTCAGGTGCGCTTCACTGTCGAGATGCGCTGCCATAACTTCTGCCTTCGCAGTTTCTGCATCGATTGATACGAAGGCCAGAGAAGAATAGAAAATATGCTTAACTCCAGCTTTTTGCGCCGCATCGAGCGCTTTGGTCTGAACTTTGGTCCTGTATAGGTGGACGGAGCTGGGGAAGGATATCAAGAAAAGGACATCGACCCCGGCAAAGACAGCTTCAAGCTCTTCAGAGCTGGATTCATAAGATGCCTGGCGAAGAGTGACCCCGTTTTCGACATATTTCTTAGCCACCTTCTCGGGATGTCGGTTGATGAGCGTGACTTGATTGTTGGGAACTTCAGATAGAAGAGTGGTATATGTGCTGGTGCCAAGCGCCCCAGAAGCGGGGAAGATTCCGATGCGCATGATGGTCGAAACGCAGATGTGAACTTTGATTTCTGTTGGTGTTGCTTGGCCTTGATGGTCTTATGTTGAGTTGATGACTTTTGAGATGAGGGTAACTATCATTTTTATCTTAAAGGCCCTTGGAGCTCATTTGACTAATCCAGGATGATAAATCAATGATCAGTGATCACAACATATAGGCCGAGAAACTAGGTGCTGCATTTAAGGTCAGCTGGACTCAGGCAACCCCGCTCTAAGGGGGTCCGGGAGCCAGAAGGCGTACGGAGGTACAACGGTCAAGTATTGTCTGGTCGTTTTAGTATCAACCGTTTTTTTCCCTCGCAAAACAATCACAGCAATAAGAAAAAGTTATTAAAACCTTTTCCTCTATATTCCCCTTGTATTGAAGAGTATTCCAGACCTTTTTTTTTATTGATTTATCTTGAGGATTGCTTGAATTCTAGGATATCAAATCGTGCTAGCCGCAGCAAACATGACTCGAATGCTATAACCTTAATCCCCACCCCACCGTTTCTGAGGTTAGCTCATCCAGGATCAGTTTGGGGGTAGAAATGACGAGCTTAAAGGCAACGAATGCTTATCATACGACGGATGAAAAATTAGCTCATTTATTCCATTCCATTCCACATCTTTTATCACTAATCAACCCCTACCTTCCGAGGCCTTTCTCTTTAACTGGTTCCATCCTATAAGAACCCTTTTGAAGATTCAATTGAAAGTCATACTCAAAGTCAAAGTATAATATCCCAGCTCGATCAACACCATGTCACTCCCCAAATCACAAACAGCAGTATTCGTCCAGGAAATCGGGAAACCACTCGTTGTGGGCACTCGCGATGTTCCCACTCCAAAATCGCACCACATACTGATCAGAGTTCAGTCGACCATGCGTACGTACTCTCCCCTCTTCACCCCTGATTTACCAGCTAATACGTTGCAGTCCTCCCTCATGACACTTATGGACGCGACAAAGGTCTATTTTTCGGTGATAAGCTTCCCTACATTCTCGGCACCAACATCGCTGGCACAGTTGTTTCAGTCGGCTCCGGCGTCGAGAATTTCATTTTAGGGGATGAGGTCTTTGGACTTGGGTCTCCAATCAGTCCAGCTCCAGATGAGTGTGGACTGCAGCAATATGCTCTTCTTGACGCCGATTGCAGTGCTAAGATCCCTCCTGGATATGATTTCGACCAGATGGCTTCGATTCCTGTGAATGCAACCACTTCATTCGTGGCACTTTTTAACGAGAAAGGATTTGGGTTTCCGATACCTGGCTCTAAGAAAGAAGCTGAATGGGATCCGAAAAGCGAGACTATCCTTGTTATTGGTGGTGGTTCAAATGTTGGCAAGATTGCTCTACAGTTCGGCAAACTCATTGGACTTGGGAAGATCCTAACCATTGCGTCTGCGTCTAACACGTCTGCACTCAAAGAGCTCGGTGCGACACATGTCATCGATCGTCATCAGACCTCCCTTGAAATCCAAGCACAGATTAAAGACATCGTTGGATCTGAAGGCTTGAGCAAAATATATGACTGCGTGTCTTGGGAACATGATATAGCTCTTTCCCTATTCTCCCCGGACAAGCCTGGCATCTTACTTGGACTCCACGTTGTTGATGAGGCAAAGAAAACTATTGCCGAGAGAAAGCTCAATGTTAAAGCAACAATGATGCTTGGAATTTCTTCATTCATGCAGCCGCATACTAAAGTCTTTTGGGATAGCTTGCCAAGCTGGGTTGCAAATGGAGATTTGGTCATTGGGAAGTACAAAGCAATCGAAGGCTTCAATCTTTCTGCAATTGAAGAGGGATTAGACTTGTATAGAGATGGTAACCCGGTGACTCCGGTAGTGGTACATCCCTGGGGGACAGCGTAGTTGACGTTCAATCCTTTTTGAAAAGAAGAAACGAGGGTAGAAGGACAGTAAATAATCTATGCTGTTTTAAAACTTATTCGCATTGAACCCTCTAATTTCCTTCTACTAAAACTACAGCAAACTTCGTTCACATGAACTTTTCGTTTCCGCAAGGTCGGAGTCCTCGCGTTCCGCTTACGCTTCCTGCTTCCGTTGAGTTAATCACGACGACGTGTCGGTTGCTATGTCTAGTCCACTACTTAGCACTCCGCTTTAATCTTTCAGCGACGTAGCAAAAAGTAGGCCACTGTTCTAATATATTTATAAGGCTATGCTTGTAGTCGGAGGAAGTAGGATTACTGTTGCGACCGGAAATCGCCCTAATCTTTGTCGGCAAGCTGAGCAGGCCCCTATCCTCCCCCTGCCACAGATAGATGCTCTAAGTCAAAGGTATCGCTATCAACGTTCTTGACATATCTCCAGGCTCTAACCGACAGGCCATAAATCTTGAGATGCTCCCCCTTTGGCAAGATTCCATCTGCGGCAAGCATCGTTACAGCCCACTCCAATCACAACCCTCTCGATCATGATCAATCCCGAAACCGCTGGGAACTCGAGAGCATAGGCATAAGACTTACTGAACTTTATTAAGCTCTTCCCAGCCGTTAAAGAATTAAGCCTACACTTCTACCCGTGCTATAAGAGTGGACGGCTTTGGTTTGCTCTCGACTAGCTTATGATTGCAATTCCTCAAGGTTCTATCGATTACCGCAGTAGACTGTGCTGAGGACGATCTGGCTACTCTTTTACTTAATCATAAGGATACTTTAAGAGAAATACATCTTGATTGTGTCAACATCATGGAGAAAAGGGGATCTTGGGCTTCCCTTGAATTTACGGTAGAAGAGCAGCTATCAGTCGAGAAATTTTCTCGACTTCCTGGTTTCAGTTGAAGATAAAGTCCCAAAGATCTTCACAAGCGTCCGCTTCAATGCTCAAATAGTGTGAGCCGTGGAAAAGAGATATGCTGACCACAAAATATGCCGTTCGAGGGATTTGGGGTATCACCTGCGCTGATTAATCGCCAACCACATCCGATCATTGCCAACCCTGTTACACCCATGGATCTGTTGGCTCAGCTGACGGCCTAACCGAATCCTGTTCTTGGCTGGGACGTGGGTGATCAAATATACGGTGGTAGATGTCGGCCCTGCCAACTTGTTGAGGCCCGAGCGGTTACATATCCTTTTAGAGCGACTGGGATCACACCTGTGGGACAGCCTGTAGCCCCTCGCTAATTAAGCGAGCCTCCCAAATTTACCATACAAAACCAGTCTTTTGAGCAGCTATTAATTGATTATCTTCTATGATACACATTAAAGCAACGTTGGTTATCACAAAACCATAGTGGACACCAGGTCGCATTTCGGCGGCTAGTACGGCCAGTATTTAAAGAGATTTCCTGTCAGGTAATACGCTTCCGGAGACGGTTCTAAATCTTTCCTCCTTTGTAAGTAGTACAGTTAGCTCTTGTAGACATCTGAATGAGATGATGCCGATGTGCTGGGACTCCAATTTAGCCCCCAGATATACGTGAATTGCTGCGTTTTTGGGATCCAGGTGCATCCTTCCTTATGACTATTAATAACTCCATAAGCTAAATTCTGAAATCGTCTTGACTCAGGAGGTTTATCAAGCGTTCTCCCTTGCAATCTAAGTGGTAATATTAAGTAACAGTTGAAGAGTACAACCAATAGCATAAATTACATGAGACCTTGTACTGACCCGCAGCGAAGACGTCTTTCTCCCTTATTCTGTGCATGTAATTAGTCCCCTAAATTAACAGCTCTTATATTCTGTTTGTAAGCGTCGTATAGCTGAGGAATCCAAAGGTGCTTTGTTGCTCGATTACCGAAGGGAACACGTGAAGTGCGGGCATTAAATGCTATTTCTTCTGGGCGTCTTCGTAGTCGGAGTACCTTCTTGATTCCGTCCTATATTGTCGACATAGCAAGAGCAAAAGAACTATCCTTAAAGCCTGTTTGATTGACCATATTTGGCTCCGTAGGAAAGGCATGTACGGTTCCCTATAGCATTGCGTTAGCACCGTAATCTCCTTTCTTCAAATCGACAAGATCTTGAAGTATTCCTAAGGATGTTCGTGCCGTACCAGTTGTGCCGAAGCCTAGCTTTCGTAAGTACTCAAATAGCTTCATATTTGTAAAGAGGTTGTCGGGATAAAGGTGATATGCTCTCTTCGGAAGTAAGTTTAAAATATGTGGCACCACAGATTGAGTCTTATTCGGGTTCTTTGGCTTGGAAACTCTAATAAGTCTATTCCCTCTCCCTTGCCTGTGGAAAACCAATCGAAGCAAGAAACAACGTTGAACCACCACCTATATCTTTAGTCCTGTGGGTATAGGCTTGTTTAGAATCGTAGTCTTTTTCTTTAAAGCGGCCGTGATATCGCTAAATTGATTTGTCTCAGCTAGGTCTCTACCAGGGATCTAAAGTCGGTAATTTGTATCCTAAATATGCGAATTAAGAGGTTCCACTTAGTCTAAAAATTAGTTAATTTCATTAATATTTCGTGAAGTTATTATACCTTTTCGTATGTATCTTCAACGTTAGGCATATCCCCCGTACTGCCACCAGAAACACACTTGAAGGTAGGCGCTAAAGTCCCTATAAATTAAGCAAGGAACACCTAAATTCGGGCGGGATATTTAAAAGTGGTGTTTTCAGGTATAATGTCTACGATTTACTATAATACAATTAAAAACAAGTGTTCCCTTCACAAAGTGCAACATTACATTATTTATATTCTCGCATCGTCGATAAAGCAGATGCCACGCCTCCTCGCACGTTCGAAGGTTCAAAAGCGATCTTCCCATCTCATCGCGATTGTCAAGAGAACGAGGGCCCACGACGATCAACTAAATCCCATTATGTATCATCACGCGACAAAGGCTAGACTTTCTCCAAATCGGCAAAGTCAATGACGAGGAGAAGCATGAAGAAGTGTATGTAAAGATTCGTCAGATCCCAGTCAGACCACCAGTTTATCATTTCATCATCAAATCGCCACTCCAATGCTCACCGTCAAAATATACAACAAGAAACCTCACAAGTGTGAACATTGCCCCCTCAAATCCTCCCGCGCCCTCTCTCCAAAAGACCTTTTAACAGCCAGTAGGAAGGGTATAGCTCTCCACGCGGTTACTACCAGTTCCCTGCGCAGCAGCACTTCCAAGACCACGCTTGGCGAAACCCCTCCAGAGGAGACATCTGTTTGCACCTCCGGTGAGAGCAAGATCTGCATCGATGATGGCGTTACGGGCTGTGATGAATGTTGGGCGGCAAGGTTGTCTGGCAGATGTTAGTTTTTGGAATCAATTTTAGGAAAGGCAGGCCAAAGAAAGAGCAAGGAGGTGGCTCGAGGAGAGGAGGATATGACTTACAGCTTCATTCCATCAACCACGAGCTTCATAGCCAAGAATCGACCATCGGTAGGCACACCACCAGAGAAAGTGGGTTTTCTCGCAGCAGTAATGCCATACTGATCCACCAAGTTCCAGAAGACTTCATACAAGATAGTCGCCCAGACCGTACCGATAGCGTGCACAGCGGTCATGCTATTGATACTTCTGTATGTGTACGGGTTAGTAGTGAGAGAAGTGGAGTAGAGGTAGTTGCGGATGCCTGCAGGGTTGTTGTAGACCCAGTCGCCCATGGGGTAGTTCTTGGCGCGAGTATCAGCTGTCTTGACATGGATGGCGATGGCCATGAAATCGGACCATCCTTCGCCCAAACCCCCTGCTTCGGTGGTACTGAGACATGCGGAATTGGCGGGACCACCAGTAAGACGACCTGAGAGGCCGTGGGTGTATTCGTGGATTACAACACCAGCATCAAAGGAGCAGTCGCGTCTTGGAGTGGAGGTTGTCCAGAGATACACTGTGAACCTGTGAGTGATTGTTTTCATACCGTACCAAGAGAAAACACTTGAGCTTAACTTGATGCCATAGCATTCAAACTCAGAAAATGAATTAACTGTAAAATGAGACATTATACATACTGTACATCCGTCCGGCCTGGCCATCGGGAGGCGAAGAAAATTGGGCGTTGTTGGTCGCTGATGCATCCTGTGCGTTGAGAATAACGGCATCGTTACCGAGTCCTCCTTGACCGTTGTTGTTGGTTTCGAAGTTTCCGGCTGCTTCGGTGAAACCAAGGGTGTAGAGGAGATCGTGGCTGATGGATCATGGGAGTTAGCTGGATGGGAGTATGGTGCTGAAGGGGGAGAAAAGGAGACGGGAGAAAACTCACTACATGTTTGAAGTATAGAAAAGCTGTGTGACAGATGCGTTGGCGTAAGTCGCTGGGTCGGTCGCTGCCAAGTTGAGGCCATAGTTAAAGTTCACTCCTGAACCACCGTCTGGGCGGTAGTCGTTGAGGTAGGCACTGTCACCTTCCCAGTTTGCTTGGGCGATACCATCTGGATCTCATATTAGCATGAAATTTACTGGCTTTGGGCGATGCTTGAAAAGAGAAGGGAAGTGAAGAGCATACTGTTACCACGAGTGACCGTGTATGAAGCCGAGCCAGTGCTGTGGAATCCAAATTCTGAGGCCACAGAATCTTGTGGGTTGGTTTCAACAACACGGCTGCCCTTGCTGGGGTCGTTGACCGTCCAAGGGCTGTCAAACGTTAGATAATTCAAGGATACTGGGATTCACAACTCACTAGACAGTGTATGAAGCTTGTGAGACGTAGTCAACAACACCTAGAATGTCCTTTCCAGTCACTGCGTCAACATAGGACAACAGCCAGTTCTGTGTGATATCAGTCTCAACTCTCCAGGTGAGAGTGAGGGTCGAGTCGTCGTTCTGGAAGTAGACGAGTTTAGCCTTTGGCTCAGAGTACGTTCCGGTTGCGCCCTCAATGACATAATGCTCAGTAGCTTCCTCTGGGACGGCGACTGCATCGGCGGCCGAGATGGGGAGAGCAAGAGTGCTGGTCACGCCTTGAAGGGCTGCAACTGCATCGATCTGATCATCACGCTTCTCCAAAGGACTCTCAGCTGGGATGGCTCCAGTGTAAAAGGAATTTCCGTAGGAGAAAATAGTTCCGTCAGCAGCAACCTATTTCATATTAGTTGGCTGAGGAAGTGGGGGGGGGGGGGGGGGGGGGGGGGATGCGACATACGTTGACATTGAAGTCCGCGTTGTCGATATCGAGACCATGGACAGTTTGCTTGAAGTTGACATGTGCGATGCCGTGCTCGCTCACGTAGTGATCGCCCACTACGCGAAACTCTGCACCGGGAACTACACTTGAAACCAGTGCGGTGGCAGCATCGACGTAGTCAACTCTTCTGGCCAGGCTCGAGAGCTCCGACTCAGCAGTAGCAGTGGCATTGATGTAAGTACTGCCTGTGGTGAGACGGAACTTGCTCAAATCGATCACTCTTGGTGAAAGTCCTCGTCTTGAGGTAGAGGATGAAGATGGGTGGCCAAGGACGTTAGAAGCCAAGAGTCCCACGACTCCAGCTTGGGAGAGAAAACGCATCTTGAACGAGGAGATTGAAGATCTGGAGAGTAGAGAGTTCTTGATAATCTGCTTCTACTAATTCCTCATTCTTGCTACTTTCCCGCCTTTATATCTCCATGCTCAAGTGATAGATACCGCCCAGCCAATATCCGTATCTCATCATTACCGCGAAGCCAGCTCGAATATGGATATACCAAGACTTATGAAGGCTTCAACTTGGCTTGTATCTTTCTTCATTGAGACAAACTTCCTCTTGAAGCTAGAAGAGCCAAGGCAATTATGTTCATATGACAAGCGAGGAGACATCGTTCGTATTCTCGAAGCGCCCGTGGAAGTGCACAATCACGTAGTGTGAGTAGATCCATCACGACTCGCAGTCTCCAGGACCTAGATGGCTGGGCATAATGGAGCCTTGATGAACGGCGAACCTAGCTGCATCGGGGATTTGTGCCGTAGACGGCAGTTCACTACAGGGCGACACTTACAACCTTCTCCATCTGAATATCTCCCCGTGTTCAAGACATTGCGTATATGCGAGGCAGGATGTCAGAGTCCCATCTCAAGGGTTGGTGTTGTGCCTTGCGACCTCTATCACGACATGCCATGCGAGACATGGCGGCAGGAGGTGGTCAGAGAGTCGTATTGCACGATTCATAAGATCAGATAAGCAATGCGCTCGCCTGGTAAAAGCGACTTGGCATCTCCATTGCCAAGATATTTCGAACTCTCACCTCCCTACTTGGGAGCTTCGAGCGCGTGACCCCAGCTATCTCTGAAGTCTATATGTCGCCATAAGCAGGACAGATGTGGAAGGTCTAGCACTGGGGAGGGAGGATCTCGGTAGAACGGAATGCCGTTAGATTCGCGAAGCAAATAAACATAAGCGCCCGCGAGATAAAGCATGAGAGTGGGTGGAATGGAACGTTGTGATGATTAATAATGATGCTGGGGTTGGGATGGGATGGGATGGGATGGGATGGATTGCTCCGTGGTGTGTGAGAAAGATGGGATGAGGGGAGGGGATTCAGGAGAGGGGATTCAGGGGAGAGATGAAGTGGAGAGATGGAGGGGTGAGGGACGGAGCTCACCGCCGCTCGTAGCTTAGTAAGAGTTTAACCGAGGTCGGTAGCTAACAATAAAGACACGTGATACCCCTGAGGATTTACAGGTAGGCTGGACAGCGTGTATTTCAAGCCTTCGGTGTTTTTGCCAGAGTCATTTTCAAACAACCCAGGTATTCTTGATTAAAAGGCTGACAAAACTTGGACTGAATTGCGTTGAGTGTAAGGCCTTGAAAGGTAAATCTCCAAAGCCACGTTTTTGACATCGCTGTTCTGACCAGACTGCCTCGCAAGCAACCCACGCTTCCCCCTGATGCCAGCCAAATCAATACTTACAAAGTTCCCAAAGAAGTTCTTTCCAATTGTATTCCAACCCACCCAGTATTTGTTTCTCCTCTCAGCCCTGAAGGTTTTCAAGTAATTGTTTTGAGCTCGCTCGTGCGTTTGTGCAGAAATGCTTGCTTCGTGTCTGGTCTTGACAGACCTGGAAAACGGCCCGGGATACAAGCAACTCCCTGTTTGACAACATAGCTTGCTCCGGTAAACTGAATCCTCGGAGTTGTATTCAAAGTCCAACATGCGCCCGTTGCTCTTCGGGATGTTGATATGGAAAGAAAATATCCAATGAAGCGAATGGTGCATGAAAGAAACACGGTAGAGAATTGCTACTGGCGAAAGTCTTGGTAAGAGCCACAGTAAGCAGTAAAGCAGAGGATATAAGAGCTCCTCGCCACCAGTCTCCCGGACAGATTAGACATTGCAAATCAGAGCATACATCGGAATTCTGCATCACATTAAGACTCTGCTATAACCACAAGAGTCTTTCAACAAGAGATATTCAACAGGTTTTTATTCAAACATACTCGACAATCATCCCCAATCCTTCTATCTCCAAGTACAAGACATTATCTCTGCTTCCAAAAACTCCTAAAGCTCCTCACTCTCCTCGCTCGATTGTGAGCGTGCTCGGGCCGGGTAGACTGGCATTCCAAAGTTTACCTCAGCTTCACTGGATTGTTCTCGCTCAACCTCATTTCCATTCTCGTCCACACTTTCTCCCTCGCCCTCATTATCATTCTCGCCTTCAAACTCATCCCCATCATCTCCTAAGATTGCCTGCCCCTCTTCTTCCTCATCTTCTGTCGAGTTCCACTGAGTGAAGTCCTGTGGCATCAAATCATCATCCGACCCATCATATTCGCCTTTAAGTTCCTTCTCACGACGATCCTGAACTCCCTTGCGAATCTTTCGTCGAATCTGCTTCCGGAATCTGATCAAGTTGAGCTCAATCTCCTCATCCTTCTCTGCTGTCTTGCCTTTCGTCCGCTTGTACTCCGTACCCTTCATCTGATGCCATCTAATAGCTTCTGGCTCAGTGAGTTGCATCTGCTCTGTCTCGTTTGAAGTCTTGTTTCGATAGAGGGTTGTGGTATATTTCCAGTGCTGGCGGAGAGCGCTGAATTCGGCCTTGGTTACGAATCGTCTTGGGATGCCGAGATCATAGCGCTTGATTTTCTTCCGAGGAGCATTGTCTGTCTCGTAGTCCGAGTTGTCATCTGCCGCGATGTTTGGCTCTGAGGTGGCTCTGCGTGTGTTGCGAGTTGAACGAGGCTTTTTAGCTTTGGTGGTTCTGCGAGGAGCTGGACGAGGCGTTCGTGCTGACTTTGTGCGAAGCTTGGCTCTTGGGTGTGGCTTTAACAGACTTACACCTCCATCTTCTTCGTCAACCTCCTCCTCCTCGACTGGCAAGTAGGGGCTAGGTAAGCAGTTTTTCCGACAAGATTCGTCGCGGCGGTCCCATCCTTCATTAAAAGCTTGCTGTGAGATGGCTGTTATGAGATCTTGGACACTGCCAAGTTTCGTGTCGTCGAAAGTGTGGGAGAGCTCGTGACACATTTTGGAGAGGGTCTGCGGAGACACAAAGAGGTTAGTGAAACTCCATGGAAGAATCGTTTACTGTCCAGCGTTCACGTAAACGTACTATTTTGTGAAAGGCCATCAGCATTTGGTTCATCAACATGTCCTTAGACGGCTCGGGGCCCAGGTACGCTGAAGCTTTGGGCGGCATTGCTGCGGTGATGATGATGGGATTCAAATTAATTGATTTGAGAGACTCGGAAAAGGTGAGTCAGGAAGAACCTCGAGGACTTGGGCAGATGTGCACCGTGTTGTTACGGGCGTTGTTGATTGTTGTTCAGACTTTGTTGACTTTGTGAAAACAACATCAGCGCGCCCTAGTGAATCAGGCTTTAGTTCCTGAAAGATCTAGTCCTCGCTCAGTCCTGTCAATGACGTGAATGCAGGACATCAGAGCCAATCGATTTGCTCTCGAACGTTCTAGACCTATACAAACCAGTGTGATTCACGGTGCGGCCGCCTTTGTCGCATTAGCCACCTCGTCGACCAGCCTCGAATGGGACTAGTTCGAACGGCCTCTATTTTTCATAAGCGAGGAGGCAGATATATAAAGAGCGCAATTCTTGCCTTGACCATCAGAGATTTTGAACCACCACACACCATCTGCAAATACTAGAGAACATCAAAAGACTTTCCATTCTTCAAACTCTTGCATCTGCACATCATCTTGCTCCTTTGCAAACCCTTTCTTTACATCTTCGAGACTTTCAAGAAGCTTCCTCTCTTACTTCGACTGCCTTGTCAGCCTCGAATCACTTCGAATTTGCCTTACCCTACACCAATACCCAACATCCCTTTCAACTCACACAACCTGATAACCGAATACAATGGCTTCCTACGTACCATCTCAAGAGGTTGCTTCCTCCGCCGCTGCCTCCAGTCTCAAGGCCAACAGCCAGTCCACCAACCAGAACGAGCCCGCTCTCAACAGCGATGCCGTTGGTACTTCCATCAATGAAGCTACTCCAGCCGGCGAGGAAGAGGGAGCAGACTCGGGAGTCGAGGAGCCTTCGGACAAGTTCCTTACCGAGTGTGAGACCGTCGAGGAAGTACTTGATGCTCTCTCAGATGGCTTCAACAAGCACTAAGACGTAAGTCTATCTGCCTTCTATCAGTTTTCATCATGAGCTTGAAACACAAAGATCACTAGCTAACCAAGATCTTGTATTAGAATCTGAGCAAGTTCGACTTCAAGCCTAACGTCGACTTCTGCTCTGAGGAGATCTTAACTTCCTCCCAACTCTTCAAATCCGTTGGCCAGAAGGCTTTCAATGCGGGCTTCAGAAGGGCAAAGGAGGATGCCGCAGAGCTCCGCATGAAGCGCAGAATGTTGAACATGGAGCAGGAGAAGAAGGCTCGGGATGCTGCGGTTGAAAATGCTGCGGAACGGGCTGAGGAGGGACCAGAGAATGGCTACACTGGTGAGGGAGGTGACGTTCCGGGTCTAGTACAAGTGATCGCTGCACCTGCTCCCGTACAGCAGATCCCTGTTCTGGCCCAGAATCACAACCCGATCTACCATCCGTTTGGTGCTGTTCCTGGTCTCTATCTTGGCACTGGTTCGCCCTATGCCAACCAAGCCGACTCTGACCAAACCGATTCTAATCAATCGGATGCTGCCCCATCTATGCCTACGAGAGCTGCGAGACCGGCACCCAGGAAAGCTAAGACCAAGTCAACCAACACCAAGCGCACCAACAAAGTCGCTATTGGCAGAGCTTTTAGCACCAACAGCAGGAACGAGAGCCGCGACTCTAGAGCTGCTCGGCTCTGGTTCCTCAAAAAGGGGCTCATTTCGCCAGCTCCCATCAGCCACAAGAGCACAAGACCAGGGGCCAAGAATCGGCCTTATGCCTCGAAGGCTCGCGGCGACTGGGGAACACCTCGCCCACTCAAGGTCACCAAAGCAGACTCCCGGATTCTTCGCAAACATGTCAAGTATACCACTCAAGGATACGTCAAGCCCGTCCCCAAGGAATTTTATAGTCTCCCATTGACCCATCGAGAAGCCCGCCGCTACGAGCAAATGCCTAGCTCAAACGGTTGGAAGTACGTTCTTGAGCGTGGAGACGTCTCAGAAGAAGATCCCATGATCGATGGCCGGCTGCTCAAGTTCGAGCTTAATCAATTCCGCGCTATTCGTCGCGGCAAGCAACTTCGTCGTGCCAGACTTGCGGCTGGGGAGGATCAGGACGACGAGTCTTCGCTCTCTGACGATGACTCGAAGTACGATTCGGATCGGGCAACTTGTGGGTGGAATCTTGTTCAGCGGAAGGCCCGGTACGAGGCAAAGGCAAAGGACATGGGAAAGGAAAAGGGTAGGGCTACTTCCGAGGAGATGAAGGAGGCTGGCCGGGAGGACGAGTATCAGTATGATGATGCTGATAACGAAGGATATGATGCTGCGGAGGAAGATGGTAATGCCGAGGAATCCCAGCCTCGTGAAGAGAGCCCTGAGGAAAGTGAGGAGGACTGAGCATTGGGCGGAGCAGAGGAGGAAAGGAGATGTGAGTGGGGGTCAAGAAAAACGTTGTGTAACAACAGGGCCGTGGGAACAGCTGTAGGGAGAGAGCTTGTTAGATTAAGCTGGAGAAAAGGATTTCAGTGGCGGTAATTTCCATCACAGGCTCGGGCGGCATGGTCTCAAGTTTTTGAGATGAACTCTTTTCTAGTAGTAATTCAATGACTTCACTCAGAAAACAAAACCTGATTGCCTTCGCTCTTTCCCCTTGCTGGAGTTTTCTAACCATGTGATGTATGGCTCGTGATGCTGCGAATGGAACCGTGGAAACCACATGGAATAAGGAAAGTAATCGGAAAAATAGCAAATGTCAAGACGTTTCTCTCTCTCCCTTGAGTTGATTCCCTCTCTGCCAAATAGAACTTTCTGAGAATCGATTGCATTCTAAAGTATTGGCGACCAAATGTTACCTGAATACAATACAATAGGAGAAATTCCACACCTTGCTGCTCGCAGGGGAAAAAACCCAGTCGATTTTCACTTTCGTTCACTCATATTGAGAACAGGTGGCATTTCAAATATCACTTAACTGGCCCTTCGTTGGCTGTTTCGACTGGTGTTTACATGTCGCTAATTCCATTTAGGCCAGTCGCGCTTTAGCGCCTCCGCGGTCAAGCTAGTCTACTCGATGGCCATCCCTGATCTGGAGGTCTCGGCCTTGCTCCCATGACGAGAGTAAAAACAGCTTAAGGTGTTATCTTTCGACATTGATTTGCGCACAATCGAATACTTTGCATCGTAATCAGATTCATCCTTTGCTCTCCCAACCTGTTCAACAATCTTGCGGAGTTCATATCAAAGATCAGGATGGATCCAAAGGACCAGTCGTGGATGCAAGCCATTTGGAATGTTGTAAATTCTGTTTCCTTTAATTCTCACCGTCTCTGTTTCTTTCAGTCGTTTTGATTCCCAGCCCGTACGTACTTTTACTGACTTATATCTTTGCATCGACAGGACTTAGATGCTCTCAAGTACGATCCCGATCACCAACCTCCACGCTTTTTCATCGATCAAGACGCGCCGCTCAAATCACTAGCCCAACTTGCCCATAACTTTGCTTGGGAAAAATCTAGAGCGGTCGTTGTACAAGGGATGGAGAGAAACAACGAGGAAACCAGTGGCACTGATATGGATGACTTGGGTTTCTTTGAAGAAGGAGAAGACAGAACAAAGTCAAGCACAGCTTCGGAAAACTTCCATCTCACACATAGGCTCCTAGAAAAACCGCAACGTAGTGCTCGTCACTGTTTCCACTCTACCACCAACCCAGACGACCAGAACAGCAGCAATGTCAACGACGAAACTCGCGCCATAGCAAGATGCGAGGGCGACGATGATGTGCAAACAAAGTCTGCAGCCACCAGCAGCCAACACAAGCATAATACAAACTGCAGGCAAGACCCTAAAGTTAGCACCACAGTGTCCAAGCACCTTCCAAAATCAGTCCGCTGTCCCAACGGTCGCCTTGACCAAAGGAGAACTCTTGAAGATCTGCAAGCATTTTCGATACAGAACCGACAAGTTCGAGGGTCTTCTGAACGACAGCAATGAAATCCGCAACATCCACCTCTCCCTCACCGATTGCGCGAAGCTTTCACAGGACCACCAAAGCCGTGGCTACAAATGGGTTTTCAAATCGCCGAGAAACGTGGATGATCTCGTGCATAACAATCGCATGGCTGCAATCAACAATCCGAAGTGTGACAAGCTTCGCGCTCGAAGACAAACGCTGGGCTTCTGTCAAGGGGGTGGGGTGAACGTCCTGACGACTCTGAAGATGAGAGTATGAGTGAGGATGAGGGACAGTACGACTCGGACTACGAGAGTGATGCAGTGGCGGTTGTTGGCAGTGGTGATATTCCTCAGGTTGTGGCCGGTCGAGATGCCCCAGATTTCACGATGGGTATGGAAGGAGTAGTAGGCTTTCTGTAGGATGCCTTGGAAGATGCGACAGAGAATTGTGACTTTGGGATGAGAAAATTATTAGTGGATAGTTCAGTTGGTAAGAATAATGATCTTTCTATTATTTTCCATGTTTCTGGGTAGCTCTTGACACCGCTGATACTGACTGACAGCCAGCTGATGCGGACGAGAGACACTGGATAGGCGGCAAGACTTCATGGCCAACTCAGCATGGCACAGCCGCTTGGAATTCAAACAGTAGGGCTTCCTCGGTGACAGGAATGGATAATCGGCCAAGCAAAAATGACACAAGGCATGTACTGACGCGTGCCAGCAACATCGGAATTAGAGTTGAAGTACTGAGGAGGTGTTTTGCTGGAAGAAAATATGTCTGTGCCTCGCCGAACGGAACAAGAGTGTCGTGGATACTTTTGCACAGGGATAAAGTTAGTCAAAACCAACAGAGAGTGTTTTTGGGCAGCTTGTACAGTAAGTAATAAGATTTGTATAGATAATAAGGGTGGGCTCTGAATTTCTTGCGGGAGTTCAGGGGGAGAGGGAAGTAGAACTTGTGTAGAGCTACCAGAGCAGTTCTCTACTTTTATTTCAACGATAAATTTGCCCTTGCGACATCGTAAATTAGATAGATGACATTCAATTCCCTTCGAAGTGATTCCGGAAGCCTCTGTTTTCTTTTCCCGAAATAAGCGAGAATTGCGGGGCAACGCGACGTCATCCTCGCCCACACTCTCTCGACAAGTAATCAGCCTCACGGTCTCCAGTAACGATCATGCCCCCTTAAGAGAAATCTTCGCGGCATAATTTACAGACTTGCTAGATTAACCTGAATGCATTAATACTCTCAAGTAAAGGTTCCCCAACAGCGCTTCCAGAAGTAGACATCCACCCACCGGCCAGCTAGCTCATCATCTAGCCAATTCGCTGAAGCGTTTCCGTTACTCAATTATCTAAAATAGTCTCAACAACCTTTAACATGATGAAAAAGCTCGGCTTTTGTTCCCTCAGCTGCCTGGGCTTCGGGGAGCTACACAAGCCATTTCTTGAATCAAAACGGGGAAGGGGGAGATCATCTCGGCCAGCCTTTCCTGATCTTGATTTCTATCTGTTCAAATATGGGTTTCAACGAACGCTTGTCTCCAATGCTCATCGTTCTTCTCAGCAAGCCGATTTATTGGCTGCCCCTAACAGATACCAAGAAAGCGCGAGTGGAAGACAGCAGGGTTATAAATCTGCGGGCAAGAAAACAACCAGGAAAAAGGTAGAAGTCTATGGGGCAGTGAAGGGCTTACGAATTCCATATTGAAACGGAATGAGGTGATTGGCGTTGATAGAATACAGGATTGTGGTTTCTTTGATGTCAATTAGTGATTTGTAATGACTGGATGACTCCGGATGAAATCGAGAGTGATGGTAGTGTGATAATTGAAGCAGGGAGCAAAATCAACAGTTCAGTTAGATTTCTACCTTTTAAATCCTTCTCTCAAAACCTACGTTATGTGACTAACTAGGTCATTCTTCAGGGGCAGCTTTACTCAACAGTAGCTTGCAGGCTGGTCGATAAGTCAGTCTAGTTAAGCTGACTTCAGTCAGTGACCCTAAATTATCTAATAAGTCAGCTATTAGCCCTAACCCTAATAAGTCAGTGGCTATATACTCAACTGATTTCAACTTATAAGTTAGGAGGTAAGAAAATCCTCATAATAGGGTCAGTTTAGTAGTGGCTGGGCTAATTTTTGGGTGATGTCCCGCACAGATTAAGCTCGCTCGGGCCCAAATAGAGGCCTCTGATTGGCCCAAACGGCCGAAATAGCCACTTTTAGATTACATAATCTTGCCCGCTGTTGCCCGACCTTATGGTTTAGCTGCATTTCGTCATAATTAATCCATTGAACACAGCACCATGGCTTCTTCGCACGCTTCCCCTGTAGTTATCGCAGACGACGAATCAAGAGCTTCTTCTGTACCTTCTATAGTATCAAATAATACTTTAATCAACCTATTTCAGGCTATGATGGCCCCTGAATCGTTAGGAAAAAAGCCCCTTCGTAACCACTGTTTTCGTCTAACGCCTACCTACACCACCTTCTACGACCCTAGCAAGCCTCTAACTCATATTAATCACGAAGAATACTCTCCGTACGACTTTAGAGAGCCTTTATTTAATGATCGCAAGGTTCAATTAGCTAAGTTACCTACTAGTTTTGTTATAGCAAGTATAACAAAGAGGAAGCTTCGTCAATAGGTATAGAAAGTTAAGTACTACCTTAAAGACACGACGAAAGTATCTAATAACTCTATATAGTACTACAAGCTTTATATGTGTTTCTCTATTAAATCTACAGATTAAGTGCTAATCGTTAAAGGTCACTATAATACTAAATTTTCCAAGAATCGCGAATTTCACTTCAACGCTAACACTTTGAGTAACGCCGAGCGCTATATATAAGATATACACATGTTAGACGTAGGAGGAGATATATAGAGAATAATATCAATAGAACTTACACGCGCTTAAGCCTCAAGGGTCGTTAGTGGGAGTTATAACGAAGTGATCCCTTTCCGTTAATAAGAATTCGTCAACGCGTTTTTAGAGTAGATTATTTGTAATAGTATTAAACACTACAAAGCTACCTCTAAACGCTTAAAACGTTACTTCAAGATTACGAATGTCGAGACAGTCAATGCTTTACTAGATACACACTCTACTATAGAACAGTACATCCACGATCTTTTCCGACATATAGAGCCTCAAGTCATATAAGAGATTCGCAGCTCTAAGTCAAAGATAACTCTCACTTTTAATAGTTGGGGATTAAAGAGAGAGAAGCTCAGTGTACTTAGTGTTGTGGTTCACTTTATTAACGATCAATACGAGTCCTGCACGCGTCTCACAGGCCTACTAGAGCTCTTAAGGCATAGAAAGACAGGAGTTAGTATGTAACTTATTATTTAGTTTCCTGTCGCGTCCTCTAATTAAAAATCTTAGATTAATGCTCTATACTCCTCCCACTTCTTACTCGATTCGGAATTAACGCCAGCAACCTAGGCCACTTTGTACTTGATAACGCGACGAATAACGATACGACTCTCGCAGAGCTTAGAAAGCAGTGGGGGTTCGATTATAAAGAGAAGAGACTACGTTATATAGGTCACGTCATTAATTTGATTACTAAGGCCTACTTATTTAGTTAAGATTAGAGCTCTTGGGCCAATGATTATATAGTAGCAGGGCCAGCTGACCGTCGAAAGCTTTGGCGGCGTAGAAGAGAGGTTAGAAAGTTGCACAACTTAGTAGCACATGTTATGGCCTCTAGCAAGAGAACCACGTTGTTTCTGGCCCTTTAATCACAGCTCAATATTAGTGTAACAACAGGGAAGGAATGGAAGTTAGTTCTCGATGGAGGTGTACACTAGAATGCCACGTATTTAATAGTGTGCAGAAGTATTGAGCTACGCCAGGCTCTCACTGAATATGCCGTCATATTACACGTCTCTGCGGAACCAGACGATCAAGAGATATTCGATAACGACTACCTGTCTTCAGAAGAGTGGGAGACCTTGGAAATTATTAGGGATCAGCTTCAGCCACTGTTTTTACTTACTAAAGGTCTGGAAGGAAATACAAAGATAATCGAAGGAGCTTTGGAACCGTCGCATAGTGCTCTATAGGAATCTCTAATTATATTAGAGCATATTATGGCGCACTTTAAGGCTCTGGAAACTCAGTCAAAACAACACCAATTCAACGACCACGAAGGCATACAACAGTCAATTACTTTGGCTTAGTAAGCGTGCTTGAAGTAGTACAGAAAGACCGACGATTCTCTAGCGTGGCAAGCGTTAATAGTTCTTCATCCCTTTTACAAATAGTCTTTTTTTGAGAAGAATTGGAAAGGGAATCTAGCTCCGTTCCTTGTATTAGCGAAATCCAAGTTTAAGAAACTATAGGAAGAGCAATATAAAGGCACAACAGTTGTTTCTCGTACTACTTTATCCCCAGAACTAGTTTTTGCCGTACCTTCTTTAGAAAAGGATTACTTAAAGAGTATCCTTAACGCCGCGGCTCCAATTAGTAGACCGCGTAACATAGTTGTTTCTAGTAGAAGAGATTAATATTTCTATTATCTTCAAGAGCCACTTATTGAGCATATAGGAGTTATAGAGTATTGGAGGTTACGAGAGGCCGAGTGGCCACAACTAGCTTAAATGGCCTTTGATTTTCTAGCTATACCTGCCATGAGCTCGGAGTGCGAAAGAGTCTTTTTTTCTTGCTTTAAACAAACTACTATAGAGAGCTCTAATTTATCGGGAGAGATGTTGTGGCACCAGGAGTGTTTAAAGAATTGGCAAAATCGTGGAGCTATTGAAATTGCTGGAGCCTTTAAAGCTATACTACTAGATGTCTGATTTTTATAAATTATATTTAGTTGAAATCAGTACTGATTAATTTAATTAATTAAGCTCGTCAGTTGCCTTATTTATGTCAGTCAGTCAGTCGTAGTGATTTAGTCAACTGATACTGACTTAACTGACTTATCAACCAGCCTGGTAGCTTGCTACCTGGCCAAGAGGTGGATGAAAGCTTACCCGAAAAAAAAACATATAAATGGCAATCAGAAGAGGTTGCAGGCGTCTGAACTAGGGGCTAGGAGTTTTTACAGGAAATGAATTTATCTATGCAACTCGATAAGCTCACATGTTTTCACGGGCTGGTTTCCAGGTGGCATTGTGCTGGTGATTCTTTGACTGGCAAGGGCAAGGGCACGCATTACCATTACCAGAGTATTTTGGGCTTTTGACTTGTGAAAACGGAAGGAGAATGTACTTTGGTTGAAACAGACGGTCTGAAATCCCCTTGGTGTATCATGGTAGGCCTCATGTTCACCCTCCCAGTCGTCAGTGGTAGACTTGCCCACACCCATCTCTTCTTCAGAGAGGTACTTTGAGAAAGGCTGACAGGGAGGCACAGGCCTTCGGTCTGTGGGAGAAGAGGCCTCTGATAGAAAAGTTCATTCTTGTAGGGGTCCCAAAAACTTACCCAAATGAATCTTGCACTTTCTCAAAGCCATTAGTATAAGGCATTAGTAAATCTCTGTAGTACCAAGACTTCGAATTACAGAATTATGAAGAGGTCAGAATCAGTACGAACATTATTAGTATCAAGATTTTATCGTGGTATGGAAGTTTGAGAGTCTTGAAATTTGACAGGCTATCCTACAGTAATCAGATTGAGACTCCAGCATCAAAGATGTATGCTAATTCTCGTGAAGATCAAGATCCCAGAGGAAGCCCACCAGGTTTCTCCCAAAACAACTTGGTGAAAGTCAAATCATCCGCTGATATAAAGTTTCTTCCTACTCAGAAACCGTATCTCGATCTAGAATGTCTTTCTGGAACTGTCCAGTCCTCTTCCTCCTCGCCGTCGTCCCGATTTTGTGCGTCCAATGCTCTTTGCCGCCAAATCCTATCACGACGCTGCTGCTCCCGTCTTTCTACTAATCCCTCATCGTCAGCTATTGCACCTAATGCTCTCATTGCCGGCTGGTGGAGATTTGATGGTGGCTGCCGAGGGCGGATGATCGAGTGGTTCATGTAGGGGTTCGTGTAGGGGTTCTGCGGTGGATTGTAGGAGGATCCGAAGCCAGGATCTGGCTGTGGTTGTCTCGAAGCCATGTCTCTCTGCCGTCCAAAACCTTCAGCTTCGACCGATTCATTTGATCTTCTTGGCGGCTGAGCGTTTAGATTAGGTGCAAATGAGCGGGTTTCGTGAGGTAAGTTAGGACTGGGATTGTCTGGCACAACGTGAGTCCGATTCAACTCTCTGTCCCACAACGGTCGTCCAGGTGGCTGCATCCCAAATGTGCTATCGTCACCTCGAGCAGCTCGAAGTTGGAAGTATTGATAGGCGTCTTCATAGAGTGAGGGTGGGAGTGGTGAGGTTCGGGCTGGCCTGGCAGAACGACGGACTGGTTGAGTACGCTGTGCCGGCGTAGCAATTGGATCAACAGCATCGACAACAGCCGCAGCGTCCAGGAGCATCTGGAATAGCGGGTTCCCTTGATGCCGGACTGGACTCTGGCAAGTGCCAGGATTTGACTGTCCGTTCTCGCTCTGGCCTCCAGTGTTCTTCAAAGCCTTCTCTCGAGAGGTCCGCACCTTTTTTGCCGTGAATTTTCCGGATCCCGACATAGTCTTATTGATGTCCCAGTAGCCGTCTCGAACACCCGCTCTAATATCCTCCAAGTCCTGAACAAGCTCAATATCTCGGTCGATTGAGGCTTGTTCCCATTCCGGGTCAATTGTAACATTTTGTGCGGGCCAGAAAGTCGGGCGTCGGGTATTGTTTCGTTGTGTGCGGAGGTAGTTCAGGATATAAAGCTCTTGAATTGAGACTTGGACTTGTGCTATCCCTGGTGGATTCCCTCTGGTTTCATTTCTCACAAAGGCCTCAACGCGGGGAACTGTTGTTCGGTACCCAGGTCGAATTATTGCCAGCTCTGCCTCCGTGATCATTGGTCGAATAGCTCCGTAGTCTGGGCGGTCCTGCTTACGCACTTTGGGTCCCTTTGCTGGCTCCTTGCTCTCATATTCGGTATCATCCTCAGAAAGCTTACGCTTTCCGTTGGTCTTCTTAACGGTTGTTGTCTGGCCAGTAGTGCGGTTAGATGCAACGAAGTCCTGCATAACTCGCTGTCGCCATGCGACGAGCTGTGAGCGCACAATGTCTGTCCGGTTGGGCTGCCCGTTGACAGCCGTGCCATTCCCACAATTTTGATCTGTGATCACCAGTTCAACTGCGTCCGAGTCTGAGGATCCGCTGCTGCTCTCCGAGTCCACCTCCCGCCCATAGCCCCCTACGGGTCTCTCCCATTCCCGACCCCCACCGCGTCCGAGTTCTCGATCCTGCACAGAGAACGTCAGCATTCTATCTTATCTTACTGCCAAAGGCATAGCATCATAACCAGATTTATGAACACCTTAGGAAACCAAGCAAGGTGGTCAAGCTTCGCCCTGGGTGAGAAGCTAGTGCAATGGGAGAATCATTGTTTACTTACCCCAGATCCATCTGCGTATCCTGCGAGACCACCAAGGTTCATTAACAGCCAAATCAAGATCATTAACACACTAGAGAGCATCATTGTCGGCGAGGAGTATTGCTGTAATGCGTTAGATGTGGTTTCTTGGTATCGATGGGTTGAACGAGGAGAACTTTGTGGAGGAGGTCGAAGGCAATCGGCAAAAAAGCGGCCTAATGTTTTCTTTATCGGCAAGCAGGGGGGCCACTTAGGCAACTCCAAAATGAACTCCTGCCCCGAACTACTTCAATAGAAAATAAATCGGGCTGCACAATTGATCGATAAGAATAAGTCTGGTACCTCCAACCGACAAATCCTTTCCACCAAAGCATAGCTCAACAGAAGCGATCGCAGATGAAAGACCAAGACCCCTCAATTGACACTGTAGGTTGTTGATCAAGAGACAATGACTGAAGGTCCCATCTTCATGATACAGAGGTCCACTGACACAACTACACAGAAATCTAATGCTTTCCCAGGCAAATCCTTCACCGGCTTGACGCTTTCAAGCTCTCCCCTAGGAAGGCAAAGCAGCTACGAGGGGTACGGAGAACTTCAACGCTACTATAGTATTGGGAAATCTTGAGGCATTCAACAACATACTCTCAAAAAAAAATTAAGAGTTGCTAGAAACTTAGTTGAGTATTTCCATGCTGACCTTGACAGAAATAGTTCAGCAGAAAAAACACTTCGACAAAGGCACTTGATCCTAGTGAAGTAGTTCCAATTGGAGCGAGGAGATGAGGGAGCAGTAGGACAGGAGACAGAACAATGAAGAGAGCTGACAGCGGAGTGTGAAGCAAGTGCAGTCATCCGGCAAATAGTTATCCTCATACATGGGGCTGCTGGGATAGGAAAGCAATAAAAGAGAAAGGTCTTCAAGGAGATGTTTGTGCAGGGAAGCCCCTTTCATCTCACTCGAGTTATACTTAGAGTGCGCCTACCCAGTCAAAAGCCCTTGGCTTCCGAGACTGATGGATTGGGAAAGAAATGAAGATCCAAGAGATACTACAATGTTTCGAAGATGTTGAAGAAAGTTTCCAGACTTACCCAACAATCACCTCCGTTCCCCAGCCTCCATTTCCACGCCATCACGATTGCTTAAACATATATTGGAGTATACTCTTTGGAATTGGGTGTCGCATCGCCATTTCGTTGGGCTCTAGGCTCACTTCCGGTGGTTTCGGAGTCCTGTTTTTCATTTTTGTCCAGGGGCGGATGTCTTTCTTCTTAACTCGTGGTCCAGCAAGAGGTTTCTCGTCATTCCGTTGCATGTTTTGGGGTGGCACAAATGAAATAGACTGGAGGGTGTGTTGCTGGAATAGTCGGCCAAGTGGCATCATAATCGAAAGCCGCAGTGGACGTTTGGGAGGCGGGCTGCTGTGCAGATTTAGAGTTTTCTCCATGCTGGGCTTCTCCTGGATGTCGTGTAGTTGAGATACTTGTTGTAGACTGTGCTGTAGCATTGATAGAAGCAGAAGTACTTTCGTGGCCGCGGGATGTTTGGGTCACCCTTGGCTTGCGTTGAGCTCAGCCGTCCGTTGAAGTTGACGAGGAGTATCGCAAGTAGATCCTAGTTCCCACGAATTAGCATCCTGCAGAAAAGATCAAGCTATGGTAGAAGAGCTTGACTCAAGGGAGTTACCAGCGCAAGACACAGGTGAGACCACGCTTACAAGGCGATCGGTTGATGCGGTGTTTCCCAAGCTGGCCCCAGCAGGAGCTCTTGACAACTGCTATTAAAGCAGGGGCAGCTTTGCAGCAAAGGATGTTGCACAGAGGCACCACTGCTGATAGAATTAGATAGGAGAGTTCTAAGATTGGAAGATAGTTTGTCACGAGTAAACCTCAGTCTTGACGGAGGCAAACTGAAGGGGAGTACCAAAACAAAGGGAGTATTGTCGTGCGCGAGGTGCAATGACCAATAAGGGAGGGCTTTCACTGCCAAAGCGGTTGATTGCCAAGGGTTGTTTGAGATCTGATTAGGTCGGTCAGTCTTGTTCCTCAATTCCCTCTCTCTGAGTTGTTGTTTGGACAGCGGAGGTTGTTGTTCGAAATTTTCGCGAAAGAGGTTCTGGGTGGGAAGTTGTAAAGGACGCTAACTCGAGTTGCCGTTCCATTAAGGCATCAACTTCTCAGACGATGCTTCGCCAATCAGCTGCCAAACCACGTTTTTGCTGGTGAATATGATGTCAAATGACTTCTATCTTGTCAAATTCAAGCAAATAATGGTAATTCAGGTGCGATTTGTACAAAGTCACGAGGAATCACGTCCTATTTGCACCACTTGACACACGCTAGGAACCTGGTTGCACGTCTTTCAAACGCACCACTGAGCTTTCCCTCTGCACAATTCAAAACTGCATTCTCTGCTGGCGCCATTTTTAAACGTGGGGGTGAATGTAAACAAACCACAGCATTTGGCAGCCAAGTCTCCCTTGATAAAGAAGGTCGCCATGCCTTTGTCTCTCCCAACAGAATCTCCTTCGTTGTTTTGCGGGAAAGGCGACGTACATTGTATCTCTCCTTTGACCTGTGTAGAAATATTACGAATTTCAATTCCATTAAGCAACAAGAGATACCGGTGGGATGGGGACATTCATTGCATCTCAGCTATTGGCTCACCCAGCGCGAGAAGAGCACCCACATTCCATGGAAAATGCCCCTCAAAGACACGGGACCAAGATTCCCGAGAATAGCCATGATCAATCTATGTCTTGTATTCTGTATTTCTTTTCAAAAGTAGAAAAGACGCGGTCTCAGGCGAATGTGCCACTTGTTTTTTCTGTGGTTGATGTTGTATGCTGGCTTCTCGCTTGAAGCTCTGGTCTTAGCGACCAAACAACAGACCCACCCAGCCTCCAATACCAAGCTTCCGTGTCCTCAGGATGCAGTCACGGAGCTCAAGCTAGGAAGGAATCTAATTAGTATAGAAATTGGTAGGAAACTTCAACTATAAATTTTGCTGAATTTGCCGAAAACCAACGACTCCTTGCCGTAACTCCCTTCCCCAAATCAATGGGAAAAAATGCATTAGAATTGTTAGAATAATTTTAGACTCCGCGGATAGACGAGGTGGAAGACCACCTAAGTCTCACCCGTCGGTACTTATCTCACCCAAATGAGCACAAACAGATGCTCTTGCTGGCGTCGCAAGTACTCTAAAGATAAGCAGGGGCTGGAGAGCAGGATATCTCTGATAAGAACTGCGCTGTGTTGTCTTGGAAAGAGGTTTGCCCTTTTCCAGTAGTAAGCTGCATACATTCGCTCGATAACCTAATGAACTTCCAGGTTTAGAGAAACTAAGAAATTAAGTTTTAAAGCATTTCGTGAGTGGCTTAGAAGGTTTAAGTTAAGAGTTTTGGAATCGTGCTTCCAGTGAAAAGATGTACTCTAAAAGCGTGCTTCGATTTACACGAAGAGAACGGAGACCTGCCGAAGGCAGACCCGAAAGGCCTCTCGGGTGTAAAAATGATTCATTTATTGAAAGTGGACTTGTTTTGACGAAGTTATGTCATCTTGATGTTGGGATTTCAGGGGACCATTTTGTCGATGAGCTAAAAGATACCAGCTGTACCTCCATAATGCAGTCAACTTTCCCGCCACTAAAGCAAAGCCATCCTGAACTCTTGTTTTCTTGCCAACGGCTTCTAGAGTTTCTGGTTTGGATAATGACTCTGGCTTTAGTTCGAGAATTCGAACTCAATAACAAGTTAATCATCATAGCACACCAATCATCGAGCTATTCTTATTTTCAACTCAGGGTTCAGCAAGTTCATTTACAGTTCCGGGCTTGGGATGACCGTTTTCCGAAAACTGACCAAATTAAAACTCAAACTATAATATGCGACCAAAGAAATTAGCATGACACGAATACGACAGTTAAGCTATGTCGAAAAGTTTGTCAATCATTTAATCTAGTTTCGCCCAAGTTCCGTTCATCTGCTTCCTTGGATTGACTTCCTGCGTCCGAATTGAAAATATAAGTACCCTCCCTCGACTCAGAAAGAAGGCCAAAGACTCGGTTTTGAATCCATTTTGAACTTCTATACTTCTTTACCTTACTCGCCGGTATCAACATCGTCTACCGCTAAGATGAAACTCTTGGGTCTTTTGTTATTTACCCTATCCGTCAACGGACTGAACCAGTGCCGGAGATTGAACGCTTGTCGTCCTGATGGGTGAGTTGTTCCCCCGGGACAAAATTGTCGTCCCAATACGGACGTAAGTTACTTGGAAGGTAATTTTTTTGTTTGAGAAACTTATCGTTAATGTAGTATTGTAACCTTCGTGCATGTCCACCAGTAGGCGTTGCGTACACTTCCGAGGCCTTTAATTTTGTTGACCTAGTTCTTGGTAGGGTACAATCTGTCAAGACACTGGAGATTGCGATGGAGGGATCCAAGCCAATTGGCTTAATGTACGTATAGTTCATTCTATTCTATATTTTACAGCTAGGCTAATCGAATTTTAGAGCTGCTATGTCAATTGCGTCAGTATTCATTCAATGCGTTCCCTATTCTATATCGCTGATACCAGATGTAGTGCGTGGATAGATAGATTACAACAAAGGATGCAGTCTACCGGGTAGGAAGGGAATGAGTTAGTGAGGCTCCTCGTATAAGTTGCAAATGTATCGAGTTGTTTTGCCTGGTTATCCAATCAGCAGTATCATATTACCCAAGTTCTCTTATATCATCCACAAGACCGAAAACGACTGAGAATTATTATTACATAGCATCATTCTTTTTTGTTAATGTCCTTATTAACTTGAAATTCCCCTACGTTATTTTAATCAATTAGTTAAAAAGGAAGAGCGCAAACCCGGCTTCATCCAGTATCCAACGCTGATGAATATACGAACGACGGTTCTTCCCGGCTGTAGGTACTGTTCAAAATACCATGAGAACTTTTAAAGACTGAGTTCAAAGTATAAGGGAGCACTTTGCTTCAATTCCTACTTACCTCCAAAGACTCGCTCTACTAGGTGATACACATCATTTATTTCCCTCGGTAGTAACTGCAATACCCATTGCGTTCTTTCCAAATCAGTAAGACGTTTCTAAGGAAGTTTCCTGGTCCAGTAAACCAGAGAATGGATTTTGCGTTAAAGGTGGGGGCTCTCCTGGATACATATCAGTCGAAGGCAACCCCACAGCCGTAGGTGACAAGCAATCAGCGTCAGCCCTGAGTTACAAGCAGATCGTTTCGCGGCTCTTCTCGACTAGATTCTAATCTAAGGTACTGATGAGGAATATTGGAATGAGGAGGTGGGGTGAGGAATGAGGAACGAACAAGATACTCCCAGCACCTCCACAAGGGCCATTCTAGAGGAGAAGGGGAGTCTCAACAATGGATATAGCGAATTTCAACATCGCAAATCCAGCTGCCAGCCTCCGGGTATTGCACGTCAAAAAAGATGGGACTAGGACCATGACTTAAGAGAGATGACGCAGATAGGGTTTGCATTTTGAAGCCAGATTAAGAGGTGTTTGGCGGCTGCTCCACAATGGAGTGACCTATTAAATCCTTGGTGGACGAAGAACGCTATGGTACAGGTGCTGAACCGGTGGAGTTAACGGATACAGAATAGTCAGTCAACACCTCGTGATCTTGTGTATTACTGGTGATATATTGCTTCCGAAATCTCAAAACACATCATTTTAAATTGAAGTTATCTAAGTAAAGCAAATTGACCAAAAGTTACTTCCCACTAGAAAACATCATCATGTTATCGATACCGCCCCAATCCTCTCAATCTACCAAATTCTCTCATCTTACATTAATAATTCTAAACCCCTATTACATCATATATCTATCTAAGCAAGAGTACTCACCAACAACAGAGCTAGACCAGAACCTATCATGCTTCCATCATAAACAGACTATACAGCAGATAGAGCCTCTTATCCACTTATGATAGTCAAGGCATAAGGTTAATCTTAAAGCCAAAACACCAGTTCTTGATGCTGAGCCATCCTCTTTCGGCATTATGTCATCTAGAAAGTCATCCAGTGTTAGTGTTCCGATTACCCCCTATCCATACCAGCCAGTCAAAGTCCACAATTTTCCAACATAGATTTCGATTATTAATAGAATTGGAGCCCTCAAATACGCTATTAAACAGGTGTTATGAACCTCTCCTGTTCGTAATGTTTGTTGAAGACGTGTATTAGGTGTCATTTGGGCTGAGGGAAGAAGGTGTTTACTTGCCAAGACATTAAGCGAAGCACTAGTTATGAGACACAGGTGTTTTTGGTTCACATTTTCATTTCTTTCTAAAAGAGAGGAGAACAGCCATCTCTCTGTATTCTCCCCACCTAGGCTCAGTCTGTTCTAACCCCTACCGAGCGCCAGCGGCAGAAGCCAGTGCCCGACCTGCATCTTTTCTCGAATCATCCGCCGCTCTCTTCTCGTTCATCCAGTCCAACAAGTACTTCTGGATAAACTTATCGGTGGCTGGTCCGGGTTGGAGATAGACTGGGTCGACTTGCATCGAAGCAGGTAGAGGACCATGGCCGAATTTGGCAGGGTCCTTGATGCGTGCCCCCAAAGCATCCAGGTCAACGTGCTTGCCAGCTATGGCGTTGACAATTGCCTGGGCCAGGCTTCTCTTTGGTCTACCTACTGGACTCCTAGGAATGAGTTGTTGAAGATTGCGGAGGCGGGCTTGTCGGTTGCTATGCATCACAGCGGCGTCCATCATTCCTTCGACTCGGCCAGCGTCGAGGTATCTCTCGAGTTCGTGGCTCTTCTCAACACGACCTTCAGTGTAAGAGTCTCGATACTTGAGCTCGCACTGGGGAGTCCTATTTGGCATATCTCTTCCCAGAGCCCAGAACAACGCGTCTCGGAACGTAGCCTCGTCGCTGTTGATCCAGACCTGGCCCTCGCCATACTTGTGGCGTTGATTCGTTTTCCAGGCTCCACCAGCTGGCTTGAAACAAGGAACACCCTTATCCTTCAATACCGCCCATCCATCTCTGATGAATGAGATTGTTGCCTCAGATAGGTGCAGCCGAAGCATTCCGAAGTCCGACTGGTATCGATCCTTGTGGACTTGTTGTACGACAGTCTGGTCTTCTTCCAAGGCATCCTCCACCGGTTCCGTCGGTATGCTCTTGGTAGCCTTCTTGATAGTTCGTTTCGTCGAGGTCTTTTTCTTTGCACCCCTGGGTTTGCTTGGCTTCGGCTCAACCAGGTCATCGTCGCCACGGTCCCGAAAGCCTCTTGTAATTCGATCCCGATGGACGTCAGCGAATTCAACGTGGGAGGACCAGTCGTTGTCATCGCCTTCGACTAATTGTCGGGCGTTCGGAAAAGGGCCTATTGCAGGCGCATTGTTCATTCGATCCAAATGGACACCAGCGAACTCAACATGGGAAGACCGGTCGTTTTCATCGTTGTCGACAAACTGCAGAGAATTGTTAAGCGAGCCTATTGTAGGTGTGTAATCCATTCGATCTCCGACGGCGATGGCAGAGCCGTGGGTAGGGCGGGAGGAGAACAACCCAGAGGGAGCATGGGCTGGAGTTGCAGTCAGCTGTGGTATGGGATGAGCGAGACGGGTCTGAGGGGCAGAGTGAGGAGGAGAGCGAGGAGGGGGAGAGCGAGGGGGTGTTGACTGGGGAGAGGTATGCTCGAGTTGGGAAACGCAGTGGAATGGGATCTGGTACCCATCGGCCGAGGTTCCCAACTCCAAGCCACGCGCACTGGCGTATCCCTCTTGCGGAGTGTAGAGGTCAAAGTCCAAGTCTCCACTCTAAAGAAGTATGTATTAGTAATTAAATGACGGACAAAGCTTGTATACAAGCGCTGTGAAGAAGAAGAAAGGAGGCTTACCAGGTCCATATCGGTTTCGGGGTTGAAGAGAGGCATCTTGATATTCGTGAATGTATGTAGTCTTTTGGTGTTGTAGAGATATCAAGTCGTGAAGTTGTAAAGTCGGAGAGTCGATGAGGTACCTTGGTTGTTTCGAGAACGACGTTGCAGGTTCGCTTTATGGAGGGAGGAGATAGGTAGGAGAGAGCCTCGAAAGACGCTAGCGAGTAGATTGTTGACGCTTCGACTATTCGAGTTAGACTAATCGGGAGAATTTGCAGTCGAGGACAAAGAACGACTGTGATTCACCCTGCGGTTGTGTTTCAGACATTAGTATATATATATAAGTCCATCAAGTATTTGTAATTAGACATAAGCCCTATATAAATGACGAAGTGAACATGCATGTTAATGATTGGGGTACGAGCCTCATTGTTCCTTTGTTGACTCCAAGGAACAATACCGACTTGGCGTTAGGGATAGAGAAAGCTGTCCTGGCCTTAAAAAGGGTACCTAAAGCCGAACTTTTGGAACCAGAGTCTATTAAACAAAGAGTGACAAGGCTTTGGTATAAACAGTTTTGTTATTTTCTGTGCAGAAGCTGTGGTTTCCACATTCTATTATAACATTGATGAAATGTATAGTAAGTTGTTGAATCCCTCCCAAGTGGCAAAATCAATCTTGACACAGAAAGCAAGCCTTCTCTTCCGCTCTGCGAGTGTATTCAACTGCGATAAAGCTATCCACTTGGAAGCGCTCCTAATAGGAATAAGAAGCGAATGTTTTTACTCTACTTATTTTCACTTCATTTAGCCTCAAGCTGCTACATCGTTGAATGCTTTCCTGCCCCTGGACTGGCATTAAGTTTGAGGGGCCTGTAGAAGGGGACCCTAGTGGAGCTGTCTTTAATTTCCAGTCCCTTGCCAGCTCTGTTGCCATTCCCATTGGCCAGTACGATCTTTGCACCGAGGCTCTCTCTACCACACAAAGACGCCAGAAACTTCTCCAAGTCGTGCAAAGGAGAAGACCTACTCTACCCGGATTCATAAAAGGTATGCTGTACGACTCAATCAATCTCATATTCATTCCAATTTCCACTCTCTATGGATCATCTGGTGCTGTTATGTGAAATGTCCACGAAACATCTGAGGTATATCATGTCTATGACAATTTTGAGCAGAGCAAGATGGTGGTTTCAGGCAAGGCCTTCTCGCCGAACCCCTTCTCCACTCCCAACGAACTGACTGTATTACTGAGTGGGTGGATGGGGCTGAGAGAGAGCAAGCCTATGCGACTTAAAAGATCTTCAAGGATAGATCAGGCCATCCAACTGGAAGATTCGAGCCTCAGTCTCCTGGATTAAGCTTTGCAGCCTGGGTTACCAGGTTGTGGGTTGGACGCCTCTCTTCATCTTATACTTCACGTTGAAGGGGAGAGGAAACATTAAAGCTTCCTATTCAAAGTGCCTCATACTATATAATAGGGGAGCGTTTGAAGCAATGTGTTTTCATAGATGACTACAAATTGTTTTCTTCCTTTGCTTTCACAGGCTTGAACAGTAGAAATTTAATTGGTATTTGACCAACCAGCATCAGGAAGTTGCCTTCAAGGTGGGAGTTTGTTGGATTGAGAGTAGAGCCCGGAATGAAGGTTTACAGGCTCAGTACGCAGCCTCGCTAAACCTTTTTCTCGATCCCAGCCAAGATTTCGGGATCAACACAACGGGGACCAAAAGAACATGGTCTCACCCTCAGTCTTTCGGGATTTGCGTAGAATTCCATGCCTTGGAAAGAATGTGGCTTCGTTCTTGGAGAACACGACAAGCTTCTCTTTCTTTTGATTCCTCTTCCCCATGGTTCAATCCGTTTCCTCTACCTTGTTCGAGGTCAAAATCTCCTTCTGGTGAGTACAGGAAACATGTCGAAAACACATCTCTTCGCAACTACTTTCTGTGGCGGGTTCCTGAAAATTGATATCATGCTTCTGTCGATTGAACAAACCGATTTTCTCAACCAGAAAAATTATCTACAATCAAGAGCAAGAGCATCTATCTACCCTACTATCAACAACTAGTTACATCACTGGCACACTTCTTTCCAAGACCCACAACAGTTCTCAAAATCTCAACTAACAAACCCACCTTCCCCAAACTCCGAGAAACAAACTATAATCAAAATTCAATACCAAATCCAAAAGAGCACCATCCACAATATTCCTACTTCCCACAAATCTCCCTTCCAACATGAAGCCCAAACAACGCACAAGCTCCATTCCCGGATGAAGCAGACAAATCCAAAGGCATGTTGATTGCCGATTCCAGTAACCCCCACATCTCCCAGAGGAAATTCAAGTTAAAATCCAACCCCGGACTCTCTCTCATTCCTTGTCTAAGAGCTCAGCAGTACCCTGCAAAGTACAGATATCACCGCACCAGTCTGTAACCTCGAGCGCAAACTTCAACCTTCTATTTGGAGGGGGAGAGTGGATCGCACTGAGGATTGGCTGGATGGTTGTTCTTGATAGGCTGGGTGCTGCGCGAGGAGAGAGGAGGGGTGTTAGAAAGAGAGTGCGGGGGAGGATTAGAGAGGAAGTATGAGAGAGGGGGATAATGATGTTAGAGGAGCTTTGTAATAGGGGAGGAGGGGGAGGAGTGCAATATTGAGGGGCACGGGAGGAGAGGAAAGGCGGCGGTGGGTTGGGGTAGACAGAGGATGAGCTTGTTATTGAGTGTAAAGAGGAAATGGGGGGCGAAGGGTGGGTGGGGATACGGAGAATGGGGACGTTGGATATGTTGGAGGTCAGGGATGAGTACATGTATATCATGATGCAGTACAAGGAAATAGAATGGATTGCGTTGAAGTTACAAAGCGGACAGAGGCAGAAAGAGGGAATGATGCTAAGGGACGAGGTTAAATACGATGGGGCGAGAGTAGTTACGTCTAAGATGTAAACGAGCACGCAAGAGGGACACAAAGGGATAGGATAGGGTATCAACAACATGGTATTCTCCACCCCTCCATTCATCCCACCTCCCTTCCCTACCTAGCTAGATACCATACATGATCTTCATGACCCAAACCAGAACACGTAGCTCTATCATACATACATACAGACACATCACATCACCTCCCGCACCCAGACATGCACCGACCGCCATTACCCGTTTTCCATTCCTACCAACCGAGATCGTTCCTGTTGAGAATGCACGAATTGCAGATCTAATCATCCATAGGTTTATCCGTCAGACTAACACCTACCCTCGCACCATCTTCGTAGCCTCCAATACTGCCGACACTATCCCTCTTCGATTGGTCTTGGCTCATACGTGCGAGTCCTACTGGACGGCGACCAGAGAAGCGGCCTGAGGCTGCTGGTGTCGATCGGCCAAGACTGTTGCGCTTCTCGATACCAACTTCATCCATACTATCGCCCATGCCAGGGATATATGTCGCGCTCGTCGTAGGAGCTTCAGCGCTGCCGTTCGTGATGGGCTTTAGCGGGGAGTCAGTTCCGTTCGCTGTCTCTGATGGTACGACAGGTGCGGATTCGCCAGGGACCTCCAGACTGGCTCGTGCACCTGGAGCTGGTCTTCTGGCATGGTCGGTGTTGGCAGTTGGGGAGGTTTGAATGGGGAACCTGGTTTCTGGTCCACCAGAGCTGCGATCTCTACGATGACCTCGAGGAGATGGAGCTGGGCTCTTGTCACGGCCTCTTGATCCGCCTGCTTTTTCGATGATGGCGCGAGCACGAGCCTCCATGTTTGCTTTCCGATTGCTCTCGTCAGTACTAACTGCACTAACAGATCGAGGACGTGTGTCGACGCTGATGCTGTGTGAGAGTGATGATGCGCGCTTGAGTTCGGAGAAGATTGCATCTTTGTGGGAGAATAGATCTCGGATAAGGCGGTAGGAGTATTTCTCCTCCATCGTCATCGAAGTCTCTGTCCTGGGTCGGAGGATGCAGGGTGCTAAGGAAGTTGCCAGAGCAGAAATGTAGGTCTCATCGGCAGAAGTAAGCTCGATGAGTCGGGTGAAGTGTGTCATGAGGGCATCCAAAGTTGCAATATTTGCCAGTCTAAGCTGACTGAGGGTGTTTTGAAGAACGGATATGCGAGCTGAATCAGTCGACTCTGATGCTGGGGTAGAATAGATGGTTTTCATAATTTCGTAAACATGAGAAGATACCAGGGAGTCTAGAATATGTTAGCGTCAAAATCGAAGGGGTCGGGGAACAGGCATACCTGGAAGTTCTAGTAAGTAAAGTTTAAGAACGCTCGCAATGATAGGTATATCGAAAGGTTCCAAGGTTTCAACGCCAAATGGCTTCCCAGTGTTGAGTGCTGCACGTATTCTGTGAGTCTGATGAAGAGGGACATCGACCAACCAGACACTTCTGCGAGCTTCATCGCCTTCAAGATCTGGATATCGGTGGTCGAGGAATGTGAGGATAGTCGTGATGAGAGCAGGAACACGTTTGCGATCAGCTCTTGCACGGGCCTCGAGATCCACACCGAATGTCTGTTCATCAGCGGAGTTGTAATAATTTTCGTAGACCACAACCTTTGGAGCAAAGCCTCCTGTACGGTAGTTTTCCAACAGATATCGAAGATCCCCAATTGGTTGAACAGTCTCCTGGTAGAGCATCATGTTGTCGACAGTCGATTGAAGACTTGGGATGACGTTGCTGATGGTTCCGGAGAAGTCAAGAATGATGGTCTTGATTGCCTTTAGACGGTCAAGTTCGCATCTCTCCAAGTATTTCAAGTGCTCGATGATAGCCTCTTCCAGTTGACAGCGAAGAAGATCAAGTTTTCGAACCCCCGCCTTATACCTCTCGTCTGCCTCCGCTGCTTCCCTTCGAAGTCGGTCTCCTGGAGTCTCGCCGGGATGCTGAGTGTTGAGGGGATTCCATCCGGCCAAATAGTCGGTGACAGTTCCTACAACTGGAGACTCTGCGTATTCGGAGTTTGAGGCCATCGAGAATGTCCGGCTCACAGGCACCTTTTTCTCTGGGACACCAGACCACTGAAAGGCCTTGGGCTTCCATTGATAGAACATCTTGGAGCTGTTTGCAAAGATGCTTCCCACATTTCCAATGAGTCGCAAGAACCCGTTTGTGATCAAATCCTGACCAATGCGCTCCGCATGACTGACACTGGTTGCGCCCATGCTCTTCTGCAAATATTCCACAATCTCCGCTCCACTGGTTGTATTCTGATATGTGCCAAGGATAGGAACCTTCGTTTCGCCCAGCTTGACGGTATTGAGGACGTGTGATAGGATTTTCTTGACTTGTTCGGGTTGGTAGACCTCATCTCCGATTTCCACAGGCTCGTCATCTTCCTCCTGGTTCTCTTGGACCTTGATCTCTGGTATATTCGGCTTAGGACTGACTTCGGGGTCCTGGAAAGCCAGCTTGTTCTCCTCCTCGATATCCTCAACTAGCCTGCATTTGTTGAAGTAATGACTGCGCAACTTCTTGACCGTCTCGGCTTGCTTGTCGTGAAGTTTTATCCGTGCTTGTAAGTCGTCTTGGGAATTCTGGACTCTGGATTCGTGTGCATCGCACCATCTGGTGAAGGGGAGAACGACCAGGTCTCGAATACTCTGGGCGATTTTTCGATGGTTCTTGGCCGCTTCTTCCATCTCCGTCCGGACTCCATCGTATGCCTTCGGAATTGTTAGCAGATGATTATCTCCCCCCACAGACTGCCCCGTGCCCTACCTTCTTGACACTTGCTCCATCATCTCGAGAGAAGCCACCGCCTATTCTATCTGTAGCCGCGCCAATTTCTCCCAACTTCATACCATATAGATCCTCAGCCTCTGCTCGCATCCGCGCAATCGTTAACATCTGCTGGTTCTCCTGAACACCTTGTTGAAGCTTGCCAAAGAGGACGCCGAGACCTAGACACAGTTACAGTTAGAAAATGGTTCTAGAGACCCAAATTTGTGTCTCCTTACCTCCTGCATAGTCCCCCGACCAAAAGGAGTCCGCGAAGCCCGGCATGGCTGGTGGTATCTTCTTGCGCGCGGGGATTGATGTGGTTGAAGAATCAGGATGATCGCAGAGCCTGCAGAATGCTCTTGAGGATGTTGTGACTGTCTGCTAACGAATGACGGGTGGGTGATGTTGTTTGGCGGCTGGATGTTGGATGTTGGAGGTTGGGTTGCGTGTCGTGATTCAGGATTCAGGAGTACGAGCTGCAGGTGTTCGTGTTGCTTGCTCTTGACGCTTCAGCTGTATCCCTGTCTGGTGCGTCTGGTCTGGCTGGCTGTCTGTGGTGGCTCGACGGCGCCGGTGGTGGTATGAGATTGGTGGTGTCGATGGAATCGTGGGCGTGGGCGTAGGGCGATTGCTGTACAAGGAGAAGAAAGGAGAGAAGAGGAAGACGAAGACGAAGACGAAGATGAGGGCATTCACAGCATGAATTCTTTCTTCCGTTCCAGCAAGGAATTCGTTCCCAAGTGACGCCTGCAGATCATCGTGGAGCTGAATGCGGTTTAGTGGCATACGAATGGAGTCTTGGCGTCATGTGACTCTGCCTTATCAATCAACTTCAAACTTCGTCATTTCCGACAAACCTCCATGAGAAACTACTGGAGAATAATGCTATTTTGAATATTTGAAGCTTCAATTTTATATACTCTCATAATGTCCTACTCTTCCGAGCAGGATCCTCTTCTCCCAGGAGACAAGAGATCTCCAGAGATTCATGGATCTCGACCGCAGAGCATCAATGACGAATACGTCAAGGAGGAGATTCTTGATGACACAAGAGCCCGGAGATCTATATGGAGTGACATTGCACCAATGATCTTTGGATTGTGTATATTCTCCAGTCTGGTTATGATATTCATGCCTTCGGATTTGCTTGGAGACGATAGACCAATTCCCAAGACTATCAGTCAACGAGTCAATCGCATTCTAGAAGACACCCCACTTATCGGTCAGAACACGCCTTTATACACTGAGTGATGAGAATATATTCTGATAGCAAATAGATGGCCATAATGATCTTGCCATTCTGATCAGATTCTTGTTCAACAATCAGATCTATGGAGATGATTTCAAGAAACCATTTGAGGAGGGTGGCATGATGGCTCATGTTGATATACCTCGGTTGAGAGAGGGCAAGAATGGAGGTGCATTCTGGAGTGCCTATGTTCCATGTCCAAAAGATGGATTGAATTTCTCAGATGAGAACTATGCTGAGTGTAAGCTTTTGCTCTGACCTTTCCCGACCCCCTTTCCATCCGCTTCTCTGCATTTTCCCATCCTAAAGTTCTATCGCAAATCCAACTAACTCCCACTAGCCGTCGCCTTCACATACTCTCAAATCGACGTCCTCACCCGCCTCCAAGCAGCCTACCCAGAAACATTCTCTCCACCACCAAACAGCAGTACGGCCCTCTCAGCCTTCAAAGCAGGCCAACTCATCTCCCCGTTAGGCATCGAAGGCCTCCATCAAATCGGCAATTCCCTCTCCAACCTTCGCCACTATTACTTTCTCGGAGTCCGCTACTCAACACTAACCCACAACTGCCACAACGCCTACGCTGACGCAGCCCTCCTCGAACTCCCCGGCGGCGGCGTCGAAGTAGCCAAACCGAAATGGGGCGGCGTCTCACCCGCAGGCAGAGATCTAATCCACGAGATGAACCGCCTGGGTATGATCGTCGACCTCGCACACGTGAGTCAGGACACGATGCGCGACGTCCTCGGGGGCTCAAAAGACTGGGAAGGAAGTGCTGCTCCAATCATGTACAGCCACTCCTCCGCCTATGCATTGTGTCCTCACCCCCGCAACGTCCCTGATGATATTCTCCAGCTGGTCAAGAAGAAGAACAGTGTCGTCATGGTGAACTTCTCTCCCGACTTCGTATCCTGCGTAGCGAATTCCTCGAATCCGAGCGGGATGCCGGATTTCTACCCCAAGAACTCGACACTTGCTCATGTGGTGGAGCATATCGTTCATATTGGAAATTTAATCGGATATGACCACGTCGGACTTGGCAGTGATTTTGATGGCATCCCAAATACGCCCGAGGGTCTGGACGATGTGAGTAAATATCCGGATCTAGTGGCGGAGATGTTGAGACAGGGCGTGAGTGATGTGAATGCTGGGAAGGTGGTTGGAGGGAATATCTTGAGGGTTTGGAAGGATGTTGATGCTGTCGCGCTGGAGATGCAGAGGGCTGGCGTGAAGCCTGTAGAGGATAAGTTGCCGAGTCTGCATTGGGCTGGGGCTGCGATTTGAATATTCGGGAGGAGAGTTTCGGTGGAATTATCTCTTAATCGACTACTAGAGAAGTAATGTACATTCTCTGTATTTCTCAAACGATGTCTCTTTTACATCTCGGCCACCAATTTCTAGTACTTTCAACAAAGCGGAGTTTGGGAATTGTTCTTCCACTCTAATTTCTCCCATCCTTCTTTGGCTCCGCGATTTTAAATTGCAATTGCCAAAATCAACCTCCAGGTCTGTTTCTCCAAAATCCAACCACAAGAGAACAGAAGTAAAATCCGACAAATTCCTAGAACTCGGTCATCATGTGATGTCCATGATGGGGGCTCGCAATTTGTTGATTTCCAATCCAACTTCTCGGATCGACAATCTCGCACACCATCCAACTCAGTACCATGTACATATCCAAGCGCCCACACAGACCGAATGCGTTTCCTGAACCAATCAATCTCAGACACTCGTTCGCATAAGTATCCACCTGGGTGTGGACTCACCCCGCTGATCATCTCAAATCACATCACCACATCACCTCACTACCACAAGCTTACAGCCTACAGCTTCTCAATTCTCTCAATCTCAAATATTATACGGGTGAAAGTTCATCCAAATCACCGATAGCCCACCTCTTCATCATTCATTTACAACATGCCATAATTTCATCCGGTTAGAAACTGTTCCGCGATCAGGCACTTAGTTGCCTTACTTGTTTTCTTTTGGGTGCGGGCCGTCCGTCTCCGCCTCTCCACCTCTGCCCAGACTCTTTTTTTTTTCTTGGAGTGGTGCGTGGTGATGTTGCTATCGCCGCGCCCGTAGCGTCATTATTACAGGGCACCTCACGCACGGAATTGCGGTCACTTCAGGCCGCACAACAGAGTAACTTCAAGCTTTGGATATAAGTAATGCTAAATTAATTTGTGTAATGCTAATCGTTCCTCTGTTGTGTATTATAAAAAACCATAAGACTATAATTACAATAGGCCAAATTTTGGTAGTGGCTAATGATTGGGGACGCTCGCTTAATTTTAGTCTCTAGCAAGCTGTCTTCATACATGGCCTCTACAGCCCCTTACAGTGTAGCTTCAGAATACTTGGTTTTGATTTGAATAAGGCTACAATTGTTTCCTTTTCTTAAAGCCTCTGCTAAATGAATATTAATGTGTAAAGAAGCCTACGGGAACGCCGTTGATCCTGAGAATTACCTCCAAAAGAAAGTCGCGCCGAGCCCCTGGTAGACTTTGTAATATAGTATGATATTCTGAGTCAGGGTACGAATAGGCTGTAGTAAGCAGTTTCACGTATCTCGCTTGTGGAAAGGGATGTTTATAAATCATTCCTTCCCATGATGTGCATAAAGTCAATTCCCAGTCCCAGCCCTACAACACAGATTACCTCAAATCGCTTATTCCAAACACCACTCTATCATTCCTCTCCTCAAATATTTCTCCTCCCATCCCTCCATCGTCTACCCACCCTCCTAAAATCAACAACAAAACCGCCCCTCAAAACCAACCATCTCAAGAATGTCCCCTTCCCCAATCCGAGTCGGTCTCATCGGCCTCCCAGGAATACCAGCGGACAAATACGAAGGCACAAACTGGGCCGCGAGTGCTCATCTCCCGTATCTGATCAAATCACCCCACTACGAGATCGTAGCTCTATTGAACAGTTCCGTGGCATCAGCTCAAGCTTCGAAAGTCAAGCATGGCTTAAATTCGAATGTGAAGACTTATGGGAAGCCTGAAGGCAATTTTTCCTCCCCAACGTCATTTCTTTCCCCCGTTGGTTTTTTCTTCTTCTTTTTTTTCTTAAAAAAAAACCAAAAATCCATGTATCCCAGGAGAGTTGAGAGTGGAATGGAATAGGTGTATGATGCTGACGATCAACAGATCTCGCCGCCGACCCAGACGTCGACATGGTCATCTGTAGCACCCGCGTCGACCTCCACTTCTCCACCGTGAAACCCAGCATCCTCGCGGGGAAAACCATCTTTGTCGAATGGCCCTTAGAAAGTAACCTCTCTCTCGCGCGGGAAATGTCTCTCCTCGCCACCAAACATGGCTGCAAAACCATCGTCGGTTTACAAGGATCATTCGCGGAGCCGATTCGGGAGATCAAAGGGTTAGTGGACGGTGGAAGGATCGGGAAGGTGTTGGGTAGTACGATGTTTGCTGCGTTGGGGAACTCGGGGAGGACGGAGAGCAAGAATGTCAGGTATTTTCTGGAGAGGGGGGTGGGCGGGAATACGTTGAGTATTCATTTTTGGCATGCGTTGGAGTGTGTTGTTTCTGGTATGTTTCTCCCCCACTCCTTTCAAAGTCGAATATTGGGTAGGGGTCTTGGAGTTGGAATTAGGATTAGGATTAGGATTAGGATTAAGGTTTAGGTTAAGGTTAAGGTTAACGCATATGTCAGTCATCGGCGAGTTCAAAACGTGGAACTCATTCCTGATAAACCAACACCCCACAAAAGACATCGTTGAGTCCAGCAATTATATGAGTACAACCGACAGCACTGTCGTTCAAGCTTCCGCACCAAATAATGTCCCAGATCAACATCTCTTCCAAGGGATCACAACATCCAATATCCCATTCTCGATGCATCGCCGCGGGGGCGCTCCATTCCCCGGCACACCCGCAGTGGAATGGCGAATCCAGGGCGAGAAAGGCGAGATACGGTTAACGTCCAGTGACTATTTCATTCACATGGGCCATCCGGAGCCGTGTATTAAGATCGAGTTGTTTGTCGAAGGAGAAGGTGTTTCTGACGTGCATTGGGTTGATGGGGAGATTGATGGGGTAAGGGATGAGGTTACAGAGTTGAGATTGCCGGTTATTGCGAGAGGTATTGCGAGGTTGTATGAGGCGAGTAGGAAGGGAGAGTGGGTTCCTGATTGGCAGTGGGCGGTTAAGAGGCATGAGGTTGTGGAGGAGATGTGGAAGAGGTATGATGAGGATAGTGAGAAGGGGTTGGCTGTTTGAGGAGGGAGGGAAAGGTGTGGAATTTGATGATATCAGGATTGCCAAAACACCAAGAGGAAGCATCTCTAACTTGCAGAATTTGGGTTTCCTTTGGAGATAGGCCCATCTATGTCATTTGAATTCTCAGTCTGCAAGTCCAAATCCTTAGACTTGTGCAAAAGCATTTGAATACCATGAAACGGGGTAGTTCCTTGTATAGAAAATTATGAGAACTGGAGAAGAAATGAATTCTAGAGAACTCTGGATTCGACTGATATCTTGAAGCAGCGCTCTGCCGCAAAGCATATGGTGAAATAAATCTCACACTCTATTTACATTTCCATCCATTTTCCGTGCACTCTTTACACTTCGCTACGCGGCATTACTAATGATCGTCCATGAACTGCTGACCTCTTCATTATAGACGTTCCTACCTTTGGGTTTTTCTTTCCTGTGCTCACGCCGGAGAAGGGTACGTTACTAGACCAATTACTTGCGTGGATTGAAAACTACTTTCGCTGACTATCCCCTTAACTGCGATTCTGTGCACCATCCTGAAAGCCCTGTAAGCAAAGCCTGTACGTCTATCCCCGAAAGGCGTGCAGATCAGCCACTAAAGCACTGCCCCGCACGCTGTAGGACGCTGTATGGAGCCTCAACACCCTGAACCAGACGTGGATACCGTAGTTAAGGGGATAAGACAGCAGTCACTGCGGTTGCGATTCTATCTTTAGAGTATATGTTGGGTTTCTTCCTCGCAATTCGAGGCGTTTCTATGAAACACGTTTTTTAATAAAGACGAGCACAAACATGTATCGCCATGCTGCCTCGCCGACCCAACACACCGGTGTTTAGCGAGTCCGAATCCTACGGCCCCCAACTCTTGGAGTCACTCTCGCACTCGCTTAATTTCCATACCCCAGAATAACATGATTTTGACCAAGGCTTATTCAGCTCTGTTGCCAGTTTTTATCATGGGCCAATAAGAGAGGATCAACTGTAAGCCCAGCCTTATCATTTCGTCACCTGGCGACGACATGTTCCCTTGTTGGTTGTGTGGGGCGGTGCATCGAGCCTCGAATTGCCACACAGCCTCATCTTGGCCGGAATTGCTGACACCTCCTCCTCCGCATGAACGGCATTCACATGGACCGACATATAATTGTTGAACTGCACTCATTATGTGACTTGGTGTATATATTCGACCGCGAATCCGAGACGATCTCAAACAAAGGCAAGCCGTCAAAACTTCTGGAACCTCAAACTCACGATCAACTCGATGCTGTGGACTTCAACACCAGCTGTCGCTTGATGCGGAAAGACCGACAAAACTGCAACCTAATAACTAACTACTTAAACTCCTCTACTCCTGGTGTCTACTGAGTATGTCGTTCGGTTTCTCAGTAGGCGATTTCGTCGCCACGATACTCCTCATCAAAGATGTCACCCAAGCGTTGAACTCCTCATCCGGATCCGTGTCGGAAGTCAAAGAGCTATCGGAACACCTCGAAAGTCTGATGCAAGCGATAATCATCTCCGGGGATGTTTACAGACTCGGCGGCCTGGACGACTTACGACTTAAAACAAGGCTTGCAGTGGAAACCATCAGGGCAGGCATTGAAATCGAGCACGTCAAATGCAGGGAAGTTCTGGAGAGTTTTATGAAATCCTTGAAGCCATATACAAACTCTCTTGTGAGAGGCCGTGGATTATCGTTGGTTCGGCATGTGAAGAAGGTCACCTGGCTGCATCGGAAAGATGATGTTGCGAAGCTGGAACGAAGTATTGGGAACCATTTGAGGACTTTGAATATGTACAGCTCAGCCCTTTCCGAGTAAGTTATACACCCTAAATCTTTGTTAACACTGAAGACAAACTCACCGTTTAAAAAGAATCTATGCTACCCACAGTGCAAAGGGCACTGGGGAGATACTCTCAAACATGGTAGAAATCAGACTGGAGTTAACGAAGTTATCCAGCGCTGTCCAACCAAAACATCCAAGCATGCCGCGCAGCCTTGGCTATCCTTGGGAAGCAAATTACAGTGCAGCAGATACGGTCGTTCTGCTCGATGCTATAGGAAGAAATGTCACATTGCCATTAGCATTGCTGGGATCAACGAAGGTTAGTCAGCGATCTCTCCTGTGAACTACTGTCAATCTAAGACCTGTCCGTAGGACCTGCATGACATTCTCCTGGTTATGTATCGGAACATCAGAGGCCGAGAAAAGATCTTGCGCAAGGAGTACACTATCACGGACGAAGGCTCAGATGGTGCATTGATTGACGATATGAACTGGAGCACGAGTATCGAAGGAGGGATGCAGCTTTCTCTCAACATAGTATTTCCTGCGTTGGAATCATTTGATGACATGCGTTGCCCTTCGTGTCATGAAAGGTCTCTAGGGAATACCCTGCCAGGAAAACGGAGACGGTGGTAAGTGTAGAAGCGATTTACTGCAAATCTCAGGAGCTAAATTTCGGGTAGCCACAAATGTCAATTTACCTTCAGACTATTCGACAAAGAAAGAATCGTCGAGGAGGAAGACGAAAAGCCAGTCAACTCAGGCACAGTCGATAAGAACTCCCAAATGGTGGCCACGGGTAGTGAAGATCCTCCCAAGCCAGGGTCTAGAGGACAAGCCCTGTCAGCCAAGAGTCCATCGAAGGATAACTTCCTCTTCAGAAGTGTCCACTACCATCGAGAAATCCGAAAATTCAAGAAACCAAGTAAGCCTAAGGTTCAAGAAGGCGAGTTACCACCTCTGGTCATCGAGGAACTTCCACCACTTCATAAGGCTGCTGCACAAGGTAGCGTGTCGGACATCTGCAAACTAGTTGACCAAGGACTCGACATCGATATACCTTTATCATACAATGCAGTTCTTTTCAGCCACAGTTGCGACATGCTGGAGGAGTTTGGAGGATGTACTCCACTTCATCTTGCCTGTTGGTTTGGACACCTACCCGCTATTACAGCACTCCTCGACAAAGGCGCCAACATTCTGGCTCGTGCTTCTTTCTGTTCCGAGGAGGTTCTGGGATATGCCATTCTGGGCAAGAAGCCAGAAAGAGTCTTCTACTTCCTCGTCTCCAGAGGCGCCAGATTGGACTATCGGGACAGGACCGGCATCACCCCATTCATCAATGCGTGTGCTGCAGGTCTGTCACTGCTACTACCTAACTTCCTGGAATCTGGCGTGGATATCAACAGAAAAACTGATTTTGGGTACACAGCTCTTGGATTAGCAGCCCATGGAGCTCATGAACGCACATTCGAAATGCTGTTGGATCAAGGTGCTACAATAGGATTCAACGATCGCGGCTGGTCGGCTTTACACTATGCGGCTGCGTATGGCTGGACCTCCACAATGCAATCCTTACTCGACCTTGGTGAAGATCCAAACGCCTTGGACAGCGACGGCTGTCTTCCTTTGCACGTAGCGGCAAGATGGGAAAAGGCTGAGACCTGCAGTTTTCTTCTAGACCATACGACAAATGTCAACCTGATCACAAAGAGCAGCACGACGATCCTTCACTGGGCTGCCATGTGGGGACTCAACAAAATTATCGAACGCCTGGTCCAAAAGGGAGCAGATTGTAATATCGGAGACAAATACGGCTATACGAGCTTGCACTACGCCTGCAGTCGGCCGAACTTCGAGTCAACAGTACGACTTCTCTTGCAAAGTGGCGCTCGTGTCGACGCAGCCAGTAAAGACTTGGAGACACCAATGATCCAAGCAGCATGGTTTAACAACACAAAGATTGTCGAAATTCTCCTGGAACACAACGCTGACGTCAATGTGGGAACGGCAACAGGCCTCACACCTCTACATTACGCATCGTGGCGTGGATACAAGTCTCTCGTCGAGCTTCTTCTGAGTAATGGAGCAAATATCGAAGCTCGTACGAAAGCTCTAGCGACTCCACTCCATCGAGCAGCAGCAGCTGGAGAAACGTCGACTGTTGAACTTCTGCTTCAGAAAGGAGCAGATATTCATGCTTTAGCGAAAGACCTTTCCACCACTCTCCATTGGGCAACAGGTTCGAAAAGTACAGAAACCTTGCAACTGCTTCTCAGTAACGGCGCCAAAGTGGATGCGGTGGATGACACTGGAGCTGCTGCGTTACATTGGGCATCGTCTTGGGGCTATGAGGATGTTGTTAAGATGCTCTTGAACAATGGCGCATCCGTTCATCAGTTGGATTTCAATGGAATGTCGCCTCTCCACTGGGCTGCTGGTCGGAAGCCAAATGTCGTTCGGCTACTTCTAGAGCACGGTGCGGATGTCAATTTAGTCCATCACCTAGGACGAACGGCGTTACATTCGGCCGCAAGAATGGGATGCATTGAATCGATATCAATCCTCTTAGAGTATGGCGCAGATACGAACGCTTACTCACCGGACAATTCCCAAAGAACCACCATACTCCCCAAATACTCCCACGATGTTGAGAAGTCTGGATGCACACCTTTGATTTGTGCATCAGAATACGGTCGAGAAGATGCTGTCAGACTTCTGCTTAAAGCCGGTGCAGATGTCAATGCTGTCCGTATCGATGGCAAGACTGCACTCTCTTGTGCCATGGGATCTGGCAATGTCGAAATAGTTGAGATACTCCTGGCGAATGGAGCTGATGTCGAGTTCCCTGACTTGAGGGGCTTGACCCCATTGGCTCAGGCATCACGGATCGGCAAGGAAAAGATCGTCAAGATTCTTTTGCAGAACAGAACTGCTATTTTAGATGCACGGGATCTCGAAGGACGAACGCCTCTACATTGGGCTTGCTTCGGCAGCTTTGAATCTACGGCGCGGATTCTCCTGGATCATGGAGCAAAAGTGACTCCAGACTCGCTCGGTCGAACGCCACTTCATGATGCGGTCTATAAAGGCAGTGAACCATTGGTGAGGCTGTTGTTGGATAATGGTGCTGATCCCTTTGCCAAGCTAAAGCAAGGCACAACTCTGGGGTGTTGGTCCAGATATACCATACCGCAAGCGGCTACCGTTGAAGTCATAAAAGAATCCGAGGAATCTCTTAAAGAAAAATCAGGTGTTGTGAAAGATGAAACAGCGGAAAAGGACAGGTTGGTCGTCGAGAGTGCTATGGGTATTGCTGAAAATCTGGGATGGTCTGGGATTGTGGAATTGCTTTCTGCTGCTGAGTCAAGGAGTTGACCTTAGAATATTCTTTTGGACAATTTGTGTAAATCGAGAAATATTACTTGAATGGATGAGTGGATCACACAGCAACCCTCTGAGATATGCTAGAAACCATCCGCATCCTGTCCGGGCTTGTCGTCTCTTGTTCTGCCTAAGCCTAGTTCTGCTGCTCCTTGCAGTCCTTCTTTTTGTGCCTTGTGTTTGTCAACAAAGGACAAGCGGCGCACTATGCCTTTTCGAGACAAGCCCCAATATCACTGTCACCACCATGACCCTCTGCTCTGTTTTACTCGACGTGCTAAAAGCAAGCAAAGGTAATATCTTCTCTTTCTATTTTTCTTTATCATAGCGATTCGGACATCGATCGCTCGTCAGATTCGGAGAGTGAGATGACGAGCTCAAACCGTTCAACACCAATTCCCGCGTCCGCCATGCTCATAACTTCGCCTCCCAGATCGCCCTCTACCTCGTCTTCATCCCCCCTTTTCGAGTCACCTTCCTCTACCTCCCTATTGTCACCTTTCATCCCTACTCAAGAGCAAAAGAGAGCTTATCTCTGGCCAAATGCTGAGCTAGTCGTAACCAACAACATCTTTGCATTCCCAGAGCATCGAATTGATCCTCGAACTCTGTATCCCGTCCAACGTGTCACTGTTGTGTGTGATAACGTCGAGTTCGTACGATGCTGGGATCTGACTCTGTCTGGATTAGTTTTGCAATATCTTATCGGAATTCCTAATTCGTGGAGCTTGGATATCTTACGGCTTGGCTTTGCGGAGGCTGGTTGTGCGAAACTCCCAATCGTTCTTCACTTATTTGTTGGATTGGAGCCAGAAGATCCACTTTTAGCTGTTCAACTTGCGCTACAAATCATACAGGATGTAACTGATATGATTTCAATGAATTGGCAAGGGGAACGGTACGAGTTTCCATTCCTTATGTTAATTATTTTTAACTAATTTTGATAGTATTTACATCGATGTCTGCAGACCTCACTTCTGTAGCATCTTCGACACTTTGGCGCTCCTAAGCCTCTCAATAAAAGGGCTCTCGAATACCCCTGCCGGCAATTATACTCGCAGTCCTCCATTCCCGGGCTCTTCAATCGGCCAACGAGACCCAACCGGTCAAACGGGCCATTCTGGCACATTGAGCGGATACGTCAAGCATGAAGACGATTTCTACGCTTTGACAGCTCACCATGTTTTGCCTTATGGCTGTGGTACTCTCGCGGAATCCCCATCTCCAACAGACCATAAGAGTGTAAAAGAAACCCTTCAACAAGACATCGGTAACCTGGCACCTGGATCGATAGTGAAGAAAGTCGTCGATTTCGTACCTTCGTTATTCTCGAAATCATCCACTCCCCTCAACTTTTGGCTGAAGATCTGGAACGATTCCAAGAATTGGGATCCGGAGCTTGGAACAATCACATATCATTCGACCGGAAAGGAACTACATGGTTTCGATTGGTGTCTTACGAAAATTGAAGGATTAAAGAAAGGTCGAAACTACAACCGCGTACGTTCTATCAAACTATCACATTGAGCGTGCACTAACAAGCAACAGCATATCCCTTACAACTACTACGATCCTAGCTCCGGCTTCCAACATGGCGCGGTTCAAGGCTTTCCGCCAGCAGATATTACTCTTGCAAAGGCATACTTTGCTCCTGGTCCGGCTTTCAAACCTGTCCGTACTACATTCATCGCGGGTGGCGAAATCTGCCTTAAAACGCCCAGTCGTACAATGCGAGAGTGGACTATTGGCTCTGTGAACACCATTCGAACTTACACCCAAAGCCGACCTCACGGAGTACCATTTACACTTTACTGTATTGTCTCCACTACCACAGGTATGGCTTTCAGTCGTGAGGGCGATTCTGGCGCGATTATACTTGATAAGGACTTCCAACCCGTGGCTATGGTACAGAGTGGTGAGGAGGCTTGGAATGGATACCCAGATATCACACATGCTATGGACTTGGCTTCTGTTCTAACAAACGTGGAAGAAGTCAATAATTGGGACAAAGGTAGTGCGGTTTTCTGTTCAGGTGGTGATTAAGTCATCTTGGAGGATCTCATAGGGTGGCAGACATAAAAAGGGAAATGGGTTCGGAAGATCTTCCCCAGGTGCTTTGTATTAAGACCTTCAAAGATTTCTTTTTGCTCCCGAATTGCGCTGGATTTGAGGTCTTCTCTGACCTTTTGCTTTGGACTGAAGCGGGCAGGTGGTAGCTAGCTTGGAATTCTGTCACTTGCAATTTTTTTTGATTCTGCAAATGAGCAAGTGAGATCAAAGTGAGACTAATTGAATTAGAACTTAAACATTATAGGCCTTGGATGATAGATGCAACAGGGCTTCTAATTATTTCATGTTGTCGTCCTTGCTGCGCGGGAAAATTCTCGAAGGAAGCAAGTCTCACATCATGGCCCATCTAAATCCCCTGAGACCCCCTTCCTTCTTTCCTCGTGAGATATACACACGCACAACTACAATTTCCAAACTTGAAGATTCCGATACCTCGCCACAAGCGGCTGCATCTGTCTAAACCCGATCCTTCCATCCCGAATGACAGGTCCCGTAGACTTATCATCATAGAACTCAAAAACTGGCAACCCATTGATCGAGAACTTGACTTCTCTCTTATCCTTGACCACCTCAATCTTATAAAAAGCACCAGCCGCATCAGCAACAGGTGGCAACGGATCCGCTCCCTGAGCAACCAAATTGAAACCAGGCGACTTCCTCAAGTTCGCGAGAAGGAATGCTCGCTCTTCGGGCCACCGACGACGGAAGTACGAAGCATGCAGTGTGCGGATATCAGAGGAGTGGTACTGAGGGTAGCTGCCATTCCGCGGTTTCAGCGAGGGGTCGAAGATCGAACCTTTCCCGTCGTTGGCTGCGGATGCAGCGCCGAAGAAGAACATGGCGAGTCCGGGTTCTTGTCGTGGAGAGAATTCCCAAGTGATCCGGATTCCATCGGGAAAGACTTCAGGGACCCAGTAGACGAAGTAATCTGCTTCGTTTCCTGCTCCGGAAAGTTCGATTGTGCCGTTGACTGCTTCGGCTTTGAGGGGACCTTCGGCAACCCAGGTTGAGATGTCGGAAGTTGAGTTGAGTGGGTTGCTGTAGAGGAGGGTTTCGGCCATTGTTGATATTGCGGCGAGAACGAGGATTGGGAGTGACTTCAACATTTTGAGGTGAGAGGATGTTTGGTAAGATGAGATAGACAAATAGTGAGTGGCAGTCGATGTCTGGATTTTCTAGCCCCGGCTCTGAAGGTGTCGAGGTAATGAAACAACAACAAAGTGATAACCAAACATAATCCGATTGGGGGGTGTTCGCCAGCGTTCTTTTATATATTTGAAATTAAACATTTCGGTCTTAACTCGACCCAGGGTCCCGTCAGAGTGGACACAATGATCGACAGCTAACCGACACAGGCAGCTGTTACCCCTCATGCGATGATGCCATTCCCGAATCAAAGGTGCGATTAATTTAAAAAATTCAACAAGAAATAAAATACAAGAGTTTTGACGTGGCCTTTCACTCATTGTATCGCGTCATTTGCACCCGACGTGAGGGGCTTTAGGGTAAGCAATTTTGGTTTGGGTTTCGGTTGGTCTACAAAAAACTCCACCAATCGGTGAGTGGGGAATTGGGAACTTTGCTCCGGAACGATGGAACTATAAATCTGTGACCTCCCACCTCGCGAACAAAGCTTAAATCGACAACTGAACATTATGACATTATAATCATCGGAGAACAAGAAGTAGACTCGTCAAAAGCTTCGTCCTCGTCGTTCAAACTGAGAGTCGAAACCTTTCTTGGAGCCAGAAATTCGCAGACACCACGAGAAAATCTGAGACACGATGGTGATAGATTGCTCCGCGAACTCCAAGACAAGCACCTAGGCGAAATCTATTCTACAAAAGGGCAACAACAGCTACATTTACAACAACCAGAGCTACCCCGCTATTCCACGCCATGCCTATTTCCATTCCCACCCCATTTGTCGAGGTGCTTGCGGTGGTTGATGCCTGAGACAATGGAGATACTGGAGTGCTGGACGTTGGAACTGAAGTGATTGATCCTGAAGAGTCGACGGAGCTTGACGGCTCTGTCGTGGACGAAGTAGAATGTGATGCTGGGACAGTTGATGTGAATGAGAAGTTGGCACGTCTGCTCGTGGAAGTAGAAGTGGAGGTTGTTTCCTCATCGTCAGCCCACTCCGTCGCTCTGGCCGTTGCACTCCCGGTGATGCTCCCTACACTAGCGGACGGGAGCCCTGTCCAGTAATTGCTGATGGCAGTGTTGTTGGGGAATTTGTCAGTTCCCAGAGTAATGGTTGGCGAGAATTGCTGATCATCTGCCGTATTGAAGTACGCACTGAAAGGCTGGGTAGGACTGGCACTGCATGCAGCGGTCCAAATGGACGAGACCTCAGACTCGGGTACCTCGATACCGTTGGGAGAGCCATGTTCGCGGTAGCACGCATTGCATCCTTCATTGGCGGAAAGGAAGTTCGATCCACAGATGCATTGCTGCTCAGCCAGGAAATCAATTTCCGTGGTGCCGTGGGCCATGCATGTGTAGAAGATGTATCCTTCTTGCTCACATGGGAGCGGTGAGTCGTGCAAAGATTCAAGCATTTCCTCGAATGAGACATCGACGTTATTGAAGGCCTCCATGTACCCTGGAAGGCACACGCTAGTCACATAGGTGATAGATGGGTCGTCAATTGCGCGGCGATATGTCGAGAGTCTTTGCGTCTGTACGAGAGATAGAACACTTCCAGCCATGAGGCTCAACAAGATTATTCTGGCAGCCATGTTGCGGGAAATCGTGGTGAAGGATTAATCTGGTAACACTTGAAATACAGACAACACTAGCTAGTATATGTAGCGCGTATCTGACTCCTGATAAGCCCTGTGAAAAGCCAAGGGAATTGTCCTGCACCCTCCTTGGGTAGCGAGATTGGAAATCTCGTATATTGCCCAAACGAGCTATTCATGCCCCTCGCTTCTGAGGCCTGCAGCTTGATAGGGACAATCAAGTAATTGCCAATATCAAACTTAAAACTAAAAGTCTTATCAAGCAAAGTATCTATGTAATAGTTGTGTTATAATGGAAACAAAGCCTTATCGAGAGTGCGCAATAATTAAATATATCCTAATTCCTGTCAGTTTTGCTTAACTTCTCTTGTTAATGGTGCAGTGGGTGGTCACCTGCTGGTCACCAACTGCCAAGTGCCTTGTGTATCTTGCGGCGCAGTTGCTGCACTCCACAATTAGAGGGGTCCTGTTCCTGCATCCTGCACCCTTTTTGAAGTGATAAGGACAAATCCTGGGGTCAGGCAAACAGAACATGACTTGTCCAACGGGCTTTGATTAGACGATTATTCTCTGGTGATACTGAAGTAAATTTAGGACTTGGCGAGTATTGTCATACCTGCAACTTCCTAAGACGACGGGAATCTCGAAAAGGGGGACAAATTGCGGACCTAGAAGCCTTCCATGAAGATCAGTCGGGCCGTTAGGAATTCAACTTCCAACATGCATCGATCACCGAACGTGCTTGCACGAGGAACGGCTGAATCGGAAGGCTTGAACGAAGATCCTCCTCGTGCGTTGTGTGTGACACGAGCACAACGTGCCTGATATCGTGAACGCCGATGTGAACGAAAACTACCGTCGTACAGGAGTTGCACGGAGGAACGACAAAGGCTTGAGAACTGTTTATATTTGGTGCTGGATGCAGATGGCGTCCGTATCTTCGATCCCGATGGAAGGAAGAGCCTCGTCGAAGGTAGAATCTACCTCGTTGTCAGACCAGATATCCTGCAAAATAACCTCAATCGCGTCACGATATCCTCTGGCTGTATGCTTCCTTCGATCCTGGCAAGCAATGGTACCGAGCAAAAGTACCGTGGTTTGGCACAGCAGCTGCAGAGTCAAATTCAGAATCAAGAATTCAAGCTGCCACAGCAGTATTGAGATGTCGTTCCTGAGCAAGTTCGTTGACTGAGATTGATATAAATCTCTCCCTCTCCCTCCACTTGTGATCCAAGACGGCCAAGCAAGCCGAAAAGTCCACATCTGCACTCCATTCAATACTCCACACTCCACTTAATACTCCACCCTCCACCAAATCCACAATGGCTTTCTCCAGCTTCCCCATCAGCCTCACTCAAGCAATTGTTCTTGGCTTGCTTTCTTCTAGACTCTCATCTGCCGCTGCCATCGATAATGTGGAGGTAGCTGCAAGGGACTATGCTCCTCCCCCACCACCAACATATGCGCCGCCACCTCCACCTCCCACCTACGGACCACCGCCACACACGTCCGTCTGCGTCCCTACCTATAGCGTCAGCTATGTGACACAGCTCTCCACTCTACCCGTAGTCAAGACCTACACTGTCTTGAGTACCAGCACCAGCTTCAGCGTTGTGTCCTCGGTCAAGACTCTCAGCTACACCAGCACTTGCCCAACCACCTCTACCAAGCCCACCATCCCTGTCTATCCAACATCATCCACTACCAAGCCAACCGTTCCAGTGTACCCTACTCCATCTACCAGCAAGTCTTCCACCTCCACCAAGCCAACCGTTCCAACTTACGGATCACCAACCACCCACTCCACGACTTCTACAAGCTCCAAAGTTGTCGTTCCACCCACAGTCTACACTTACCCAGCAACCACTCTTGTGACTTACAAACCATCCACAACGCCTACTACTAAGTCCACCACTACGACCAAGCCAAGTGTTCCTGTGTACACGCCAGTTGCACCAGTCTACACCCCTCCAGTCTACGTCCCAGTTGTCCACTACTAAGGGATTGGCGTGTCATCACAGCGCACGGGTAGCCAAGGCTATCAGAGCACTTCTTTTGAGAGCTTTTATTGCTTCTTTTATTGTTTAAGGCATTTTCTTGGAATGATCAGTCTGCTTCAGTGCTTATGTTCAGAGCGGCGGCTGGGTGGTGGTGGATTACATTCTTGTCCCTCATTTAGGTATCTGCAGGTACCCAAAATTATTTCACTTGTTTAGGAGATGGATCAGATAGAGTTATATCGAATCGTTGAAGACTGCATTACCACTTTCTCTGAACTCCTTTTGCTTTTCGGGGAAATCTAGCGGCGTGTTTACCCTCTTCCGAACGACGGGTAGCACCTCTTGCTGTCTCTTTCAAGTGATTAAGACCTCTGAGCCATCCTTGATACTGCAGTATTTCTTGACTTCACAAATCACCCCACCAAATTCATACAGATCATCACAATCATGTGCACACACTCCAAAGGCAACAGAAATCAGAGAGCAACTAATTCAAAAACGCACCTTTCTAATTTCAATCTATCACATTTCCCACCCACATTAAACCTGGAATATCTAGGAATCAGCTGTCATCTGCCACGAGTCATGTTCCACCACACAGATGAGCTGCATGAGTTCTGCAGCAGCCCGCACGCATGGAAACTCATGGGCATCGGGTGAAAAGTTCCCGGAGTTTTCAGTTTTGTGTTACACTCACACAGGCATGGATACTTCAGACGAAAATGCCAACGACGATCTGTGGCTGTTGTTCAACGGTGGGTATCGATCACCCACTGATTTGCTGTCTCCTATAAATTTTTATCTTTCTTTGTAAAAACTGTGAATTGGGGCTACATTTGAGGGAAATACGACACATGTATGTAAAATATTCGTTACAATACTTTGGTTTTTGGGGTTGGTGGATTCAACGCGGTCTTGGACTCTTGGCCAGAGTTATGTTGTTTCGGGCATCGAGAAGTCCGTTCGGTCCGAAGTTTGTACGACCTCACGGTGAATCGTTGACCGAAGAACGATAATACCACCAGCAACGTCAACTGGCAGCAACAGCTGTGTGAGGTAACCTACAAGGGGCTGTTTTCTCAGTTGGATTTTTTTTTTAAACCGTCCAGTTAGAACCTGGCGTTATTTGTTTGCTTTGGAGTGCGTCCTCGCTTACAGCCGAGTGTCGGCAAAACGGCTCGGGGTTGGTGACTTGTGTTGCTGGCGATGACATGGGAGGACCTCCAGTAACTGTTAATGTCCAGAAATCTCTTTAATCTAGATTTTTGAGTCCAAAAACGTCTTCCGCGTATTTTCCCTAATTTTCAACCCCTAATTTTCCCTGTGACTGCTCTGTTAGGTAGGAGGTGGCATGATCTGCCTTCGTTTAGCATACAATGATAAAGAGTCGGACAAAGAAATATTGACTTTTACTTGTCCGCATGTATGTCTTTTTGAAAAAGGTAAGAATGCGCTTTGTGTTCTTTCTTTCGGTTTTCTTTTTCAACGAGGCCACTGGTTTCTACTTAAGAGCCAAAAGACTTCCCACCTTTGAGCGGAAGATAGATTTCCGGGTCACAAAACAGTATTGGTGGCTTAATTTGACTTCATTCCGACTTCGTTTTACCCTTCTTCTTTTCTCTACCTGAGCTCCTGCTTAAGATTTTGTCCCAATGAAAAACTTCTGTGGCACCACGCCTTCTTCACATCGTCTCGCTCCACATACCGTCCGCACATCACACCCAACTCCCACCTTTCTCGATTTATTTACCCACAATGACCTATGAAACGTAGGTAATCATATCAATATCTCCGCCTTCCACCGCCACCAACAACTCTCCTCGCCTCATTGAAAGCCATCCAAGTCCAAATCCACTTGATATGCTCCCAAGCGACCATCTTCGTTTTCAACGGCGTAGCAAACCATCCAACGGCCCACAACCCCGCAACAACGCCCACACTCGCGAACCGTCGATAAATCTCATTCCGTGCCCAATTAACAGCTACACAGACCACAATCTCCAAAAACGCAAGCTGCCAGTACATGACCTGGCGATACATGAAGACCACATCAGCGATTTCGACAGCGACGGGTTGGATCACGCCTGCGATGCGCCATTGGGAGTAGAGCGCTCCGAGGACGAGGACGGGCGAGAGAAATGTGTCGAGGAGCTCGGGGCCGTTTGTGGGGATGATCCATGAGAATGGTGCGAAGGGTGTGAGGACTGTGAGGAGGGCGCCCATGAGGAAGACGGATGAGATGCGGCGGACTGCCATTTCGGTGCTGGAGGGGAGGGCAGACCATGCTTTGCTCTCTTCTTCGGTGGCGCGTTTGACCATTTTGAGGAATGGGAGGGGGAAGTAGGCTTGAAGGAGATGAGGTTATGGAATGTGGTGAGAGGGCTTTCGGAAAGTAGGAAGTGGATTTTTGGAGTAAGTGGAAGTCACGACAGGAATTGAATTGAGAACGTTCTTGATTTCAGGATGGAGAGGTCTTTAAGTAATGAGTCAAGGTCGTAGGTTGTGAGCGGCACAGCACTGTTGGTTGGTGACACAGCCACTCACGATGCAACATGCAGGCAGGGGTAATGTTTGAACAATTCAGGGGTCCACAACCAGGCATCAGCGAGTCTTTTGAACGACAGAATCCTCTAGGACGCATACTAGCTTTTGTTATCTGTTGGAGATATATCATTGGGTCCTAAATATTTGTCACGGGTAAATAAAAACGGATGGACCTGCAGAATTTCTAAAATATTTCATCTGCCTGCAGCACCGCAGTGACCACCAGCCACCCACAAACACTTGACGCCTGACCCGACGCATTGGTACCGAGGCTAGGAAAACTACATGGATGAGTGATCTTAGTGTCTTCTATCCTTATAATGTATATCGAAAGCAGATCCATCATTTGATGTTCTTGTACTATTCTGTGCCTCCCCCTTCCGGGATTTATGACTGAGGACTCTCCTGTGTCAACTGGCAAAAGGAACATGTCATCTTCAACACCTCGAAAATCTGAGAGAAAATCGGAATATACTCTGAAAAGACGTTGAAATAGGAGTCATGGCAGGGTTCAAACCCTAAGTCGCTTTGGAAGGGCGTTTCTATCCGTCTCAGACGCTTCCCGCTGCCTCGAAGGTGGCTCTTCACTACCTTCTCGCGAGACATCAGACACCCTAGCTCGCTTTGAAAGTGGGGAGCTTTTTGTCTCAGACTTTTCTCGCTTTTTCGCAGGTAGCTCCACGCTGCACTCTCTTGAATCATCAGACGGCCTACTTCGCTTTGGAAGTTTATTTCTGTCTGTCTCGGAAGCTACTCGCTTTCTCGAAGGTGGCATCAAGTTGAACAGTCTTAAAGCGCCAGTCTCCGCTGTAAGACAGCCGTCACTTTCTTGGTCCTCCTCCATTGGGTCTGTAGCTTTTATGCCTAAGCCTTCTCTCAAAGCCTCCGGCGCACCATTGCTTCCACCCTCCTCGCGGACTTGCTGTAATTTATTTCCTTTTGAGGATCTGCGAGCCGGTGTGGTTATGGTTGGAGTAGTTGAGGTCTTTGATGGATGATCCGTGGTATTGCTTTCTCCAGGTCGAGGAGTATCCTCGCGGCTTCTGGGTGTGTTTTTATCTTTGGAGGCGAGGCAAAGTCGACCGAAGGCACTCAGGACTCTGTGTTCTGATTCGGAATCCGCATCGTAATCGGAATCGGACATGTCTTCGAAGTTCGACATTATTGCAAGGATTCAAAAGATCGAGTGATCAAAAGATGATTTGTAAGGTGGTTTCTTTTAATACTCTATTTGACATGCGACCTCGAGGAATTTATATGGCGTTTTGAAGCTCATTTGCACTGTTCCTTTTCTTTCTAAGTATCTACCAAATTTCTTTATTACTTTCGAAAGAGTACTTTGATTCTCAATGAATAATCTTCAATATCATTATCATCATACTTTATAATTCCAACAAAGGAACTTACCAAAGCCTTGATAAAACATCTCTTCAAACAACAAGCTGCTTAATCGATTTTTCATCTATTCTTTCATAATTTGAAATTTTATCTTACACCCTGCAGACAGACATTTATTCCAAGCACCTCTCCTTAAAATAAATAATTTTCTAATTATACACGGCTATCTTAAATAAAGACTACTTGGGTTCGGTGAGCCTTCTCGAAACGCTTCGTAATAAGAGAAGGAAGCTCGGGTTATATGTTTGAAAAGAGGCATCCGCGGAGGAAGGGGACGTGCCATGCATTAATCAGTTTTGAAACTGTACTCTTGGGACGCTAGATGTCATATGGATAGTTTTGACGCATAAGAAAATGAACATTGCCGGGGAAATCTTGGTCAAGTTGTGGAGAGCAAGGCAAGAGAAAGTTGCAGAATCCTCGAGATCACCGGGCAAGCCACCCAACTTCAAGAAGGGAATCAAGAGGTCTAGATATTTGCAAGGTCACAATACTAAGCCGAAAGTAGGTCGGAAGGTACTTTTATTCTAAAGAGGCCTCGATTTCAAGACGTCTTCAAATCCCTGGCTCTACAAGCGGATACCTTGCCTCCAGTTATGACCAAGCCGTAACTCAACTTTCAACACACAAATCAAAACGAATTCCCCAGCCCTGTCTCACACTTGCTTCAGTTGATCCACAAAGCCTCCCAGATTCCCCAGAACAGCGTTCTTTCTTCCAAAACTGCCCTCCGCAACCAATCTTGTATCCTCTGCTTGAAGGACCATCCCCTTCAAATCCTGCATGACCTTATCCTTCCTAGCCACCTCTTCCTCGCGCCTCCTTCTGTTCTCCTCCTTCCTCGCCTTCGTAGCCATCGATCTCTCCTCATTACTCATTGTGGTCTTGACTCTCTTTGGCTGCGGGGTGTAATCTCTCCAGATGCGGCTATCCAGCTTCTCGTAATATCGCCGTTTGGTCTTCGACATCTTTGGAGGATTCTTTTTCATGGATGGCGGCTTGATGAATTGTCCGTTTGGTGCGCGTCGACGCTTGCCGTGCCTTCGTGGGAGCTTGATTGGGGGTTTCAAGACCGATGTATCTCCTGCTTTTGATTGTCAGCGTAGTTGCGGAGGAGGCGCTGGATGGGGACTTTGGCAGCAGATGCCTGGATATTCACAACAGGTTGGGGAGGGACATACCTAGGGGAGTGGGATTGTGCATGTCAAGCACCTTGAGATTAGATTTTGTGGCGTTTTCTCCAGGTGAGCTGTCGCAAAATTGGGGCGCTTCGTTGTATGCGGAGGCCATGGGGGCTTTGTTTGTCAGTTCATCCACGACGTTGGACATCCGAGAAGTATGGATGTAAACACCGACATCTGGCTGGTCTGCCATGGTGGTAGGCGGAGGGGAGTTCGTGGGGGCTTCACTTCCGAGTTCTGGAAGCCTAAGACCATCTGCACCTATTCAAGGGGTCGGAAAGAAATGGAAACAATAGAAATATCGACCTCGCAAGTATGTCGCAAGGAAGTAGGCAGCTTCATGTTGGGTCGCGCGTCGCGTGGCACTGCGGTGGCCGAGATCTTAAGCGAGTGGCTGATGCCCGGCAAAACAAGAAGGAGGGTTATTTGTAGTGAAATAAGCGCTTTTCCGGAACAATTTTTTAAAAAAGCAGACTTTCAACAGCTGATCGCACGTTCGACCAGAAGGAAAAACAGAGCTGAGTCCGCCAAACGCCAGCTTGTTTGGATACAGTTTGAGTGCCCCCGCAGATTCTATTCTTCTCTTTGTTTGTTTGCTTATTCTCATCCTGTCCATCGGCTTCTTTGTATTCATTCTCTTATCCACTGGTGTCCATCTTAAATGTATTCTTATCCTTGTATTGCTTCTATTCGCTTACTCATGCCTTATCTCTTATCATATCATTATCCCTATCATGTATTCCATCCCCTTCTCGCCCCTGCATTCTTTATCTTGGCCCACCATGTATTATCACTGAATTTGCCATTTCCAATTTGTATCTTCTCAACTTGTATTTCACCGCCTGTATATATTTCTTTCAACCTAACCTCTCAAACCTCTACCAAACAAGCTACCCGACAACAGACGTGGTGGTTATGCTGAACACTCGGCGGTGGTGTTGATAGACTCTCTGCTTTTTTGCAAATGTTGGCTAAAGCAACCGACCTAGCCGAGGGGTTTTCTTTCGTTTCTTTTTAACATCAAGCTGGCGTCCTTATCTTTGTTATGAATCAGAAGTTGGATTTATTGCCTGCTCTGAAACCTAGCAAATCTTTAGGATGGGTTGACTTGTTGTGTCTCATATCGTTCCGGTCATTATGAGTTGATTGCTCGGAATCTACGACGACTTGGGGCGTTACATTCGTAAATTCTCTCGGATGCGCAGGTGAGAGACGATGGTTGTGGAAGTAATAGTAAGGTGAGAGAAAATGTCGAGATCTAAATGTGAGGGGGCTGAAGTGAGAGATGATGTTGGAGGCAGAGCCCTGCGGTTGGGTATGAGGTTAGGATGGTGTAAAAATTTAGGAAGGTTTGGATATCAGATAGTGGGTGTAAGTGCCGAACTAGAGATTGCGGAAGCTCCGTCGTCTAGAACTCCTTTCTCTGATCAACCCACCGTCCTGGAGAATGCCTCGCAGCCGCAGAAGATGTAACAAAAGCGCCGAAGTTTAATTTAAATGAAATGAGCTGCTGGCAGTTAGGTAATACCTTACTGACACCTTTCATGTTGAGTGTTTACTTAACTGTTTCGCTCCGCAGCAACGGATGCTACATCTGAGACCAACCGAACACAGCAGCTTAAAACATTACCCACTGTTTGCACTGGAAACACGATTTTCAAAATGGACCCGTGTTTGCTTTAATGTTCCTTACTACTAACACAAAAACTCTTTCCAACCCTGCACGTTTGTGCCCTTCTTGGTTATGACAAAGCCCAAGAATTCGGCGAAAGCAATTCGACGAGCAGAACAACAGCACCAACAGTCTTGATACAATCCTCCATTATCTCAGCATCTAAAGAACCACTCACTCTCCCTTCTTCCACAGCTTTCCGTTCGCCTTCAACAGCTTATACATCTCAGGATCCTTATGCTTCAACCATCTCGGGTGGTGCTTGTTAATCCAAGCCATGCCTGCTTCCTCTGTGCTATGGGACTTTGCTCTGACCTTATAGTTCTGCACATCAGTGATGTATTCTGGAGAAGCACCAAGAACAGCAGCCATCATCAAGATGCGGTCCTTACGCCATGGGTTTGTGATTTCCCTGAAATTCTTTCCAGGCCTCAATTTGACCCATGACCACCAGTGGTGGAAGAGATCAAACTGAATGCCGGCAGAACACACTTGCAGCTCCTTGGCTTCTTGGTGTTTGTTAGAGGTGATATACTCGAGGAAAGGAAGCATGTAGAGCGTGGCATACTCGAGAGCCAGCTTTGTTCGTGAAACCTTGGGAATCCAACAGGTCTTATCCTCAGGGTCGAAGCTACCTTTGCCCTTTTCTTTCTTACGAAGCAGAGCGTGGATTGTTTGTGAATTTTGACGAAGCAGCTTTTCGGGTACTTCGATAGAGACTGCTTGGCCCTCTAGCTCATTACCTTCGTCATCCTCGTCTTCGATATCGTAGACTAGCAAGACAGCCTTTTCGTTTCTGGAATAGGGTTAGCTGTTGGGTTCTAGATAGCTACTTGCTGTGGGAAAGAAAGGTATCTTACTGAACAGACAAGCCTCCCTTGAATTTCTTAGCTTGGCGTTCTCTGTCAACTGGAGCGGGGGAGAATGGTCGCTTTCCGGATGGGACAGAAGCAGCAAAAATGTTCGTCACGTTTGGCAAATCTTCCTCCTGAGCAGACTTGAGAATGGAAGATGGAGCCCGAGCTAGAGAAGATTGTGCTTGGAGGTTTCCTGAAGGGTGCGATTACTTGGTGGTATTTGCGCTGGAGGCTGAAGTAACAAGATCTTCCAAGTCCAGCTCAGAATCGGATGTCAAATCGACATGAATTTCTTCCTTGACATCGTTCACTTCGGCGGGTGCATGTCGAGTGTTGAACTCTCTGGTTCTGCTTTCTCTACTCCATCTGACACTCTCCTTCGATGTATCAACCACTTCCAACGGAACTCCAGCGTCATCATCTCTTGCGCCATTTGGTGCAGGCATATTTGAAGCGGCAGATCCATCAGCCTTATTCTTCATACTCCGAAAGCTACCTTTACAACCAAGGGCGCTGTCCAATGTGTTCATTTTGACTTGGGTGGGATGTTCGGCCGCAAGATTATTCGAACGAAGAACACGTTCTGTTTGTTGACTTGAGCTATTCTTTGAGCCTGGTGCTGGAACGACTTTTGTAATCTCGGATGAAGAGGGAACACCTGCAGTATTATCTGCTGCAACGCCTCCTCCATCCCTCTCGCCTGTATTCTTTTCGCCGTTTTTAGAGGTTTGTGTGCCTTTATTTGGGTCTGCGTTCAAGGGCAGATGACTCGGAGAGATATTTGGAATGCCAGGGACTCTCTGGCGTGGTGGCGATGCATTGTACAGGTCCTCGAACTTAACACCACCGAGGGTGGGCAGCGGGGTGGGCGCTCGTGGGGTGGCAGAAAAAGCTACGGCAGATGAGGTGGATTTTCCTTGACTCGCCAACTCCAACAGCTTGGCGGAATGCTTTTTTAAATCCAGGGCAACATCAAAAAGGTAGCTTGCGGGCTTGTTGATCACAATAGCTCGAAGTGCCTTCAGCTCGCCCTTAACTGCATCCAACACTAACTGCGTTGACTTTAACTCTATAAGAGCTTTTATTGTGGGTATTGCCTCCATAGCGGTAGACCCAAATCTTGTTGTGTAGGTCTGCGAGTTAACTTGTTGTCGTCGGGGTCGGGCTCCGGCAGTATGGTGGTGAGGTAGGGTGCTATGTAAATGACAATGTCAGTGAAAGAGATCCAGAAGCGGTCGCGAAGGCCCATCGTCATTTTCTTTTGGCAAAAAATGGCGCGCGGAAGGCAGCGGAAGGGAAAGTAAACAAATGAAGGCGCGGGGGCATTGAGATAACCAACCTAACTCACCTTGCTTTCAATACCTTGTGAAGACGTGAGCAATTTGCGTTGCGTGACCGCCAAACAGCTCTTCTGATAATTGTCGAAAGTTTGGTGATTGAGGAAGGGGACAAGAAGAGGGCAGTGGTACCATGGAGAGAGGCAGTAAGCTTAGCGTCAAATAAGCGAGGACTAGTGCACTTTGGACAACCTCCCCACAGGATGCAATTCCCAACGCCAACCAGGAGCCTTCACCTCGTCTTTGATTCTAACGCACTCTGTTGATTTAAGTGATATGCCGCCGGCTGCTTTAGAACGACTTGCTTCGTTTTGAAAGTACCAAAAGGAAGACTTCCCGTAAACACAGTATCGTATGGAAGCACTTTTCAACGCCTGCAGCAAGTCAGACTCTTGAATAGACCATACATAGAAAAGAGCTTTCTCATCCCCCAGCTACTCTCCAGGCACCGTCATAACAAACAACGATGTCGCCCGGCTCCGACAACTCGGAAGATATCACTGCAGAAACCAAGGGTCCTCGCAGACGAGATCTCAACACAGGAGTGCCTATCTTTATGAACTCCCCCGAAGCTCTGGACATCGGTTCTACTATTAATTTAAGCAAGATTGCACATGGGTTTAACGACAAAGACAGAACGAGCGGTACCTAAAGCTTTTTAGGTGATCCCCTTCACGTCCAAACACCCTATCTCAGAAAAACGGGAGGAATGAGTATGGAAAGTCGATATGCAGTAGAAACATGCGAGAAAAGGAAATTCGAGTGCAGGTAAGTTTGTTCGAGAAAGTTTCGTCGTTTATATTTCCATCTGCGGAGCGAAAGCAGAAGGTTTTGATTAATGAAAAGCTTTCTCTCTCGAATTCGACTCACCATCACCCTGGTGTTTCGACTGACGTCGTCTCTCCCAAGCAATATCTGCACCACGCCCTCATGGCCCTTGGAAGCGGCGAATGACAGGCCAGTCTAACCGGAATCGTCGCGTGCGTTCACATCAACGTCAGCTTCTGCGAGTATGGGCAGAGCACTTCTTCGTTTCCTTTTTGCGCTGCGAAGGATAATTGGGTCCAGCGTGGAACATTGAGGTCCACGTTAGTATTGTACATCGTGTGGGAACTGGTTCTTCGTTTTGGGTTCGGCTTCTTGAAAAGAAAAGCGCCTGCGTCAGCTATCTATTTTAACTAGCTACAGTTTGTTTACTTCGTTGATTACGTTCCCCTATCTCGAACTTTTAGCGAATTTCGATTGGGCCGCATGTTTCACCTGGCCTCATGTCGTATACTACTGTTTCTTAGGCAACCCGGGATTCCGACTCCAGAGCTCGGAGTTTAAACCTATTTAGGCTAGGCCAATATCCATCGGTGGCGCTTGTGCTAGTTGTGAATTATACACCCACTCGGTTCTACAATTCAGCTTAGTCGAATGTCGATGCAGGCTTCTCGATGGAGAATTCGCCACCTGAAAGTATAAAATATCTGGTTCTAGAATATGCCGAATGAGTGCTAACTAGTATATTGGATGTTTGGAAGGGCCCGGGTGCTTACTTCGTATGCGTCTTGTAATTGAAGCGAGGGCTGGTAAATTTCTTGCTAGCCAAGAGCGAATTGAGTACGCTATCAAGCTTTGGGACCCATCATCACGACACATGTCCTGCGTATGGAGAAGAGTATGAGATTGATGGAAACAGCCTTGGGGGGGGGGGGGGGGGGGGGGGGGGGGGGGGGGGTGTTGGTAGTACGGTCGGGGAGTTGATCGGGTTCGAATATATTGGCGAATCAGTGCAGCCGTAAGAGCAGAAGTATCTGCAAGGTGACGAGAAATTAGAAAGTCTATTCTGTAGCGAGCCAAACAACTAACTTTATTCTCTCTATACAACTATTGCTTCCCACTCATGCCCCTTAAGCCTTTCCATATGTACGAGCAGTCGCTATTAAAATATACTCTGGCTTTGTTCCCAACAAGACTTTGCCCGAAGATCACTATGGGAACGTGAAGTCAAGGAAAGCTTTTCAGGCGGGCGGGGCAATGCTGCATGTGCGACCACACCGCCGCCAATCAAAGTTCATCTTGGTTGTTTTAGTCGGTCAAGCCTATCGTAGTAAAACAAGCCTTGGCCCTGTAACTCTGTAATCTTATGTTGATCCCCGCCCCTTGAGTTGGGTGGCAAGCTAGATGGCAAGGGGTTCTAAGGTTGTGGTCGACAATGTCTTGGGAAATCAGAATTGTTGCACAATAGACGCGCGATACGGATATCCAACAGAAAGTGGAGGTGATGGCCTTGGTCTCTGCCTTGATTGGCCGCATGAGATGGATTCTGGCCGGAGGCAAGGGGGCCGATACCCGAAGAAGGTGAGATTAGAGGCTTGCCGCAGGCACAAGGTAGCAAAGAAATTTGGAGGAGGAAAGGAGTAATAAGTAATGTAGAGCCTTCCTCATATGTACTATCAACCGGTAAAGGAATCGATATCCATAATTCACCCCTCTTGCCCTTGAATCATTAACATCAACAGCAACTTTCTCCAATTTCCCATACGTCAATCTCTAAAAGGGCTTGTTTTAGATCAGTGACCCACTTTGCACAATCAATGAATCTGATAGCATGAGATGGAGTTCACATCAAAGTGTTGGCACCTGAATCAAACTGAGACGTGAACTCAACCCAGAACTAAATCGGGTTAAGTATTAAATAACAGGGATAACAATTGCACCAACAGTTTGTCAAGAACTAAGACTGAACAAAAGAAAGACAAAACAACCACTACAACTTTGCTCCACTCCGCACCATTACCACTCGGCTCCCCTGGAACTGTTGCCGCAAGTTATCGTACTTGGACTGTGGATAATTCAAGAGGTTATTACTCTTGTCCAGAGTTGCGTAGTTCTCACCTCCAAGGGCATTAGCAACAACCCAAACCAAACTCTGAGTTCCCTTCTTATCTGCGCTACTCTCCCACCACATCGCGCCACCAAGTCCCTTCTGCTTAATATAATCCGCCTTTAGCTTTTCCACTTGGGGCGTATCGTATGTGACCATCGTCCTTCTCGCAGGATCATAACTCCAACTTGCTATCAAACTAGAGTCGAGCTGTTCCGTAGCTCCAGGGCGGGGCAACGCCTTGTAGTCCCACACACCAGCTTCCCAGCTTCCAGGGGGTTCGGCGCTGCCGACTCCGCCATAGGGCTTCCCAGGGCCGTCAGTGTTGAGGAATGCGCGGCCGTAGATTGGCATCCCGAGGATCATCTTTTGTGGGGCGATTCCACCGGTTGTGGTGCAGTATTCGATTGCATCATCCGCGCTAAATTGGGTGCTAGATGGGTTGCTTGTCGATTTGTAGACGTTTCCTTGGTGGCCAGTTACGGAGTCCCAAGAGCCAGCCATATCATAGCTGTGAGCTAGTTAGCAGTTTGAGCCTAACATATTGAGGTAAGTATTGCTGCTTACGCCATAAGATTCCAGAAATCCAAATATTTGTCCATCTCATTTAGATGTAGCATTTTGTAGTTCGTAGGGCCTTTGTTCAAAGTTCATTAATATCTGACGGCTGGGGAGACAACAGGAACACTTACCAGCTGGACACACAGAAGTTAGAAGGAACCTGTATCCACCAGCGGCTTGGGCAGAGTACGCATCCAACGCCTATTAGATGAACAACTTCAGTGGTTGCTAAGTGGGCTTCGGGGTTACATGACTTACTGCTCGAACTTCTTTGAGAAGGTCCACAAAGTTTCGGGCCTGGCCATCATCTGCAGTTGTACGTAAGTAAACCGAGAATATCATCGTAACGGAAGCTTTGACATACCCGCAGGATACTCCCAATCGATGTCAATACCTGACATTCATTAGTAATCACACCCCAAAAGGAAAGCTGACTCCTTTACCGTCAAATCCCAAGTCTTTGACAAGTTGGACTGCACTCTGAGCAAATTTCGCCCTGCCTTGCGGAGTGCTCGCCGGTCTTGCAAAGTTGTCCCTATACGACCATCCACCAATGGAAAGTAGCACCTTCAAATTCCTGTACTTCTTTTTGAGAAGGAATAGTTGCTTGACGCAGCCATACACATTAGTTCCGACGTCATTCCAAGAGTCAGTCGGATAGTGCTTGTCTGTGTCAGACCAGGGATCGGTCAAAACGCTATTACCAGCTTTGTCAGTAGCTGTAATTTCATCTGTAGTATATATTTTGATGCTGAATTGTAGATACGTACACTTCTCCGGTGTCGGGTTTAACATTTGCAAACGCATAGTTGATATGCGTGAGCTGGTCCCCTGGCAGGTCCTGCGGATTGTAGTTTCGCGCATAAATTGCCTATTCATAAGAATTTAGCACGCAATGTTAAAGATGACTAGCAAGTACAACAGAGTAATTGAGAACTGCAACAGTGATTTCTAGTGGATAATCAGGCAAGCTCGGGGAGTTTCGAAACAAGGTAACATCGGTGCTGGCTTAGTCTTACCATATCCCGAGCTGAAAATTCCGAAATAGCACGCAATATAATGAAAACTCAAAACTTAGATGAACCGTAACGTACCCAATTCACAAAAATAAGCAACAGTCTTGAAGGCCCTGTTGGTGGCGACCTCGTTGCCAAATGTAAACCAATTCACATTAAGAAAATCCTCTGGCTGAGCACTGGCAAACCACAAATACACAGTATGGACCCCGGTCAACTTGCTGGTCATGTCCACCCGTAACTGTCGTCCAACTCTGCCACCCCCCTGTATTGGTAATAGAAAAACTCGCTACCGGCGTTGCTGTCAGGCTATCTATCCTCAACTGCACTGTCCCGCTGACCCGGGCGCGGCTCCCGAGGCAACTCGTGCAGTGAACACATTCATACCGCTGCTGTGGAAGTCAACTTTGTTGTACCCAACCCCAATCTCCGTTGGCGATCCAGCCGATGTTGCGGCCCTCCATCCACATCTGTGGTAGGTTCTGTCTTTATTCCATTGTTAGTGTCAAAGTTTTCGGCCTGGATGCGGGATGCTGCGTCGAGTGGAAAAGTCTGGTCGCCACCGACAACAATAGTGAGGAGGGAGGGATCCGGGTCGAAAACTGAACCTGATTGGTCAAGTCCACCGCTCGGTGCAACGTCATCGTATGGGAAGGCATAACCCCTCGTATCGAGGTTTGCTGTGTGAACTATGCGTGGGAGTAATGGTTCGTGATGGGGTATTGGTATGCACTTGCCTGGGCGGCGGGTTCAAAGGACGAAGATAGCAGCGTTGAGCGGTTAAGAGCAGCGGCAAGACGTGGAGTCAAGCCTCTCGTGGCGTCTGTATTAGTGACGAATGGCCCGGTGCTGCAGGAGAAAATGTCCCTTGTGCTGGGTTTGAAGTAGCTGGCAAGGCCACTGAAGTTAAGAAGATTACCAGAGACTGTGCCTTCAACGACACCGAATCCCGCCTGCGTGTCGACCGAAACTGGCCGTGTTACGATATTTGTCCCAGACAAGATTGACATAAGGTTCGAAGTACCCATAGAAGAGAGACGGATTCATCACGATGCCAAGATTAGGACTGAGCGCCCTAAGAACCTGTCCCGTAGACGACTTAATGATCAATTTGTCCCATTCCATAGCCATCGGCCAGCATTTTGAGCAACCAAGCCTTTACAAACAGTGTCAAGTCCGTCCTTAGGAATGCCATTGACCTGCTGAGTCTTGCCAGAGGCGTTGGTCAGGGATAATGAGATGGGAATCGAAACAAAATCGACGTAGGAGATGTTCGCATAAAGCTGCTGGCTGTTGAGTGTCAATTCGCAGAACCCCCACAAGGAGTTGATATTCGGGTCAGATGGATTCGTGACCGAGGGCTCAACAAGTCCTGGACCTGGGTTCAAGAGGAAGATGAGGGGACTGTTGATGGAGAACCAGATACGCGCTGCGGCAAGCTGGGGGATTATGACAGTGATTGTGGAGCCTGGGGGGCCCAAGGCGAATGGCGCAGTCGACGGCCAAGGGGCTTTGAGTTGTAGGAGGGGAAGCAGGATAGTAAGGTTCCCTGCCATTCGCTTTCATGAGGCAGAGTGCATTGTTGTTGTTGATGGAACGACCGGTGACATAAGCATAGACGGTTCCGGACGTGGTATTTTTGAGGTTGATGTTGAGCGTGTTGACCATGATGACGAGGATGGGTGGATGGGGGTAGGACAGAGTTGGTTCGGAGACTTAGTTGACAAAGGTAACGGACTTTTTGAGAGTGCTACTCGATAATTCAATCGGGTATAAGGAACTTGGTTGTCGCGAAAGTAGGTGGGCTTTTTAGAACTTACCTGCTGTACAATGAATTATATAAGAGGGTGTATGAACAGGAGACTTCTGATCGCCCGATCGAGGATGGATGGTGGAGGGAAATTCCGTCACTGCGTTGCGGCTGATCATGACCATTACGTTTGGATTCTTCGAATTGTCTCTCATAAGTCTCATACGAAGGAGTCGCACAGCCCAAAAAGTCTCTGATTATGCCTTCCTGTCTAATACGAGATAGGCACGGGAGATGTCTTGATGGCTAAAATGGAAGAACCAACTAATGCCTGAAAACTTGAATTCTGCGCAAACAATTCCGACAGCCTGTCTAAGATGGAAACTAAACTATGACTTCGTTTCCATCGCATATCTCTTGGTACTTAGCACACAACGAAGGACTCAACAGCACAAGTTGGCTTCCGCCTGCCCCCTCCACTCAGCCCTAGGTTCAGCGCCGAGAGCATTTTGTCCGGCTTGCAGCTCATGCGCATCATACTTGCAAACACGGGTTCACCCAATCACTTGGCTTGGGGCAACACTTCGTATGATTGGCTCAGGCTGACACGTGATGTGTTGGGTAGTCGTGTGATTCCCGCCTTTGCACAGCCAAATTTCAGGCTGCCTGCCGGGAAGAACCGCTGGACAGCCCAGATGGATGCAACCTGTCTTAAAATATTTGTTCAGCTACCATATCAATTATCTAAGAAAGTGCATGTGATTCATATCGAGCGTAACCACCCTCTGACATTTTGAGACATATATGGGTAAGAGTTGGGGCCATGAAACTTAGGCCAACCTCGCTTAACTTTGACATTGCCACACATACACTGCTGTGAAACGCCTCGTCCAACACCCCGTGTGGTTGTCGGTGGAAATGATCAGTCTAATTTCGTCGCTCATCCTTTTGCAGTTGATTACGTCACTAAAGACCAATCTTTCTCAACGTCTTTTATTGGTTGGCAGGCACAGGCGTCCTGCGAGATTACCTCTGAACACCCTGAGTGGGGAATCTGAGAGCAGAAGAGAAGGTGAAGCCTGGACCAAAAGAGGGGAGCTTGTTATGGTAGGTGCGGAAGAGAGCCAAACGGCAGTGGTCTGCTAGTTTGGAACTGAATCTGATACGCATGGAGCGTTGCAGCAGAGGTTTGAAAGTGATTCGATCGGAGACAAAGTTTATATCTTAATTCCTTATCATAGCATATTGCTTGCCCTTATTAATAATTAGGTACTCCGTACAGGGGACAGCAAACGTTAAATCGCCACCGGCTGCTGCTTTTAATTTCACACCACGCAGGCAAATGATTGATTTGATGCAATCCATAATATTACTACCATTTTGTATAGGCATTTCGTGCTTTAATGACATCTGAACATCGCTGGTGTATAGTATTCACCAGGTCCCTAACCTCTGCATCTGTAATTGAGTCCCAGGCTTCCTTTACAACCGCGCAAAGGCGTGGAGAGCTTCGGTAGACCTCAGGATGTAATGCAACGAGTATATTCTTCATTCTATCCCACAAAGCTTCAATCGAAGAAAGATCAGGGGAAAAGGGGCAATAAAAGATCAGTATAGTACTCCTATCTTTCATATATATTAACATAGCTATTGCATTGTGTCCTGCTCCGCCGTCCTATTGAAATTTGAGCTCCATTCGGGGTATTGTACCGCAGATGTATTTCCAAATAACTAGGAAAGTGTGTTCGCAATACGATTAAGTATTAATCGTCTTCCAAGCCTTCTCCTAAAAGAGACTAAGTCCTTTACCGTACTTCCCACTCATTGATCCCCAGAACATCTATCCGATCTTCCTTTGCTATCTGTAACTTATGTAATTAGGGAGGAACAATTTCTGAAAGACCCTTTTTGCATGTACAAAACTACCGTTTGTAATACCAGGGCTAGACCCAGCTCTCGTCGCTCCAAAGTATCAAATCCCACATATCATTCGTCCAGTAAACATGCTCTTTAGCCCACGCAAGTCGAAGAGCTCGGTTTGTTGCTAAAAGTAGAGGTTCCTTTCGTCAAACAGCTCGTGTATAACCCTCTGTCTCGAACGCTTTACATATAGCTGTGCTTCCGGTACACCAGTTCTCCTATTCTAGCTATTTCGGAAGCTCTGCCCAAGGGATATCTCGTCGAAAAGAGCTCCGCGTAACCCAGTGAACAAGATACTATCAATAAAGAGTATCGATCTTCGTGTTATGGCCGCAGTTATGCTTTTAAGGGGTAGGTCAATTCTCGAGAGCATATTATACCTATCAGTGAGTGATTCTCGGGTTTTGTAGGAGGATATCGTCAATAAACTAGCCTGCAGTGTAATAAAGAGTTTAAATACGTAGCCTATCATCTCTCGAGGCCATATGAGTAGGGGTTTTCGGTGTAGGAACATTCATGGTTGTCATTTGAAGGTATTCGCTGATTCCGAAGGTTCGTAGGCAAGTGAGTGTTTTATTAAAGCAGCATCAGGCCACCTAAATGAGCCCAGTTTTACAGCACCTGATTGGCTGAATGTGGCGCCGCTTTGAGTCGATAAGGTGACATTTAACAACTGCTCCAACCTGTACGTAGTATACGTTCAAGATAACATTCTGTAATTCCTTATCGAATGATACCTTAGGATCGGAGACTGGGCAGTCGTAAGAGTACGAAGTTATGCAGGAGAAGAAATCATATCCGCCTCTTTGCCCCCCCCCCCCCCCCCCCCCGGCACTAGTTTTCTAGCGCTGTGCTTACGAAAAGGAAGCCGCAAGGTCGGGAGCTTGCTCTTTACGATCAAATTCCGTCGTCTTCGCTCTGCGACGCTTTATAAGGGCCGTTTAGGTTGTCTGGGTGCTGCCGTGGAATTAGTGTTTAGTTTTAGCCGGACCCCAGCCGCTTGCAGCCCGCCAGAAGAAGCTCTAATCTCCGCGCACGCATGGGAACAAACCACTGGACGAGGATGAAAACCCCCAGGATGCTGATCTCACCGCTCCACTCTCCGCTGTGCAATGTCAGTTACGACGGGGAAAACGGTCGATTTCGATATCACCGCAGAGCTGTGTTGTTTAAAATGTCCTGGGTCCATCTCACCCCACCATCGCGGCTTTCTTTCTCGCTTTCACAGAGCCCAATTGATTCTGGAAGATGAGGTTTCCTGTGCTGTCAGTCACCGCTCTAGCGGCAGCTGTAGTCTCTGCTCTACCCGCTGCTGATGTGCGACTGGAAGAGAGGCAGGCATTCAACCAGAGAGCACTGCTTGCCTGCGGAGCTTTGAAGCTTGCATATGGTGGCCAAGTGTTTTACCCAGGGCAAAAGAATTACACCGAGGAGAATGAACGTGAGTTTTCTACAATCCACTCATTCGCAATTTAGTATTGACATGTGAATCTCCGCAGACTTTTGGACGCCCACAAATTACCTTGCTCCGGCTTGTGTCTTCGCCCCGCAACGATCGCTCGAGGTCTCAATCGCAGTCCTCACAATCACCAACTTGAAGGCCACATTCGCCGTTCGTGGGGGCGGGCACATGCCAATTCCTGGGTACGCAAACACCAATGGAGGCGTGCTAATTGCTTTGACAAATTTGAATCAAGTGACGCTCTCAGCGGATGCGTCAATTGCTTCAGTAGGACCTGGTAGAAGGTGGTCAGAGGTATATCTCGCTCTCGCCCCGGCAGGTTTGGTTGTTTTGGGCGGCAGAGTTGGACTTGTTGGTGTCCCTGGACTCCTTTTGGGAGGGGGCATCTCCTTTTATTCGAATCAACATGGCTTCGCATCTGATAATGTTGTTGCTTTTGAGGTGAGAAGCACGAGAAGAATCCTTACATACTTGATCTTTTACTCAAAGGTCCTAGGTTGTGCTTGCCAGTGGTCTCATTGTTACCGCGACGTCCAGATCATACTCGGACCTTTTCTGGGCACTGAAAGGTGGCGCGAACTCATTTGGAATCGTCACTCGGTTTGATATTCTTACCTACAAATCCCCCGGTATCTGCGCCGGCATCACTCAGATTCCCTCAACTGAGCAGGAGGGCTTCCTCGACGCAGTGGCTAGTTTCGGGCAGAAAGAATCTGAAGATTCGAAGGCAGCTGTCATACCGTCTATCTTCATGCTCGGAGCTCTTAATATGACGGTCTACACATCGGCCCTATTCTACGACGGGACTCAATGTGACCAGCCTGCCTTGGCCAAACTCAATGCCGTGCCAGCCATCGTCAACACCTACGGCCCGACTACACTCTATACGTATGTTAAAGGAACGGACGATTTGATCGGGGACGGGACTCGCCAAGTCTTCAATGTAGTATCTAGCTATGCCAACAGAGAGGCTCTGCAGATCGTGCACGATACATTTGTAGAACTGGTCACGGCCGAAATCTGGGACGTAGCTGGTCTCCAAGCTAGCGTCGCATTCCAACCCATAACGAAAAACTTCATCCAGCAAGGTATTGATAAGGGTGGGAACCCTCAAGGCGTTGATATTTCTAAAGCACCATACTTCTGTCAGTTATTGACCCCAACTCCTCTCCACCCCATTTCTGTCAAAACCAATTACTAACATGCGTCGGTCCATGCAGGGATGGTTGAGAATTTCTCTTGGACAGATCCCAAAGACGACGCTCGCATTTACGCAACGATGAAGAAAGTCACTGCTACGATCGAGTCAAAACTCTCCGCGGGCGGGGCAATTGGCGAGATATCAGTACCTCAACGATGCTGGCGAGGGGGCAGAAGGTTTTCCAGGGCTACGGGCCTGGAAATCTTGCCAAATTGAAGGCAATTAGGGAGAAGTATGACCCGAACAGATATTATAACCGATTTGATGCCTGGTGGGTGGAAAGTTGATGAAGCTTGAGTGCTGGGGGACGGGTGTGTATCTTCTCAACTATTTTAGATATATATATTTATAGAGACTGAGTATCATGTTGAACGGGCCACACCTCCTATTTTCAGGACTCTTTTTCTTTCTCACTGATCCTCTGTGTATGAGCGGCATGGCTCACATGCCACTCGAGACCTAAATACGGAGTCACAATATCCATTTCCCGGCTCGGGGTTCAGAACCGGAGCAACAGCCGAAGGGAGGCTTTGATAGGGGTAGAATAAGGTAGTTATAGACTATGCATTCACGAACTAGTTAAGTATGTATAGATCACGGCTCTGCTCTATAAAAAGGCAGATATCACTACACTCACTACCTGGGGACTTCCCACGCGCAGTAATTGGCTTGGTTTCTTATTCTAGGGTCGGTCGCAAAGATACTTCTACTTCTTTTTATTAACATGTTATATGATTATGATTCCTAGCTCTGTCATTCTACGTAAGATAGGTAATAAAGTTTCCCTCCCGACTCAACTACTTACTTCCTTCCTTCCTTCTTTGTCCGCGGGACTCAATCAAATCCCTCCTCAAACGTGACGTGCCCACTCGTGAAAAACGAAAACGGACAGAAACACCCATGTATGTTCACGTAGCGACACCCTACTCTACTCCACCACCGCTACCATAATATCTTCTAGATAGCATAGCACAACCTAACAGCAGAAAAAATAGAAGCCATGCGCTCGCTACCTCTATCTAATTCATGTCTTTCCATATGTATATACAGTATATTTCAAAAGATAGATGATCGTGCAAACACCGAAGATACATTGATTGATACCGTTGAAAACGAACCCCCCCCCCCCCCCCCCCCCCCCCCCCAATGGTGCCTTCCTTCACACACAGTTTGTCTTGTCACTTAGTACTAGTCTAATCCCAATTCATGGCTTCGGAAATCCCACTCAGCATCATCTCATCAAAGCTAACTATCCGATCCATGCTTGTGAAATCCTGGACAGTAAGAGCTTGTGATATCGCCAATAGGTCTGCTGCTTCGTTCAGGCCCTCCTCCTCAACCTCGGGTGAGGGTTGTGGTTGTGGTTGTGGTTGTACATTATCAGCCATGCCACCACGACCCCCCCACTGCTGGGCATCGGCATTATATCGAGAATCAAGATCAAGATCTCGACTCTCGTGGCTATGACTGTGACTGATCGTCGTCCTCTCCCCTTCTACCAAAGGGAAAGGGGGGTTGTTGTCGCCAACAACCACAAGGGGGGGAATTGGCGGCCCCCTCATTCCCGATGCTGCAGCGGAGGCGGATTTAGACTTTTGCGCTATGTAAGTGGGCAATTCCTCGGGCACGATACAATGGAGTGCGGTAGCAGTTGGTCGTCTAGAAGTAGCTTCGAGTTTGGCTTCGTACAGAGGCTCCGTTTTGTCGATTCGGTAGGACGGGTCGAGCTCGCATCTGGCATGCACGGCTCGTAGACGCTCGGCAAATCGAGAGAATATACAGGCGGTTGGCCGCTGCTTCGTTCGTGACTCAGCAGCGGGTGTTGGTGTTGGTGTCGGTGTCGGTGGTGTCTGCCAGCGACGAGACATGTCGTCGAGGCTACATACTAACAACCAGAACTCTTGTGCAAGTGGTGCAGCATGATATCGCCAGTGCCCTGGTCAAGTCAAACATCAGTGAACATCCATCGTACATAGTATAGTAACCGAATATTGTAAGACATGACATGACATGGCTTGAACTCACGTAACAAAGTGCTGGCGCTCACGAAGGCGCATAAGCCCAGCTGTGGGGGCAGAGGGAAGCGCACACCACTCTGCTCGAGGAACTTCCTCACGATGGTACAAACTTCAATTGCAGCGCGCACGCAGATCTCTGCGCTGGAGAGACGAGGGAGCCGGATCCAGTCGAGCTCCGCGTCGGGATACGCGATCTGTTCGTGCAGGAGAATCAGGCATGTGTTGTGGGTTGAGTTTGCTACCGTCATGGCGGGATCCATGACGCCGGGCAGGATGTTGCGGAAGACCCCGGAGTCCATCCACTGCTGCGGTAGACGCATCTTCCAGCTGGTCTCTCGATATCAGCAAGGCCGGTGGTTGGTTGACGGAGAGAATAGTTGGAAGGAAGGTATAGGATGTATTGCGGCCTTGTAGCTTGGGAGGAGGGGGAAAGGATGATACAGTACTCACCGCATCAGACACAAGTCCACTTCCTTGAAACGAGCAAGCCAACGGGAAATATCGTTTCTGTTGTTGAAGTCCACCGATTGCTGCAGAACATGTGATATCACCATGCTCATTGACTCTACAGACTCTAGATAGAAAGCTAGAGAGCCCACCCCAGAGGAGGGAGTGGAATACCCATCATGAGCAGTGGTTCGTGTATCTTTGGGTAACTCTGTTTCTAGTGATGATGACTGCTGCTTGAGGTCTATGGGATAATTCAGCCTTGCTGTTGACTTATCGGACACGCGCAGATGCGGCGTCATGCGTGGTTGATTGGTATGCCAGAAGCTGGCGCAAGCCGGGAGTTTGCGGTTGATATCTGCGCCGGAGAGGCTAGGGTTGCACCCAGTTATGGCAGCATAGAATCTATCGAGAAGAAATGCATTCCAAAACACCCGCCGCCTTTCCTCTTCTTCTACCCACTCTGTTGGGGGAGCAGCTGAAATTTTGCTTGGTCGTCTGAAAATGCCGCCGCCATGGTGGTCACTTTGATTTGGGTCTTCCCAGGATAGTTGCAAGTATTCAATGTGCTTTGCTATCATGCCCAGTAGCGAACAAGCTCGCTGCGGGTTATCGTCGGCTAAGTTAGTGTAAGTCAATATCATTAGTGCCTGTAAATTCGCAAGACAGATGTCGTCTGCTGCTGTCAGCAGAATGTGTCGCCTTGCTTTGGACATTTGCTCGGCCTGAACATGATATGGTAAAGGGCGTCCATCCTTCCTGATGAAGCGCTGGGTAGCGACCACCATGGCTTGAAATATTGTTCCTAGACGGTCGTTTCCTGCTCGCGTCTGAAACTCCTCTCGAAAGCTTGGTTCATGGAGGATGGAAAGCCAAGGTTGGATGAAGAAGAAATAGCAATCGAGCGTGTCATTGACAGAGCTATCATCTAGGGAGTTAGGCGTGTCTATGGTCGTAGTACCTGCTTCGCTAAAACTCCTCAAAGAAGGTGCTGTGTCGACGACCCTAGTAGCATCGTCGGCGGTCCGCTTTCTCTTGTGAGATCGGGCGTTAGGGCTGGACGTATCTTTTGTCTCATGATGATGGTCATTAGGCTCATAATTTTTCAAAGAGGATATTGCTGAGCTGAGATTGTGAACTTCCTTCACCAGGGAGGACAGCACCCCAACCACTGGTGCCAGGTGTTGTTGAGACGTATCAGCGCTGGGTTTCGCACTGGCCTTGGAATCCATGGGGCTGAATGGGGGAGACGCTTGCCTGCGTTCCCGAATGATGGGGAAAGCATTCTCGATGATTTCTGTCTCTCTCTCAATCAGCTGGGCTTCCTCGTCAGCTCGTTTGCCGCTGCGGCCGTATATATACGCATGCGCCCGTGGGCAGCAACGAAGCACACACAGTCAGGCCATTGAAAGCATACCAAGTCGCCTGCTCAGGCTCTCAACCGCCCCGACCTTCAGTCCGGGCCTCTTTCTGCCGTAGTCATATATACAAGCAACCTCTTCAATAATCAGCAAATATTGCATGTACAATGAATGTAGTATCGCTAGGGATTATATCATAGATAGTCCCATCGATGAACGCAAAGCAGATAGATAGATAGATACCTACCGAACCTATCACAATTGAGGCACGATGGTTGCTGTCTTGGACACTGTATTTTGCGCCTTCGGCAGCTCTCGCATGAGGGCAAGGGCAAGGGCAAGGGCGGCATGCTCGATCCAGAGGCATCATCCTCGACTGAATCATTCTCCATGTCGTGTTGTGTCCGCCGTGCTGTTGGGAAGTCGTGGAGCAGGGGCAGGAGTCTCGGGCTGAGTCAAGGTCGGCTAGGTCTTATATTACTAAACTACCTATATTGGGGGTCCGAGGTAACTAGGTTAGGGTGGACTCATCGTAGACAGCAGAAAGCGGGGGCGGGTACGAAACGCGAAGCGAATGAGGATACTCGAGTCATGAGCAAGCTGTTGTTTGGCTCGCTTGAGAGAGCGCGGAGAAAAGCAAGTCAGGTTGCTCCCCTCCCTCACCTATTCTATTCGCGTATTCACGAAGGAAAGGAAGCAAAAACAGTTTCTGCGAGAGAGGAAATTGATCATCATTCAACATTAATCAGATAAATTTGCGTTCTTGAAGACTTTATTTTGACTACGAACTAGATAGACGTGGCAGCTGGAGGTGAATCAGAGGCAGGCAGCCAGCCAGCCACACTTGGTTAGACTCTTCAACACTTCAATAAATAATACTGTCAGAGCTCAGCTACAGCTACTTTTCGTCTGCCTGGCGTTGTTCCACTGCAGCATCCTGAGTCGTCTTTGTGCTTGCAAACTTCCACGCCGGGACGCCCCGCTCAAAAAGCTCATCGAGTTCGTTGTAAGTGCGACCTTTAGTCTCGGGAAAGAGCAGGATGCAAGGGATGAGGTAGACCAAGGTGGTGCCACCAAAGAACAGCCCTGTCTTCTGTCCCCAGCCTGCATTCTGATCCGAGAGCATCAAGGGTACCGTGTAGCTCTGGACACACACTCCAGTTAGGACCAGCACAACAGATTAAAACAACTCGATGAAGGGAGGGTGGGGTTGGCACTTACGAACAGAATACCTGTACAGTATTGGATCGTCACTGCAATGGCAGTCGTCTTCGCACGTAATTGGGGACTAGAAGACTCGACCAGGCTGATCCATCCTGTTTTCATTCAGTCAGCATATTCACAATTGGCTAGGCCAGCTGGCTGGCTGGCTGCAAGAGAATAAATGAATGGGCTTACCGATGGGCGCGAGTGAATTAGCGTATACAAAAGCCCAGAGCGAGCAAAGGAAGACCAGGGCTATGCCAGAGGCGTTCGTCGGTTCTAAGAATCCAAGCCCACCAACGGCAAAGTTGATTACGCACATAGCAGCACCTCCATAGAGGAGTAAGGCTCTTCGTCCAACCTTGTCGACTGTGTAGAAAGAGGTGAGAATGCCGACAACAAGCACCATTTGTTTGATGAGGTTGCCCAGAAACGGATCCTTCACACCAGCCAGTTGGAAGAAATAAACGGTGTATCCAAACATCAGCGGCACACCGCAGACGTTTTGAAAGGTGAAAGGAAGAGTCGCGATTATGCACCGCTTGAGGTTGTTCTTGGTGCATAGAGCTTTCCAATCCGTGCTTCCCACTGTCTCTGCGAGATGCTTAGAATGTTCGGATTCGTATCTCAGAACGGAGTATTCGTGTTCGATTTCGTAGCCTTCGACATTCCCGACAAGCTTTCGAAGTGACTTCTTGGCTTCGTCGTGCCGTCCTTTGGAACAGTACCATGCTAGAAGAAAAATGGAGTCAGCAAGTAACCAGCAAAGAGAGAACTCGTGGACCATTCATCGATCGTACCTGGAGACTCAGGAAGGTACAGTAAAGGTATCAGCCAGAGCCCGGTAAACACAAACTCGGAGTAGAACATGTGCCGAAACTTCAAAGGCGAGGTCTCCTGAAGAAGCTTCAAGCCGAGCGCCAAGAAGACCTGTCCCAGAGCGAAGGCCATGGAGAAAGCGGCCAAAAGCGCGCCCCGGAACTGAGGGAGGGCAATCTCGGACAGGTAAACCATGCAAGAAGTTCCCATCAGGCCCCCTGCGAGTCCAGCAACGGCTCGCGCGACGAGAATCTGCCACCAAGTCTTTGAGAAACATTGGATAATGATGGACTAAGCAGGCAGGCAGGCAGCATTAGTCCTGATCTGATCTGATACCTCTCCGGAGAGAGGCCTTGCGAACTGGACGAACAACAACTTACTGTGGTGATAAAAACAGCAATGGCCCACATATTGAACTTGCGGCCAAAGTGATCTGCAGTTGTAGATGCGACAGCTTGTACGCATACCGCGGTTACGAAGTACAGGGCGCCCCAAAGCGCGATATGGGTTGCGTTCAAGGCCAACACGCCCGTCTTTGGGTCCCTGACAGTTCCGTATTGGTTGATGAAACCTTGGTTTGCGACGATGCTACCGATGACGGAGTTTGCATAGCCGGCGTACCTGTGGATGGACTGCGTGAGTACGTACTATGTAGGCCAACTAACTTGATAACATATCTATCTGGGGGATGGAGAGGGAGAGGAAAGTGGACCTACATTCCGGCCACGCAAACCCCAATCCCACTGAGGTACAAACGCCAGAACTTCCGCACGCATTGCCCTCTCGACCATGTTGCGAAGGCAGATACGGGAAGTGCATGATCAATAGCTGTCAGCTCGACTTCTTCCGCGGAGCCAGGCTTTATCTGCTTCTCGTCCGTCATGGTTGATGATTGATGCCCAATGAATATGAATATATGAAGATACCAAACAAAGGGTATGTGTGGGTTGGGTTAAAGTTTTCGTCGGAAGAACCTAGCTAATTATGTGAAAGAAAGGGAATGAATGAACAATGACGCTCCCAAATGAGAGGAGGCAAGGAGGCAGGCATTGAGAAGATATATAGAAATCCAGGGGGGGGACCACCCGGACTGGACGATTTGGGAATGCATCCATCGTCGGCGGCAGGTAGAGGTAGGGCATGTTTTCTTTCTTTCCAAGCCGATGTTGTGCCGTAGGATTGGCGGGGTTCGCTTGCCACCTCACCTTACCACCGTAGGACGTTCGTTAACCGAGGACCTTACTCAAGTAATCGGGGTAGATTTCCTGGGGTTGTGGGGCGGATGGTACGGAAGCGGACTGTGGTACAGCTCGTTAGCCACCCTCCCCATCTTAGGTAGTTCTACTATCTCTCGTGCGAAACCTCGCCCGTTACCCGTAGACCAACCATACGTGGTTCTCACTCACACGTGACCGTACCCCCATTTCAATCTCTCTTTCTCTCGTACGAAACCTCACCCGTAACCCGTAGTCCAGTCGGCCGTACGTCCATACATGGTTCTCACTCAAATGTGCGTGCGTGACTTTACCCCATTTCGAATCCATCTTTCTCTCTCTCGCACGAAACCTCACCCGTCACCCGTCACCTGACCGCACCCTCCTATGCGAGGACCACTCACCCATCCCACAAAGCAGGAACACATCCATCGGTCTTTGGATGTCTTCACCACCGAAGCGAAGCGATTCCGCGTAGCTCCATATTTCTTTCTCATCAGAGATAAGATCGATCATCGCTTTACACATGCTCATATATATTCTTGCTAGAATTGCTTATATCCAGGCCATTTCATTTGATTCCAGTGCTTGGACGTTCTTGCTTTCCTTCTTCTCAAACATACATCCATCCCTCCATCCGTTCACTCATTCACTTGCGCTGAATCGATCTAAATCAACAACATGTTAAGGCCAGATCCTACAGCCACCCGAGACGTAGTGTCATTGGATGGACTCTGGAACTTCGACCTTGTGAACATCGCCCCAGACGACGACCACGACCACGCGTGGACAACCGTGCTCTCCCCCAGGGTACAAGCTCCTGTCCCAGCAAGCTACAACGACATTTTTCTTGATCCCGCCATTCGTAACCACGTTGGGTGGGTGAGGTACCAACGCCGGGTCCGAATCCCCAGAGGATGGGCTGGAAGACGATTCTTCGTCCGGTGCGACGCTGCCACGCATCGTGGGAGGCTCTATGTCAATGAGCGCTTTACTGTCGACCATCAAGGTGGATACACACCATTCGACGCCGAAGTCACAGAGCTCGTGGATGCGGGAGACGATTTTCAACTCACCATTGCTGTCAGCAACGAGTTGACCAACGAAACGATACCACCAGGCAAGATCGAAACTCTAGCGGATGGCCGCAAGAAACAAACGTATCTGCATGACTTCTACAATTATTCCGGTCTTGCAAGGTCCGTTTGGTTGTACTCTTTACCAATGCAGTATATTTCCGATGTAACCACCACTACGGATGTCGACTGGAACCATTCTGCCGGCATCATTAAGTATCGTATTGAGGCAAATTTGGACACGCCCGCCGCCAGTGACACGTATGTTAAGGCTTCCGTGAGCGACGAGGCTGGCCTCTCAGTGACTGCGACTACGGGCTTCGAGAATGAACTGAAGATCCCGTCCGTCCAACTCTGGCAGCCCGGCGCGGCCTATCTGTACAAGCTCACGTTTGAATTATGTCTATCTAGCGATCACTCTGTGATAGATGTCTACCACATTCAAACGGGCATTCGTACAGTCGAAGTGCGCGGCTCCCAGTTCCTCATCAACAACAAACCTTTCTACTTTACCGGTTTCGGGAAGCACGAAGACACTCCAGTCCGCGGGAAAGGCCACGACGCCGCATACATGGTGCACGACTTCCAACTCCTGAACTGGATCGGGGCCAATTCGTTCCGCACGTCCCATTACCCATATGCCGAAGAAGTCCTGGACTATGCAGATCGTCAAGGAATTGTGGTCATCGATGAGACTGCTGCGGTGGGCCTAAACCTAGGAATCGCATCTGGTCTGATGGGAGGCAAGGCACCCCGCACTTTCGCACCCGAGTTCTGCAATGACCGGACGAGAGACGCTCACTCGCAGGGCATACGCGAGCTCATTGCCCGCGACAAGAACCACCCATGCGTAGTGATGTGGTCGATTGCCAACGAGCCCGCATCACACGAAGATGGCGCGAGGGAGTACTTCGAGCCGCTGGTAGAAGTCGCCAGGAAGCTCGATCAGCGGCCCATCTGTTTCGCAAACTTTGGAGCCGCGACCTCGGAGAAGGATCGCATCTCGGATCTCTTCGACGTCCTCTGCCTCAATCGGTACTACGGCTGGTACGAGAGCTGCGGAGACATGCAAACGGCCGAAGCCGCACTCGAAAAGGACCTGCTCGGATGGCAGACCAAATACAGCAAGCCAATCATCATGACTGAATACGGCGCCGACACCATTGCCGGACTGCACTCCGCAGCCGTGACGCCATGGAGCGAAGAGTTCCAGGCCCTCTTGCTGGATCTGTATCATCGAGTCTTTGATCGAGTCGAGTGCGTGATTGGCGAGCAGGTCTGGAGCTTCTCGGACTTTCAGACCAGCCAGCATGTTTTCCGCGTGGATGGGAATAAAAAGGGGGTTTTCACCCGGGATAGAAGACCAAAAGCTGCGGCGCAGGTTCTGAGACGGCGATGGCTTCTTGAAGGGAGAGGTGGGTGCGTAGAAAGGGATACGGAATGAATACAGTAGATAGATAGAATTGCGGCTCGGGTGTAGAGATGAATTGTAAAGGAATAAAATACTCAATTTCGGTGGCTTTTGTGTTGTGCTCTCGGTACCGTACCGTACCCTCGTGGTGATTGATTGTAACTTTTGGGAAGAGTCAGCCACAGTGAGAAGCAATGATATGTTGTAAGTGTATTAGCTGGAGAACTACCTACCTATCAGCACAGTTCCAAAAGCCAAGTTCGGCAATAGTCCCCCCCCCCCTCCGGCAATAATGAAAAAAGTGCCATAGCATCCGTTCCGTCTAGATGATGCACAGGGGAGAAGGCAGACTTACTCCTAGGATACTCTCCGTCTCAGACACAGAGAGCCCGAGTAAGCCTAAGCAGCAAGCAAGCAAGACTTCACTACAAATTTTATCGCTAAACCTCGACACATTGGTGGTCAAGCCAAGTTTATGAAGCTAGAGCCGCATGAGAGAGTATCTGAACTCGAGGAATAGAAGCTTTCTACTGTATTGGATTAAGAGTACGAAGAAGCTTGATTCTGCGAGTTTGGTTGTGTGTGACCCAAAGAAATAGGGCTGTGCAACGGAAGGACAAATGAGTACCCCGACAATCTCGGTAGCTTTCAGGCTGCCGTCTTCATGTGTCGTGGATGTGTGCTGACTCAAGAACTTATCTATCAGTGAGCTGGAGAAATCTCCTAATAACATCCGGACAAACCGCACACTGATTGTTTCCACCTAGTGGGAGTTTTAAACGTCGGAGATTCCTAAAGTTCCGACGTAGCGTTTAGATGAGGTGATAGAAGGAGAAAGGGTCTAGGAAGCAAGGCTGCAAGAAACAGCACGTTAGCTGACATATACATATGATTTGTATTAATATGCGGGGTCTCTGAGTTTGTGGCAGATAAGTTATATTCTAGAAAAGGCTCTACATGGCGATCATATACCACGCATCGATATTTAAGTAGCCCTTCTATGCTCTGCCTTAATATGAAACAATAGAAAGTAATTCATACATCTTGATTCTCTCAAATGTTTTATCCTACGTTAGTGGATCGCATATTCTAGCAGGCAATGATATTTACGCTTGACCAACACAGAATCATCAAAAATAATATTAATCTTGGTTAGTGCCCAAGGCTGAATGTTAACATGAGAGCAAGAAGTAACAAGCCGCCAAAACAACCAGACAACCAAACAACCAAACAACCAAACAACCAAAAAATTAGCCAACTTTTCTATCACACCGGCCGTGTTACCACTTAGGATATTGGGAGATTGCACTTCTTCATGCACTTCTCCACGGCAATGATCACCCCCTGTGGGATCTTGTTCCTGATGCTGTTAATATCTTTTCCGTTTATGGCGGCATCAGGGAAGCCGAGGGCGGCTGCAACGACCTGTAAGTAATTAATGTTAGCACCCCGTCAATTTACGTCTTCAAGGGGATTTAATCACGTACTTCACCGTTGAGGGAGAAGAATGTACTCTCCAGTGTGGTTCCTGGGTCGGACGATGACAAGGAAGAGACAAATATAGACGGCTTGCAAGATGGATTGAGTTGGTAGTGGATCGCGCCGGCTGGGAAAACGGTGCCTTGGTATTGCGACAGGTCCTGAACGATCTCACCTGTTCCGCCGCCAGGGCCAACGAGACCTGGAATTAGGGTGCCCGTGGTGAGATTGCCCTGCGTGACGACAAGGGATTCGATCTGCGGATGCGTGTGAGGAATGAGCAAACTGCACGGGTTGAGGAAGGCCGTGACGGTGGAGATGTCCTGGTCCACGAGGATCGGGAAGCTCGCAGCCACAGCAGCCGTGATCTTGCCAGCCTGATCAGTGGGCCCTATGTTGTAGTCGAAGACGATTCGAGAGCGGAGAGCGTCACCGGAAAGGAGGTTGCCAGTGGCTGGATCGACAAGGAGACGCTGGAAGCGCTCGGTGGCGGATGGGGACGTGAATAAGTCTTGGTATAGGGCCTTCCTGTCGGGGGTGGCAGCAGGAGGAGCAGGAGCTACAGAGGATGAACTGGGGCTGGGACCGGAAGTTGGGAGGGCAATGGTGCCTGCAGCGAAGGCGATGACAATGGCTTTGAGGAGGGGAGACATCGTGACTTCTGTGGATCTGGGCGAGTAGTGTGTAATATTGGTGTTTGTGGAGGAAAGAAGTATCGACTGATCAGTTGAATAGTCTGGAGGATGCAACGGGCAGAAGGTAGTATATTTGTGGTGATGTATGGGCAGTCTGGATGACGCTTCAATGAGTATTTGAGATCTGATGGTTGGTGATAATTTCTTCAACTTGGAGAGGATATCATCAATTTTATAGTTGTTTGATTATGGCCAATTCTAAATATACAAACACGCAAGAAACTCGGGATAGTAAATGCTGCTGATAGTCCTAGTGCTATTTGCGCTATGGCTTTCCGGAGTAAAAGTTACCCGGAAGCTATTTCGTTGAAGCTGAGGAGAGAGTGAACAACTAATCTGATGGAAACGAAATCATTCTGCAATCTTGTGGTAGCAATTTTGGCCTGACGATACTGGAGCCAATGGGGCTATTTGTTGTTGCAAGTTGTGGCTGAAAGGCTGAAGGCTGAGCTTCGGCTGTCAGCATTGCCGGCCTCACGAGATTTGCCAACCATAACACTGCCAGGCGGATTGATATTTTCCGGCATGCCAGCTCTCGGAGTCAACTGAATGGGGTTTAGAAGAAGGATGGGAATGACAAATATAGGTTATTGATTGATGTTGGATATACCTTGGCAAAAATCTAGGGGGGCGCTCTTGCAACCATGCACGCAAGTGATGAAGCGGACCTGGAGAGGGTTTCCGTGACTTTGCAATTATGAGAAAAAAACTTTGAAATCCTTTGCTTTTGGCACACGTTTCTGGTAGCAGAAAGATTTACTAGCGTTAACACGCATCTTGAAATCATAAACTGTTGAAGCAGATCAAGGGGCCAGAGGCATGGAATGGTCAGCATGGCTCGGGCTCTCTCCCTCGAACCTCAGAGCTCACCTTTTCACACCACCTCATATGACACAACCATACAGTCTTGTCCGTGGCAATTCTTCGAGCATAGCTGAAGAGTCTTCTTGTAGATTCCTCCATTTCAATACCGCTCTTCTGTTCTACAACGCCACCCACAAAGCTAGATCCGTGAAGAGGAGAACTGGACACTGTCCAATTAATTTTCTTCTCTTTCCAGCTACGTATCGTCTATTGTCAGTTCGGACCTCACCTTAAACAACGATCTTCTATACAGGCAAGAACCCAGCCCCTCTATCTTCAACTGCAGAGCCATCTAACTCTGACGAAGCCATACAGTCTCCCATCGACAGCCTGCGTGCTTTGGCGCAGAAGGTCTTCGACGACGGAGTTATTCACATAGAGGGCGGTCGGGTTCTGTTGGAGGCGGTTGTGGTTGGTGCCGGCCTCGCTGAAGGGACGGGAGACCCTCTTGGTCGAGAAGGGGGGGGGGGGGGGGGGGGGATGATGATGACGATGGGTCAGAGGAAGACACGCCTGAACCATTTCTGTTCATGGATAAACGACCAGACGCCTTGCACAAAGGAAATTCCGCCTACATGGGCACGAATAGCCTTCCAGGGGATAATAACAATATCTTGGACGAGGAAGATGATGTCAAGGAGTTCTATCTACAGAACGTCAAGTGGCCGAATGACCTTGAAGGCCATATCGTAAGTTCTCTTCACATGGACACCATCCATATGTACACGGCTCACAAACCAACAGGAAAGTCTTCACAATAAACTCACCCAAGAAACTAAATCTGCTCAAGTGGCAATTGCCCCCAGACCACACCAGCTCTCGGCGCTCACCAAAGTTGGGCACAACAGAAGAACTTCCCTGAAGACGACGATAATTTTTGATCTAATGAACTTGGGAGAGACCCTGGAAGCTATGGTGGCCGTCGCCAACGCCATTGCCAATGCAAAACACTCCTCTGTTACCGACATTGATCGTGAAAAACATAAAACCGATTATGAAGGAAGCGAGCAATGACAACAAATACAATTGTGATGGCAAAACACTCTGGCAGAGGAAGTGACACAAAAATTTCACGGAAGTTCTGAAAATTCCATCTTCTTGCAAATTTCAGGAAATGATTTGGTGAAGAAGGTTGCCTTGGGCAACATATTGCGCGGCATGTGGTAACTTTAACTCTTCTCGATTTGTTTGTACTCAGCTTTGCGTCCCTGTGCTTGAAGTTTTCGAATTCCCGGACCGCACATCACGCAACATACCACAAGCACAAACACCCGACAGCAGCCGCCAAATTATTTTCTCGGCCAAGTATTTTTCCGAGGCGAGTGATCTAGTGGACATCTGTGGAAAGTCTGGAAGGTCTCTTTTGCAGGTCAAACTACCATGATCGAACTTCGAAGTGGCGTGTCGTAATCAGATTCAGTAGTCTCACTTCAATGCATTCAGTCTCAGAGACTGTATTATCGACAGTTAGTTTTGAACGCCATAAGTGTTAAAAATCAGTTCAAATTCTTACACCTTATCCTCAAACCTCGGCTTTATAAAACCTTTACTTTGCACCATCATAATATCGTTCGAAATCTGAGATTATCTTTCATTACCGCACTTTCCCTTCTCACTAAACGTCCCGATCGAATAAAGAATCTACACACAGATACAGGGCTTAGGCTCAACAACAAAGGACTCCCGCTAAAATGATAGATGACCGAAACAAGACAGGCCTACAAAACACGATTTTGGATCCAAGCACCTAACCTGAAGCGCTACAAAACGGCAGAAAAAGATTGCACCATGCAAAGACCAGAATCAATATCTTCATCACAAGACCCCCTTGAAAAGTTTCTTTCTTGCTACAGGAAATACATACGCTTGTGGGCACTAGAGGGCGTGTCTAGCAAGCGGCTGGGACCATTTGCTGTAAAATCTGATCGATGTTGATTACCGTGCCCGGCTGCTTCAAATAGTCCCTTGCCGCATCAAGCGCCACCCCAGGAGCCAATGAATCATTTCTGGCAGTTCCCTCAGGAGCCTGGAGTGGGGCTAAGCAGTGGTACGACGTTGCTCCTTTCTCTTTGTAGATATCTAGAAGCTTTGCCTTGATATCCTTCTCGATTTCGGCTTCTTTTCTCTTCAACTTCTTCCCCACAGTACGCCCCTTGATGGAGCCGACTGTGTCGCGCCGAGAGAGAACCTGCTTGGTTTCTACTTGATGGAATACTTCTTTGTCGGGAGACTGAAGAAATCTGACCGAGGGGTCTTCGGGCTGAGGTGCTGTTGCCTCTGCTGGAGGGTCTGATTTGGTTCGCTTCATTCCATGGAGTGGTTGTCCTTCGTCGGATGCTGGTGACCTGGTTCGCTTGGGATATACTGGCGAGCTGGTAGTTGGCGTCAAACCCCATGAAAATCTGCTGGCGATTTGTCGGACATCATGCTTGCTAGGCAAGCCGGGACCAATATTCACAACGGCTGACATTTCTACTTGTGTTCCGTACAAAGCCCACATCTCGTCAGCGCTAGTTCAGTGCTATTGTGCGGGTTCGGGAATTTCCTGTCGTTGAAGCGGGTTGTTCCACTCTGTGACATTCGCATCCCATGGAGGCCGTCTCTCAATACGACCTCCCTAAGTTATCCCTAGCATATAATTATTATTTATACGCTGGAGAATTAAACAATTTGAACTGGGTTGCCACAAGAACGCAGACGCCATTTGCATTGTTAGATCTTTTATGTGCATATCATATAAACACATCAGTAGCCATAGTTCCGCTCCCAAGATTCGTATGCATTCTCCGGAACCGTCCTGCCACCCCGTACCCAATTTTGAACTCCGCCAAGCCGAATCAAATCTAAAAATCAACCAATGTGCTCCAGATCCTCCTTTCTTTTGCCTTATTGCCGCCCTCCATGTGAATTTTGTCCCATGAGCTATCCCCACTCCAAAACTGTTCTACCAGATAGAAAGTCTGCCATACCACAAGTCCTAGACTCCCCCACCTCAAAATATCATCCCAAAATCTGCCATTGTACTCCAGATCCCCAATTCCCTGTGCTTTACACCGTCCTCCGCGTGAAATTCGTCCCCTCACCAATCCCCGATATGAAAGCGATCTGCCAGATACGAGGCCTACATTTTTTCCGTAGAATAGTTCGAGGAGAGTCTTGTATTGTGGAGATTCGCCTTTCCCACCCGAATTCCCCCCTCTCGAGGCATGTCCCTGTCTCGTACGGAATATGAACTCACTGCGGATCGTCGAATGCAGGATTTAGGAGTCGATGAAGGAGGGGGTTTCGGGTACTGCAATTTTCTTTTTTTTAGCACAGAACAAAATTCAAGCTGCTGCTGCTGCAGAAGTAGCACATACTGGCTTGGTGTCCCCTGGGCCTGGAGGTCCTACTTCGCCCCAATTCTTCCCTCTAGGAAGACGAATCTGCGACTTAGCAGGGAGTTGTACACTTAGTCGGTCCCGAGATATTGAAGGAAGAGGGGAGCCACGCGGGAGTGGTTTCCCAGCTTCTTCAAGCGCTGGATTTGCCTGGAAGGGCATAGTTGTATCTTGTTGGCCGAAGGCGTGCAATGTCCGGGATTTGATTGCTGGTCTACGAAATGGCTGCTCGTTCTTCGCATGTACTATTGTTAGTTGAGAGGTGCGTGGCCATCCCCGCTAGGTTGTCGCTGTCGCGGTAAGCAGCGCCAAAGCTTCTGGCTTCAATTATTGGCGAAGCAGCGTCTGTGCTCGAGATCCGAACACCAATTCCAACCCTTCACATTATAACATTCGCAGATTTCGAACATGGCAGGTTGAGATCATCAATCCCCTGGAGACCAATGCCGGGTTGTGTTGCTACTGAAACCTTCAAGTCCAAGGGCCCCTCCAAACCCAGAGCCTTTCCCGCCTCCCAACGACCCTTCGCAGCATCCGCATTGCTCCTAAAACATGCACGGGTGCTTTTAAACACGATAGCATCAATGCATCCTTCGAGAAGCCCGACTGTAGCAGCGCGCTGTTGTGGTCGAAAAAACAGCTGTTGATCATGTGATAGCGGGGTAGCGGGGTAGATGGGTAGCTGGGCGGCAAGCTACCGCGAAGAATTTGTCGCCCAAGATGTAAACGCATTTCCGGTGGCCATGGTCGCAAGGGAGAGACAACACTGGGCAAATGGAACGAAACTAGAAATTTTGTGTTGGCTTCGGGTCTGGGCGGCCGCCGATGAAGGTCAATAGGTTCGTAAAAGTCCCATCCCCAATCTCGAGTCTGCGAGCAGCCAAATCGCGGGCTGCACATCCGTCGCATCATCATTCCCACCCTGTACGGCTAAGTTGTATATTCGAGAACGTAATAGTCGCACTGCGAGAATTGATTTCATGATTGCAAGGTAGAGTATGCTTCTCCAAAGGGGAGAGGTGATCTGGGTTTTGCGAACTTGTGGCAACTGGCTGACATGGCCGCAGAAGGGCAGGTTCCATCTTCCAAACTACCTATACCAGACTTGATGTACACCTTTCGCCGTTTCGAGTTTGATGTCGCAGATTCGATGAATAAGGGGAAGTCTCTATCGAAGGTTCTCTCTATCGAAACGTTCTCTCTATCGAAAGGTTCTCTTGACAGCCAGCCAAACACATTGATTGCGGCAGCTAGAACCCCTTGTATGTGTGTTTCTCAACAGCTTCTCGATTGTGTCAACCAGTATCTGTAGTCGTGATTAGCAAGTGCTTGGATCTGTCGCAAGGGGTGCTATGTGTACTAGCATAAGTGTGGTGGCTGCCAATGTGGATGGATCATCCTCCTGCTCCAGCTTTCCAGGTATTCGCAGAAGCCAAATGTCTCTGGAAGGGCAGATAATCTTACGGCGTGCACACTATGGTCGTCGAATATTGAGACCGAGAACGGAGCTATTTCTGAGGGTGCTCTTGAGGAAGTCAGCTCCACAGCTCCAGCTGGAGCTTATTCGGCTTGTTGTCCTCCAGCCGATCCATGCCACTCGTCCTCGATGCCACACTATCGAATACTTTGAGAGGGAGGTGGTGTTCTTTTGTTAGGAGCGGTCGTGTTGGCCTGTTGACTTGTGAGTTTCTTCGTTCACCAGCCGATACATCCACTGACCGAAATATCGTGGAGGTGATGATCGTCCGTCTCAAATGCCTGCATCATCCAGCATATCCGTAGGCTTTGGACCGTACGGAATCGGGTCCAGTTGCCGATATCTGGAATTGGGGTGGCGGTGGTGCCTACATGAAGTCATCCCGACAAAGTATCGGTCGACAATGCTATCAATACTCCACCAGTGACAATCCAAAACGACAGATATACCGACACATCAAGATCTACCGAATTCCAAGGCGATAGCAACTACTTTATGTTGAGAAGCCGAGCAATCCATGGGCGTTGTTGGTGTTGTGCCTTCGTCAATGACGTGTCGTGGTGGTTCGCAGCGAAGTCATCGAGAACGGCAGTTGCTTGGACGACCCAAATGACTTATGGCACTATGGGCACTGTGACCGAGTCCAGAATTAGACGTTGAGATCGCGAGCGAGAAATCATGATGGGATACTGCGGGTTTGCAAGAAGGAAAACGGGATGGGGGGGATCGTCGATCGATCGATGAAGCTGCAAGGCGCCGAGTCTTGTCCAAGCGAGAACACGACTGCTACTTCGAATTAGGACTACCACACCCGTTTTCAAATTTTTTGGATACGGGAGCCCACTTGGTGGCGTCAACCTTGCATGGCATTACTGCTTGGTCCCTTTGTAGAAAACAACGTCGTACTATAGGCAAATAATGTATATTCGATGTCTATGCGCTTTGCCACGGCCTTACTTAGGAAGCAAAATACCATGAAATTAGGGCATTATTCACTACCATCGCCCTCTGGCAAAGCGGCCTCCCGGAAACACATACAAAAAAAAGGCCGTGCGTTTCCCCGAGACTCAAAATAAGCGATCTTGCTTTTTGGGCACACTTGCTCCTCGTTGCTACGAACTAAGCCCGAATCTCAGTACGTGATTCGCTGATTTGCTTCCGGCTGCGGCGTCTTTCACGAAAGGGGTTTCAAGTGGGTCTCGCCCACCGTTGTCAGGCAGCAAGTATTCTTCCAACCAACAGTCCAAGGGCGAGACCCACTTGAAACCCAGGGAACAGCCTTGCTTGGTCTGGTCTGGTTGGGTTGCAGGCAACGAGCGAATGGTCGCCTGGAGAGTCACCGGCCTGACCCAGCCTGCATCTCGCATCTACTCCCCCCCCTGGCTTGAATGTTAAATGTCAACTTTTGCGGGCCAGAGGCTTGATATTCAAAGTGTGAGTGGTCAGAGGTCCTTGTCTATCTCGAAGCACGAGCCAAAAATTGGCCTGTTGTAAAAGCAAGGGTGGCTGCAGAAGGTTCGAGAGAGCTTCAAAACCCTGGCTAAGGCTTAAAACAAGTATAGTTATTGGATAGACACCCCTAGAAACTACCCACACGAGGTCCAGTTTTCTTCACATTTAACATTCAAGCCAGGGGGGGAGAGTAGCATGAAACGCAGCACTGGAACATCTCCCGCGCTGATTGGGCATTGGGGAGGGTATAGGAATTCTACTTCGAAGTAAACCAGTCCCTGAAGTCCTGGCCTACGGAGTACGGAGTAAGTACCGCCGTAGAGACTAAGACGATCGATGACTTCAACCAATCATCGCCCGCCACGAATCCCCAGGCGCCCCTGTCGACAGGGTAAAACCGAATTAACGGCTGAGTAAAGCGGTGTGTTACACAACCATGTGCAAAGGTTTGTGAGCGCCCCAATTGGTAACTCCTTGCATCTGACTTCTAGGGTCCTGACCTTTGCCTCAGATAATCGCGCTGATGGCATGGTCGCCCGTCCGAGGAAAGTCAGCTGAAGGCTTCTTTATTTGGATTAGATATTACCAAAAGAAAGAATTGTTAAGTACGATTGCCAATAGGAAGCTCCTGCGATGGTCTCGTTTTTGGTCTGCGGATACAGCCACCAGGAGCCTGGGAACTTCAAGGCCGCTACTCTCTCGATGATCTCACTACTAACCGAGATCCGCACATCATTCCCACCCACACATTCCCGGTGTTCCACACTAAAACACCCAAACTTACAATATATTGTACAGGCACGAGCGGATGCTTAACTAGCCTTGTACTATACTTATTTTAGTTTTATTGGCGTATACTACTTTTAAAAGAATAACGTATTCCTTAAATTATCGCTTGTATTTTAAATAATAATTAATTACTTTAATTTAACCTTCGTTAATTATATATAGTGCTTTGCTCCACTTTTATACTACAATTATAAGCCTTAAGACGAAGCTATTAAGTTAGTATTTTTCCTTTTATGTTTTATGGATTTGGGTAAAGTTATTAATATAAGATTAGTATAATATAAGATTAGTGTCAGTGCTGTACCGGTTCATGTACCACGTCGTATGTGTGAATATATTCTAATGCGAGTATAATAATAAAGTAATAAATATATAGTTTAAAAATTTATATACTTTTTAAGAGAGTGTAAGGAGAGCTAGTGTCGGTGCAGTACCGGTTCATGTACCACGCCGCATGTGTGAATATATTCCAATGCGAGTATAGCGACAGAGTAATAAATGTATAGTTCAAAATCTGTGTCTTTTTAAAGAGAGTGCGAGGAGAGCTAGCCTATATACTACGAGACGCCACCGAATCTCCACCGAAACCCCTCTGGTAGGCCTCTAACCCCCATGTATTAACGAAAGTACCCTTGTATCATCTAAGTAGGCTTCTATAGGGGCCTATAAACTAATATAGGCAAAACTTCTTTTAGAAAGACATATTCTAATATAGCTAAAGCTCTTAATATATAAGAAATAACTAAAAAAAATAAGAAGTACAAAATGTCAGAAATAACTAAGTATTAAGCAATACCTAACCCCGGTCCGAAAGTGCTCCGAAAAGTACCCGAATCAAGTATAGTAGTATAGTAGTACTCCGTAATAGCCGTGTTAGTATTAATAAAGGCGTTCCGGTATACGACAATACGTAAGGTAGCGAAGTCGGCTAAGCGAAGTCGTTAATAACAACCCTTAGGCTTAGTATTGTCTATAAGTTAAAGTATATATATACGCTAGATTCCCCCAGAATTAAGGTTTTCTTTTCCTAGCCACATATACACATATACACACACACACAATATATATATAACTACTCTTAATATCGCCCTACTTATTTAATATAGTCCAAAACTAACACATTTAAATAGACTATATTAAATCAAATAAACTAGTCAAAAGTACGTATACACTTCAGTAGTAATTTAGTAGTAAAACAGTGTATTAACTAAAATAGTACTAGTACTAATTCCCACCGGAGCTCTCGACGTCGCCTACCGCAAATGCTACATCCGATACGTCCGTTTATGTGCCACTATCCTAAGCCACGACTATAACTTTAATAATCTAAAGAGTAAAAAGTGCGCGTATTATATAAAAAAGAAGTTCCGTTATAACCTAGTAAGTATCCTTATTTCTTTTCTTATTATTTCTATCTAAAAGGCATCCGAATCCCTTGCGAAACTAGTCCGAATATATAGTTACTAATATATAATAACTCCCTTAGTTTATAACTAAAGAGTACCTCTAGTTTGCTACTGCCGTCGAGGCAAAAGATAAGCCTACTGTCGTCGCTGCCGCTGAATCAATCGATTCGGCACTATTAGTCGCCGCTACTAGTACACTAAAGACTACTAGGGAAGTTTCGTTAGCGTTATTAGAGGAAACTTATGTCATACGCCGAGATATTACTAGCCTAGCTAGCTCGTAAGTAGTAAGTTAACTCTTCGTTTTCTTTTAGTGTCTTTTAAAGCCTTAATATATTTAACTATATATATTATAAGAGACAGTACTAGTCTTAGATCGGCTCCTTACTACCGTCTCTTTTACTACCGCCAAGCGCGGTAGGGGAAATAATAGTAAGGAGGATCCTCCTACTAAGAGACTTCGCTAAAGTCGCCGAAGTGGCGCGGGGGAGGAGGAGGAGCTCCTAAACTTATATAATTAAGGGATTCAGCCCTATTTCGAATTAGCTTCGTAGTAAGTTCTTTGTAACGGCACTTTCTTTATACTATTATACGGGAGTAGCCCCCTGTAGTGAAACTAGTAGTTTGTCCCTGTTAGAGTATTATCGCAAGGCCGCCCGTTAGTGCTTTAAATTAGAGGGTGTTTAGAACTAAATCAAGTGTGTTTTTGACTTCGTAAATTAATTAAATATAAAAATAATCGCAAGTGATAAATTAACAAAATGAGAGTTATAAGGAAATATACAAAAAATCAACGAGTATAAGAAACCCCTCCGTTACTAGTCCGAATCAACTCCGGTTAACCGTTAAACTTAACCCTTTATTTTAACAATAAAGATATTAGTGTTAATAAAATCCCGAAGAGCCTTATTTAGAGTACTCTTTGTTATAGCGTCAGCAGGATTATTAGCACTATTAATCCATTAAACCTCCGTTAACTCTTTGCGCTCGTATAATTAACAAATAGCTATAATATCGATTATTAGGCGCTTTTCTTTCGTCGTATTAAGTTTAACGATATACTTATAAAGGGACAAAGAATCCGTGTAAACAATCGTAAGAAGACGTGAGATGTTAAGCTTATTAGTTACTATATTAATAATCGTACTAAGAGAGATCAATATATCGATGCCAGCTACTATAACATATAACTCCGATACGAGTACTACACGAGTTACTCTCTTATATTTTATTAAGTTAGTATATACGATATTACCGGTTAAAGTAAACTATGTATCCCCTATTATTTCGGTACTAATTACTAATACGAAACCTATTTATAAACTTAGGTCTTTATTATTAGTAAAAGAACCGTTTATAAAAACGTAAACCTTCGCAAACCGTAAGTTAATTAATACGTATTAGAGTCCTCTCTCTAAGTTGTTTATTTATTATTTAAGGCGTAAGTTTAAGGCCTTAACGTCGTCCTCTATCAGATCTTAGTGTTACGCTACAATTAAGAGATTAAATGTTACTTCCGGCTAATAAATAATAGTAAAGTAGGCCGCACGAGCTTATTACTCTCTATAGGCCTTTTTATAGTCCTCTTTTCTTACGTCGACTAGTTCTAGCCTTACTCCCTGACCCTTTTATAACATATAAAGGCTGTCCCCGTCTATAGAGATAATATACTTATTAAACGTAATAGTTTCAGTAGAGAGTAATACTTATATCGGGTTCGTTAAAAAACCGGCCTTAGTGATCTCATCTTATTTTCTTACTAAAAAGTCCTTATTTCCTAGAATTAACGTGTCGTTTGTCCACATTCCCATAACACTAAAGTCATAGCTTTCCTTAATATTAATTAGCAAGTATAAGTCGTATATTAATGTCTCTATTTATAAGTTCTTTATATAATGTTTATAATACGTATTAAACTAATAGTTTCCGGACTTAAGTATACTATATAACAGTAGTATTATTATAAATATTATACTAGGAGGGAAATCTCCTACGATCTCTTCTAGTGGCTATATAAATATGTCTTAGAGAAGCCTTATCTCTGCCTAAACGTAGGCTTAAGTAATGTCCCTAATAACTAAATAAGATTCAGATTAGTTTCAAAAGCGATTTAAGTGCTTAACAGTAGCGGCCAAAAATATAAATAACCGCTGGCTAAATCGTTAGATTGTCGGAGACTAAGTCAAAATCTCTCTCTTGCCTTTGTTGTTAAAGTATTAAATTACTAGTCTTAACTTCTTATATAAAGCTAACGTCTCCTTGCCTTTGACTTCGTCTATTATTTTTAACTTAAAGATGTAGTAGCCTCTCACTCTAGGGTCGTCCTTATAAATAGGCATAAAAACACCTCTTTTAATAAGCGCCTCGTATTCCGTTCGTCGGGACTACTAAAATAATAGTTTAGGCGCTATAATCTTTCCTTTAACGCGAAGTTTAATAAATAGCTCTCGATCCCTTATCTCCTTTTTAGTTAGAAATACTTTAGTATTATAATTGTTATTAATAATTAGTAAATCTAGTAAGTGTTTCGTAAATAGAATTTAAACAGCGATTCGGGGTAGATTTAGTACTATTTCAGTAGTATTTCTAATTAGGAATCTTAGATATTACTTATAAATATCCTCTAGTAAGTTTTCTTTTTGTCGTTTAACGCTAAAAGTATTTATTTTAAAGGGACGAATTATAATTAATTAGAACGTACGTATTCTCTTATTTCTTATATTAATCTTATATAATTCTCCTTTAATACCTAAGAAATCGTAAGGTCTTGTCTATCCTTTACCTTCCCGATATACTAGAACCTAATTATTAAGGTAGAGATTATAAATATAAGTAATTCTAGGGCCGTTTTATATAACTAACACATTATTAACTTTACGTATAACATAGATTTTCCGCACTTCTTTTATAGCTTTCTTAATTATAGCCGCACGTTGTTCAACTAACGGATTTAAGGAGTTTAACTTTATTATTCTAAGGTATACGCCGAAGACAAGTAATATAAGGATAAGCCTATTAAGTCTAACTATATTATTTACTACTTTTACTACTATTTATAATTAGTCTTTGTCGCTTAACTCAGGGTGCTCTTTAGAGATGATTTCGTAGACACAGTGTAGTAGGCAATAGTATCGCTTAACTTTGCCAATTAAATAGTATGCCTTAATAAGTATTAGCTTAGGGATACTACCTATAAATTTAAGTGTACTTCGAAACTCTTTAGAATTGAAATTAGTATTATAGTTATACACGACGAAATCCGGAGGTCTAAGGTATATATTAATTTATACTAACTTAAATACGTTAAAGGTAGCCCAAGCCGTAGCCGAACCGGGGGCCTTTCGAAGTAATTTCGCCGCACTAAAACCCGTTGCCTTATCTACTATGTGGAGGGTATATCGTTCTTTAAATATTACGATATTAACGTAGATTATATAATTAAAGTCGACGTCGTCTTATAGCTTAAAGCGGAACTTATATAAAGTATTTACGTGTTTCTAGTAATACTCACACATCTCCTTAACCCTTAACATGACTTCCGAGTCATACTCATGGCCAACTTAATCTAGCAAGTATTATAGACGTCTTACTAAAGGGTGTCCGAAACGCTTATAAAGTCGACGTATCTCTAGTTCAGTTAGGTGGCATGCATTTATTGTTTCAGTAGAAGTATCTAGTAATTAATAATATTAATTCAAAAGTAGCCATAAATGCCTATACTTCTATATAATCAAGTACTTCTTGTCGCCTAAATCAAGACATTGCGTAAGTTATTATACTACGTATTCAGCGCATTTAGCTATTATAAGTAAACTAAAAATGAGATATCCGCGTCCACGATTTAGAAGTCTATTTCTTTAGCCGGAGTGCTAACTATAGTAACCCCTAAGGACGGCCGCGAACCGGCACTAAATGTAATCCGGCTCTAGCCCGCTTGGCTAGTATTAAACTTAACATCTTGAATTCGTTATAATACTCGTAACTAGTTAATCCCTCCCGTGTTTTTATTAAATACCCCTATATTAATTAATAGACCTTAAAAGAATCTATTTATCCACTACGTCGTGTAAGCCACACCAAGAGCGAGTCTCTTAATCTTACTTTCTAGGATATAAGTAGCCTTCCTCTTCTTAAGTTACCCTATGACTTCCTGTGTATTATACTATACCTCACTTATTATAAATATAATCGTGAAGTTTGCGATATTATCGCTATCGTCGTTATTAGAACTCTTTAAAGAATCGTTAATATCTATTAAAGTGTTTAAATCCGCATCTTAGTAGTTTCTTAAATAGTGTCTAGATATAGTCCGGTTTTAATCCGAATTGGGGTCAATCCCCTTAACATAAGCTAAGTAACTCCTAAAAGTCTTATCTATAGCTTTTACTCCTTTAGCCTTACGCGCCGCGAAGTATCTTACCTTAAATACTACTTACTCTTCGTTTAAGTAACGACTATTATAGTAATTTATTTTCTTGTAAATAATACAGCCTATATAGCCTAATATAGGCTAGAATTTGTCTTTACGTTTATTTCCACTTGAAAATTTTATCTTACGATTAAAGTAATAAGCCGCCCTATTTATAATATAAGATTAGTAGCGATTCGTATATAATCCGGAGTACTTACTTACTCTCGATCCCGAGTTATAAGTTACCTTAACGCCGACGGCGAAGCGAAGACTATCTATTAACGTAAGGAAGGTAGAGGGTGCCTAAAATAAGGCTATCTTAAAGAGGGGGTTCCCTAATACTCCTTACACGAGTTTATCACGGAGTGTCTTATTGTTTCGTATATTTTCGTCTTTTAAGCTAAGCTAAATACTCTATAATTCCTTGGCGAAGTTCTCTAATTAAGTTAATACCAGCTTTCCCGTTTAATAAGGCTCCTCCTAAAATAACGAGAAAGTCAGACTAAACCACCGGCTAAGGAACTTATTAACTTTCTCCTCCGTCTTAAAGTGTTCGCGTGTCGTTCTAATAAGTTTATTAAATAAGTACCCCTTATTCTAGAAGTACCGGTAGTAATACGAACTAGTTCCGTCTTATAACATCGACGGAAAGGCTCGGTTCTAGACCTTAGTCTTAACTAATACTCTCTAATATAAGTCGGCGAAAATATGGAGCTTTTTATTTAAGTAGTCTTTGTCTCCGCTATATTAAAGCTCCTTAGTATATATCTTAGTAAGGTTTACTAACGATTTTACTTAGTCCGGGGTTAATGGATTCATAACATACTATAATAGCCGAATCAGCTCCGTATATAGTCTAGTAGTCCTAAGAACCTCAAATAGTAGTAATAACCCGTCCTGTAAGTGTATTACTGGCGTTAGTATAAGATTCAGTAACGCGTAGTTATTTAATCTCTATAAGTGGAGATTACTTAGGGGATCCCTCCCAAGAGTAAATAAGAACTCTCTTTTAGGGACTATAAGTAACAATATATCGTATAAATCCTTAAGATCCTCTTCCCTCGGTCAAGAAAGACTTTAGAGTCCTTCTAAATTAGCGTCTCTTAGCTTTATCTTTGTCTCCCCTAAAAGAACGTCTCTTATAAATAAGGATACACTCCCCGGGATAAACTAAGGACGTAGTAAGGGCCTATTCTCTTTAAGTGTTGCCGAAATTGGTCTTTAGTAGCGAGGTTTAAGGGATCGTGTATAAGTTAGCACCGATTCGGGGTAGTTTCGAAACTATATCTCTATTTGTTCCTCTAGCCACAAATTCTCTTTAGCTTGTACTGTCTTTGCTAAGGCATTTGCCGTCCTCGTTCCCTTTACCCGTCGTATATATACACTAAAAGCTCGTAAGTCGTCCCTAAGACATATCCGTTCCCTTATTTTAATTAACTTAAACTCATTTGCCGTCTAACCCTCAAAATACTCCCAAAAGTCTTAGAAAAGGAACTCCACTTTAAGGTAATTATCGCAAAAGGCCTAGCGAAACCTCTATAAGTATACTATCGGATTTGCCGGGAGGACTAATTCAAGATCTATAGTCTCCTTAAGTATAATTGTGACATTAATAATTTCCGGAGTCAATTCTAGCTCTAGGGTATAGTCTAAAGCATCCGCCATTATATCAGATACGATTCGTAAGTAATCCGGTAGGTTCCTAGATAGGTTTCTCGAAGGTCCAAAGTTCTAGATTTAAGGATATTAACTTAATAATCTTCGTAGAGTGATTATTATGTTATAATAGCTCTTTTCTAACGTGCGATAGTCTTAATCGAGTCTCAAGAGAGAAGTTGCCTTCCCTCCACGATTTAGAAAAGGTAAAATGCCCTTTAAGGAAAATACAATTAAGTACTCCTCAAGTTAAAGCCCAGAATTCGCTCTATAGCCTAAGACCTTTTCTATTTATAATAAGGTTAATAATATAAGCTTGTTACTAATTAGTATCAGTGTAGTACCAGTTCATGTACCACGCCACATGTGTAAATATATTCTAATACAAGTATAGCGACAAAGTAATAAATATATAATTCAAAATCTATGTCTTTCTAAAGAGAGTGCGAGGAGAGCTAGCCTATATACTACGAGACGCCACCGAATCTCCACCGAAACCCCTCCGGTAGGCCTCTGACCCCCATATATCAACGAAAGTACCCCTGTACCATCTAGGTAGGCTTCTGCAGGGGCCTGTGGACCAACAGCTAGATTATATATTATAAAACCCCACCGAACGTGCTCCGAAACTATTCCGGCTAGGCTTTAACCCTTAACTTTGACCCGCACCCCCTTTTTTAAATTAAAGTATACTTATATAAAGACTTATAGACTAATATAAGTATAACTTCTTTTAGAAAGACTATTTCTAATATAACGTAGAAGTTAATAACTAATAATATAAGTAATAATAATAATAATAATAATAATAATAATAATAATAATAATAATAATAATAATAATAATAATAATAATAATAATAATAATAATAATAATAATAATAATAATAATAATAATAATAATAATAATAATAATAATAATAATAATAATAATAATAATAATAATAAAGTATTTAATAACGTTTATGCCTAGCCCGAAAGTGTCCTAAAAGGGGTCTAAATATAATAATACGTAATAGCGAGGTTAAGCGAGAGCTAGTAATAATAAGAACCCCTAATATTATACGACGTAATAAATATATATATATCGCCTTCCTTAAAGGTTTAGAGTATAAAGATTATAATATAACTACCTCGCTTAAAGCTCGCTTATATACTCAACAAAACCTATTCTAGGCCTAATCAGCCGGAAATAGCTTAAAACAAGCCACATACGTCTGATACAAAGCTCTGACGTCCACAGGTTACAGCCATAGAATCCAAGGCTTCTGATACACGGCTTTCCTAGGCTAAAACAGTAGTTGTACGAAGTTCCGGGCTCTGCGTCTCAAACTACCGGAAAGCAACTGTATTTAGTAAAGACTCGTTTGAGCTCGTTTGAGCTTACATTTACCTAATTCGGCTACCTAAGCGAATACACACGTGATAAGCTAGAGTAGTTATATAGACCTAGAAATCCCCTTTACAATAGAATCATCATTCACACCAAGTATCACTTCTTTTCATAGAGTCTTCTTTAGCTAATATATATATAACTATTATACGTATATTACTTTCCGATTTTTCTAATTCGCTTAATATAACTTAAAAACTGATATTTCTAAGAAGACTATATTAAATTAAATAAATAACCTAAAAGTAAATATACTCTTTAAAAATAGTTTAATAAGGAAATAGTGTATTAACTAAAAATAATGCTTATATTAATACTTACAAGAGCTTTCGACGTCGCCTACTATAAATATTATATTTAATACGTCCGCCTCCTCGTAAAAAACTTGTCTTACGAATATGCCTTTAATAATCTTAAGAGTAAGAAATATGCGTATTATATAAATAAGAAGTCTTAGTATAACTTAGTAAATATTCTTATTTTCTTTTCCCGTTTTAAATTATATTCGAATCACTGCCGAAAGTACTTTAAATATACAGCTACTAATATATAATAAATCCTTTGATTTATAGCCGAAGAGTACTTCTGTTTAGTTGCCGCTATCGAGGCCAAAGACAAAGAGGCTATTATTACTACTATTAAATTAATTAATTCGGCACTATTAGTCGCCGCTACTAACGTACTAAAGAATACTAAGGAGTTGTCGTTAGCGTTATTAGAGGAAACCCGTACTATACGCCGGGAAATCGCTAACTTTATTAACGTGTAAGTAATAAGTTAATCCCTTTATTCCTTTTTAATATTAAAACTCTTAAGTATTAATAACTTTATATTATAAGAAATAGTATTAATCATAAATTAGCTTCTTACCGTCGTCTCTTTTATTACTATTAAGTGTAGTAAAAAGGACGGCAGTAAGGATAATACTCCTATTAAGCGTCTCCGTCGAAGTCGCCGCTATAATACTGGAGAGGAGGAGGAGGAAGAACCTCTTCTTAATATATATACATAAGGGATTTAGCCTTATTTTAGATTAGCTTCGTAGTAAGTTCTTTATAATAATACTTTCTTTATACTATTATATAAGAGTAACCTCTTATAATAAAACCAGCAGTTTGTCCCTATTAAAGTGTCGTCACAAGGCCGCCTATTAATACTTTAAATTAGAGAGTATTTAGAACTAAATCAAGTGTATTTTTGACTTTATAAATTAATTAAATATAAAAAAAATTATAAGTGATAAATTAATAAAAATAAGAGTTATAAGGAAATATATAAATAAATAAAATAACGAGTGTAAGAAACCCCTTTATTACTAGTTCGAATTAACTCTAGTTAACTATTAAACTTAACCCTTTATTTTAATAGTAAGTATATTAGTGTTAATAAAATCCTAAAGAGCCTTATTTAAAGTACTCTTCGTTATAGTATTAGTAGGATTATTAGCGCTATTAATTTATCGAACCTCCGTTAGCTTTTTACGCTCGTATAATAAACGAATGGCTATAATATTATTTATTAGGCGCTTCTCTTTTGTTGTATTGAGTTTAACGATATACTTATAAAGAGATAAAGAATTTATATAAAGAATAGTAAGAAGACGTGGGATACTAAGTTTATTAATTATTATATTAATAATAATATTAAGAGACATTAATATATTAATACTAGCTATTATAGTATATAGCTCTAATACGAGTATTATATAAGTTACTTTCTTGTATTTTGTTAAGTTAATATATACGATATTATTAGTTAAGGTAAATTGCGTATCCTTTATTATATTACGGCTGACAAGAGGTTGATACGGCGAGTTAACTTTAACTTTATATTTAGGCCTTTAATTACACTTAAAATTAAGAAGAAAAGACAAGGAGGAAAGGAGAACTCTTTATAAGGGAGGGCTCGAGTATATATACATAAAGGACCCTCCTAATAGGGCCTAGCGTAGTCGAGTGCTATTCACGTTAATATATCGCAGGCTCGCCACTTAGTCTTCCTTATCGGGCTTAGCGCCATCGTATAGCTAGCGATATTACAAGCCTATATTAATTAGAATACAAGGCGTATTATAAGTCGTAATATTACTCCCCCCCTCTTAAAAAACTACGTCTACGTAATTATAACTATAATTGTGTCGTCTTTTAAGTTGTTATAATCGTTAATACTAATATTATAAGCCTCTAGCCACTTTAAGAGAGCTCTTAATAAGCCTTTAGTATTTAAATACTTTAAGTAAAACCTCTTAATTATATATAAAGCTATTATAATATTTAAATATAAGTATTACTTTAAGTCTTTGTCAGTGCTTAACTACTTAATATAATAGAATAACTTATTTTATATAACCTTAGAACTAAGGATGCCTTTAATTTCTTACTTATTTTACTTAAGCAATAACTAAATAAGTACTAGTGTAACTTTAGCTTGTCTTAATAAGGGGTTATTAACGTACTTATAAAGTAAGTACAAGTAAAAAACAAAGTAAATTAACTAGTCCTTTAATAACTTAACTCTTTAATTCTCTTCCTCCTTAGTGATTACTTTAATAAGGCTATATTACTTATTAAATAACTTCCTTAAGGGTCAATCGACGTTTTAGTTCTGAGTGTCGACTAATACTAAGTCACTAATATCTTAATTAATAACACGTTACTTACGATTTATTAATTGTTTTATTTTCTCTTATTAATTTTTTAAGGATAATTATATGACCTTTATAACTTCCTTTATTTATAATATTACTTATAAAGCTTCCTTATAATTAAGTTTCTTTATTATTATAATTAAAGGTTTTAAGTTAATTAAGTCCTAAGAAGTCCTTAGCTTAATATTATTAAATAATTAGAAATGAGACAGGCGGCCTAAGGCGGTTAGGATACGAGGCGCATCGTAGGTCGTAACAATTTATATTAACTTAAATATATTAAAAGTAGCCTAAGTTATAGCCGAACCGGGGCTTTTTCGAAGTAGTTTCGTTGTATTAAAGCCTATTACTTTATTTATAATATAAAGGGTATATTATTCTTTATATATCGCGACGTTAACGTAAATTATATAATTAAAGTCGACGTCGTCTTATAACTTAAAGCGGAACTTATATAAAGTATTTATATGTTTTTAATAATACTTACATATTTCTTTAACCCTTAATATGATTTCCGAGTCATACTTATAGCCAGCTTAGTTTAATAAGTATTATAAACGTCTTATCAAAGGGTGTCCTAAACGCCTATAAAGCCGACGTATTTTTAGTTTAGTTAAGTAATATATATTTATTATTCTAGTAAAAGTATCTAGTAATTAACGATATTAATCTAAAAATAATTATAAATGCCTATGTTTTTATATAATTAAGTACTTTTTATCGCCTTAAATTAAGACATTACGCAAGTTATTATACTATATATTTAGCGTATCTAGCTATTATAAATATATTAAAAACGGGATATTTATATCTATGATTTAGAAGTCTATTTTTATTAGTCCACAGGTCCTTATATAAGTATACTTCAGTTTAGAAAAGGGGGTGCGAGTTAAAGTCAGGGGTTAGAGCTTAATTAGATTAGTTTTAGTAGAGATTTAGTGAGGTTTCTTAATATATAATCTAACTCTCCTTGTACTCTCTTAGAAAATACATAAATTTTGAATTATATATTTATTACTTTATTACTATACTCGCATTAAAATATATTCATATATACGGCGTAATATATAAACTAGTACTACACTAACACTAATTAGTAATAAGCTTATATTATTAACCTTACTATAAACAGAAAAGGTTTTAGACTATAAGGTGAAAATCGATGACAAACTTTAAAGTACTTTATTATATTTTTAATGAGGCACTTGTATAAAGGCTAGATTTAATAGGGATTAATTAAATCCTCCCCTGAGACTCGCCTTAATACTCGAAGTATATTAAGGAAGCTATATTAATATTAATACTTACTTTACGAAGATTATTAAGTTAATATTCTTAAATCTAAAACTTTAGACCTTTTAAGAAATTTATCTAGGAACCTATTAGATCACTTACGAATCGAATCCGACATAATAACAGATACTTTAGACTACACGCTAGAGCTAGAATTAACTCTAGAAACATTTAATAATACGGCTATACTAAGAGAAACACTAAATCTTAGTTTAATTTTTATAAGAGACGTAATAATATACTCGCGGAAGTTTTAAGAGTCCTTTTATAATAGTAATATTAAAGGAGAATTCCTTATTTAAGATTTTTAGGAGTATTTTAAGGATTAAACGGCGAATAAGTTTAAGTTAATTAAAGTAATAAGCGTAAACACTTTAGAGACAACTTACTAGCTTTTAATGTATTTATATAATGAGAGAAGGGAATAAAGATAATAGACGCTTTAGTAGAGGTAATACGAATAAAGGAGAATATATAATTAAGAGACTAAGTAAAAATATAAATTCAGAACTACCCTAAATCAATACTAAATCACCTCCGGGAATTAATCTCTCGCTTACTACTATTAATCTTAATAACACTTTAATAAAATTAACCCCCGATATCTTTATATTATTAACTAGAGGTAGTTATTTATTTTATAAAGGAAGACACTCTTTTAAAAAGAATAAAAACGAAGCTTATAAAGATAGTTTAATTATTAAGATTACTTAAGATTTCCTTTATTAAAGGAAGTAAGGCCAGAGATTTATATAATATAACCTTACTTATGGTCTTAAAGAAAGGGGAAGTAACACGCTAGTTCTTTTTCTTTAAGATGCCGCGCGAGTTATTAATATTAAAGGCTACTCTAAACTAAGCTTTACGGGTCGAGGCGGCCTTCTTTAAAGTAATATTACGGTTCTCCCGGTTTATAATAGCTAGGAACTCGTCGAGAGTAATATAATTATCGTTTATCTTATGCTTCTTAATATAAATTATATAGTTAAGAGTCAGGGATACCTTCTTACTAATATTATTAAACTAATGAGTATAAGTAATTTTACTTATAACTGCGTATAACGCGAATTTAATCTAGAAATCGTTATATATTATATTACTTATAATAAGTTAGTTATATAATCTCTTAGTAATTTAGACTTAGTTATAATCGAAGAATCATTAGTCTAACGCCTTTAATACGTCGGCTATTATATTAAAGGTTCTAATATAATTAAAATCTATATATTAAAGAATAATAATCTTAACTTTACTAATAATATACTAAAAGTAAGCCTTAACTTAAGACATCTTACTCCTAAAGTTATTAAAGTACTTTTTTAAGAATAGCTTTATATTTATCTTTTAAGTATTATATTTAATATCTCTCTTATAATCACTAAAGGGGAATTAAGAGTATTTAACCTTAAAAGGCTTTATTATTAAGATTAATGTCGGTGCAGTACCGGTTCATGTACCACGCCGCATGTGTGAATATATTCCAATGCGAGTATGGCGACAGAGTAATAAAGTGTGGTTCAAAATCTGTGTATTTTCTAAGAGAGTGCGAGGAGAGCCAGACTATATACTACGAAACCCCACCGAATCTCCACCGAAACCAGTCCGGCTAAGCTCTAACCCTGACTTTGACCCGCACCCCCTTTTCCGGCCGAAGTATACTCATGCAGGGACCTGTGGACCAACAATTAATATATTTAGCTTTAATAAGTAATAGTCGGCGATTAACTAAAGGTTAGTAATAAGAGTACAAGTTAATTAGTTAAAAGAAGGAAAGGGAGTATTAGTCTTTTAGCGAGAGTTATTAATAATATATTAAGTAAAAGCTTATATAATAATAATAGCGACAATAGAGCTAATAAAGTCCTTAATTAATTAATTTACCTTAACTTATTAAGTAAGGGTAAGGCCTTTTATATTAGTAGGCTCTGGCGATACGTCGAAGAAGTGCTAGGGTTTATCCTTTAAGTCTAAGTCAAATCCGTTAAAGTTCTTTAATTCCTTTAAGAGAGTCTCGACTAAAGAAATAAAGGTATTAATAAAGCCTAGCCGCACAAGGGCGCTTCTTTCTTTAGAGCTTCGCCGACAAAGGGGAGAAGTTAGTAGTAATTATAAAGTAAAGTAAAGAGGTATTTAAGGTTATTAATCGATTTATTAATTAAATATATATTTTAAAATAATAACGCGTGTTAAGTTATAATAAAGTAAGTTAATCGTAAGAGAATATTTAACTTTCTTTAATATTCTATTACGAGGGCAGAGGGGTACTTATTTATTAAATAAGCTAAGGTATTAAGGCTTATTATTAACTTATTATAAAGGTAAGTCAATAAAGTATAAGACTAAGTAAAATATAATACTTTATAATAAAGGGGTATTAGTCTTTTTTTATATTATAACTAATAAGAGGTTAATATAACGAGTTAACTTTAGTTATATATTTAGGCCTCTAATTATACTTAGAATCGAGAAGAAAAGACAAAGAGAAAAAGAGAGCCCTCTATAAGGGGGGGCTTGAGTATATATATATAAAGGACCCTCCTAATAAAGCCTAGCGTAGTCGAGTGCTATTTACGTCAATATATCGCAGGCTCGCCACTTAGTCTTCCCTATTAGGCTTAGCGCCGTCGCATAGCCAGCGATGCTACAAGCCCGTGTCGGTTAGAATACGAGGCGCATCGTAGGTCGTAACAAGAAGCTTGCCACTGCAAGAGCTTTATTCTTGGCCTCCTAAGAAAAGTAGAACGCGATGCCTTAATTTATAAGCCACAAATGCCACGACTTAAGTGCGTCTCACACTTCATCGACATTGCTTACTAGAAGATACTTCACACTAATAGCATCATCTATTATAGTAAAACTCGGAATTTATTTGTATCTAGAGGTATCATAAGTGTTAAGTACTATTACTTTTAAAATAAGATAAGGTAAGGCGAGGGAAATTTCTTTTTCGTTTCTGATACTGTTGGATCTCAGATCATCTTATCTTTGATATCAAAGTCTTTAAAGTCTCCTTTCAACTAGAAGGCATTATGGAACAGGGAAGAGTACCTAGATATGATGTCTTTTAGTGTGTTGATATAGAGAGGTTACTGTGGGTCGTTAAAAGAGAGGGTTAGTTTATTCCTTTTAGTAAATATTTGTACCTTTGGTCGCTTTTTAATGGTGCTGATAACTGTTAGTACTTTGAATTATATATGAACTTGTTTTGCAAGAAATGCAAGAGTACTAACATTTGTATTTCCTGTGATAGCCTTTAGTGTCTTCCGTTGTGGTGCCACTTCGCTTTGTGCTGTAATCCCGCCTTCGGATGTAAAGATGCTTAAGTTAGTGATCGTAATAGAACCTCTGGGCGACTTTAAAATTTTAACCTGGTTAGGATTTGGTGCATAGCTGCTATGTTTTGTAGTCGTGCTTGAGGTTTTAGAAGATAAGCTTTTGGGCTGTAGTTGTGACATATGTGACATATCATGAAACAGATGATGAAGCTAGGGCATTGCCGATGTTGGTTGTTGATTGTAGTGGGATACTATTTTTTGATTGCTGATTGGAGGTGAATATATCTGGGGTCAGCCCCGTGCTTGAATATGCTGCCGGAGAAGTTTTGACTGTCAGGAGGAAGACTTAACCCAGCTGAAGGCAACCGAGAGTGTTCGCAGCAGCCTGAACCGACTTGTGTGAACCTTTCATCGACGCAGTGCTGGTTGTGCTTTCTCTTGGCTGAGATGCTGTTGATTGTTCCAGAGTTCTTGGTGTTCTTGCAAGAGGAGATCCTGTTCCATGCTGCTCAAGCATGGCGCTTGAATTCTCCTGCATCTTGGTTCCATGAGATATGTGTGCCTGATCTGCCTTGAGTTCTTCCAAGTACTCCGCCCGTGCACCCAGAAACTCTCCGACTTTGAATATATTTTCTCTAGCTTCACGATGAAGCTGTATCCCGTCTCCAATAATCCAGTCCAATAAAGTATGACCACCTTGCTATTGTTGTGTCTGCGTAAGTTTGAAGACTTCATGTGCTTCCACTTTCAAGCCAAGGAAATGGCCTTCATTCCTTGCAGCAAATACAACAAGCCCATCCAGATGTACTGCTCTCTCCTCACGAAAGAACTATTCCTTGACCTTTGGTTTCCTACGATCCAGGCAACTCTACCTTTGGAATCGAAGTGCCCCGAGTTCGATCATTTTTCATGGAGTGGCTTGCTTATCGTGGTTGACTCCGCTAGAAGAAGGCACTCCCAGAATTCGATCTCTGCGGGCTGAAGATCGTCGTTGTAGGGCAGCTCTAGTTTTCCGTTGTCGAACATAATCGAATTCGGGGGCATTCGGCATAGTGACTACAGTTAAAATAAGCAGTTAGCATTATGATCTACAGCTGAGTTGATGGACTGACTAACTGCATTCTTTCCGCGCTCCTCGAAGCAGCATTTCCTGCCCGATAAATGTTATTCTCCATCCCAGAAGTTATGCCAGCCTCAGCACTCCTAGGTCTTGGTAAATTCTGGCAGTCAGGAGCCACTTCTCGTTCGGCGGTTACTCAGCCCTCGCCCTGTGATCGTTTTATACTCCCCAGCCAGTGATACAAGTCTGGGTATCTTGTGCCGCGCGCACCTCCCTAATGAGCTTGGAATGGCGCACGATGGGGTACAAAGATCTTCCAAATCCACTGCAGAAAGGTCTTTTGCTGAAAAAAATTAATGCATTCACCTGAGCGTAGTTATCTCCAATGTACAGCAAACATTCATTGCCAGCCTTCAAATATTGACTGCGCTGCATTCCAGGGTGATTGAATAAAGGGGACAGCCATTAGCGCCATTTAAGCGAGCAGCTGACGTTGGGGTCAGGATAACAAACCTGCTAATTTTCGAGAACACAAGTTGTTCGAAGAAGAAATCAAGGAGGGCGCGACCTAACAGTGTTGTGAGAACCAACTTCATTATACTGCGACAGTCTCTTCACGCGTCTACGGCAGTTCCAATCAAAATCTCCGCTGTCATTTGTTTCCTGTGCAGTCTTTGGCCCTGTTATGCTCCGGTGATGAAGAGCATGGATCGTCTCTGTTCCTCCAAGAATAGCTCATAAGTCTTTGTTTCTCTAATATCAAGACCATACTCTTGTCTTTCATTTGAAGCCTGAATGCGTGTCAGAAAAATCATTTTAATGTATGAAGTATAACACTCGTTGTCGAGCTCTGTTATTAACAATTCCTTTCCAGATAATCGCCTTCATTCTACCGCAAATACAACCCCGGTTGCGGTAGCATAGGTGATATTTACCTCCCTGCAGAATTCTTCAAGCGGCAAAATCGAACCTTATAACATGGCGAACCAGGCGATGCACACCGTAGAGGAAGCTCTCGAGCCAGTGAAGGACGACCTCAAGACCATTGGAGAGACCCTTACTGGACACTACTTCAATTTCAAACTTGATGCTGTCACATCCTTACGCGACTACACACTAAACATTTTGGGAAACATGCAAGCTTTTACGGGAATTCAAAATCATCGCCGAGATTCCCCTTCAGCGATGTGCGCTACAAAGGGCGTGATGCAAGCCATAGAAGAAGACATTGACTTGATTGGTACTGCTGCCACTTTAGATCTCGACTATTTCTTGCGGAACAAAGTGGCAGAATCTCTACGAAAACGGATTGCAGATGTGTTGCATATCATGACAGAGGAAATTGTCGTGAAGATGGAGCCAGATGAAGTCGTCGGCGTCCCTCCGGGCTACGAATGGAACCCAAGCATTGGACAGACTTCGGCTAAAGAAATAACGAAGAGCAATGGAGATCAGAGCAAATGTGGAGGAGAAGAAGGGCTCGTAGAGATGCCAAACATCATGAGGCGCTCTTCTCCATCAACAAATGTTGACACCATAGCAGGGAATTTCCAGGAAAATGATAGTGATATGGCTGACCCTACTCCAGACATGGATGTACTTCGAATGTTTTGCGAGACTATGGCTATTACCGATGCCGCGACAAAGATATTGATGGCAGGGCAAGTTGCCGGCCCAATGATGGATGAAGGTGCGGAAGGATCTGTTCGACATCAAAGCAGAAACAGAGATGATCAAATTTCTACCTCTCAAGCATTTGGGTTGGATCAGGGACCTAGACCACCCACAGCATCTTCCTTTGTTGGATCACAAAGCTACTTATCCGGTCGTGAAAAGCTTCAGATAGCAGTTGGCCCTGCAAGGGCCAGGGGAAATAGAAACCCTTGGAAAGCTATGGCAACGAGCTCAGATGGCTTGCATAATTCTATTGGACGACAAAGCCAAGACAGTAGCGCTGTAAATGGACGTAAAGACACTGTCATGGAAGAAAACTCAGGACCTGAGGTACCAACGAAATTCTTTGGAAAAGGTCGAGACGGGGATGAGGATGTGTATTTTTCAGACTCAAGTGGTTCCTGCGCGATGGATCTAGACTCGGAGGACGAAATTGTAGCTCCAATACAGGTTTTGAAGGAGACATTCCCATCCCAGATCTCCATCGGTCATGAGAGAATTGCAGGTGTGACGCAATCCTATTCGAAGGAAACCAGGCTATCTGCATCGATGGCGAGTTCCCTGAAGCCATCAAAACAAATAACCCCACCATCTGCAGACAAGGTTTTATCCAGGACTAGTAATGCAAATCTCAACAGCACGGTTGGAAAGACCAAGAGGACTACTCCTGTCACTGGCATGGCTCAACAACGTGTGAGCATGGCCAAATCCAAAGCACCCAGAGCGGTATCCGGAAGAAACGGCTCTGTAAGACAACATGTCGCCTCGACCGGGTTTGTGAAGTGGGGAGCTTCTACAAAGAAATACCAAATGTTTCCTGACTTCAAGTAAGTTGCGCCTTTGATATTCATCCAGACCTTTTGACAGTAGGCTAATAACTATACAGAAACGAACAATTCATCATCATCTTCTCGGACATGGAAAATGCAGGTTTGGGTAGTGATGATAGAGGTCAAACTAGTCATTTCTGCGTACCAGAAATACTTGTTTTTGAGAATGCAGGAGCAATTCAAGATTTGTTTGCCGAGAAGCACCAGGACCCTGGTAGGTTCGATTCGGAAGATAGGATTTGCTGGGACCCCCGAGATATCAAAGACCCTTAAGCCCTACCAGGAACGATCTGTTTATGTCATGGATTTCATCGACTATGAAGCCGAGAAGGGCAATGAAGATGCAGTTGCTCTCCAAGGATGTCCGACCAAGATTTGGAGCTTGTTCCTTCACTGGTGGAGGTTTTTGAGGGAGAAAAAGGAGTATCCAGTCTCTTGCCCTTGGCAAAAGAAGAGGCTCTTGATGTTGGCTAGAGTTCTGGATGCGGATGAGAGGTATATCAAAGATATTGAGCAATGCGCCGTCCGAGATAAGATGTACGAGGACGAAGAAGAGGACATTATGTGGGCAACGCACCAGCACCCGGATTGGCTGATGCTTTATGATCAAAGCAAATACAACATGCTAAAGGCGAATGGAAAGTTGTGGCAAAAGCGGAAGACGTAGGTGTGGAGGGCAATTGCAGGAAGAGGCTATTAGATGTTCTGTCAGAATTGTGTTTTTGTGGACACTCGTTCCCTTGTAAATATTTCGTGGAGGCTTTGCAACGAATGTATTTTCCTAGAATTACATAAGGTATATGTCATTCAAACCCCGCCTTTGACCTTCTCCCCCTTGTTCTTCGGTGGAGTCTTCAACATTCTTTGGTTTGGCCCAGAGCCAGTGAGGTGCAATTAACCCCTCGATCCGAAGAAATCCCCTGCTTTTCAACTGGCGGGCTGTCTGGCCTTCAATTGTTACTTCTATTGGATCTGGGCTAACATCAACATCGACTCGTTCCGCGGAGGCGGTCGCATTGAACTCTGGGCGCGAATGCTTCGGCGACAACTTGACCATCTCTCTCGAAATCACCCGTAATCTGCGCAATACATCCAAGTGTGTGGGCTTGGTCTCCATGCCATCGCTGGTGCGGGGCGAGAATAAATCTTGTGGCTAGATATTGATGATGTTGGATGTTTGTTTACTTCGCTTAGCGTCGTTAGCGCGCTTTCACCTTTGCGCTCCCACAACCCAGCGTTTTTCATTTTTTTGATTCACGACTCCATCTCGCCCCTCCCGGCCATCTTAGAATCTGCAACAGTTGCAACATACCTTTGCTCCCACCTCAATTGCTGGTTCACTATTATTGAAGTCAAATCCCACCATGTCCACTGCCTCTACAATCGAGAGCGAGTCCCTTGACGCGAAAAACACCAAGATGGCAACCCCGAACAACACCCCCACCAAACCAGGAGTCCTCAAAGCGTCTCCAATCGAGCAGAAGACTACATCGCCATCTTGTGCCATGCCAAAGCCATCCCCTGCCCGCATCAAGCTGACGGTATCGCCCCCTCGCATCCGACAGGTCCGTCACAGCAATCGCGAGCGCAAGGGCATAAGCACATACAACGTCAAGGCCCTCGTTGGAACCTCTGTGCACACCCCGAGGAAGTTCACTGTGCGAGGAGCGCTTGAGAAGAAGGCATCCTCTGTGAAGGCTGCGAAAGCATTGGAAAGAGGTCCCAAACCCCCGAAGCCAGCTGCTTCTGTTCGTGGATCTGCTGATCGCTGCGTCAAGCCACAATCTGCTCCGGTTGTCCCATCCAGCTTGGGAAAGAAGAATGTCCAAACTGCCATCGTCGAGTTGCCCGCGCCTATGGCTACACCAGCCAATTCGACCATGACAACGGTAGATCAATCAGCTGCTATCGCGTCTCTCCCACCTACTCCTGCTCCTGTCTGTGCGATCGTCGCAAACAACATGGCAAATCCGGGTCTCCCTGCTGCTGTTGTATCTCTCTCGCCCTCGCCGTCCAAAAACCCTTTCTTTCGCATCAAATTGGTAGTAAATTACGACAAGCAACCACTTCTCGTGCGATCCGAGCCTGACGTTTCCCCGCGAGTCACGTATGCCGGCAGCATCGTCATCACCAGCAAGAGCTTCACTGGCAAGGTAGTCGACAAGAAGAGTGTCACAAGTAAGACAGACAGAAGGAACAGGAAAGTAACAAGCAGGAACATCACCAGCAAGACCGTCAACACGAAGATCGACGCTACCAAGACCGCTGCCACCACACAAGATGTTGCTAAGTCGAGTGCTGCGGCCACCTCGTCCCGTAAATTTAACAATATGGAACCGATGAGTCTCAGAGGAAGTGCTGCGCGCAAAGTGGCTGGTCCTGTGAAGTCAGCTGAATCGGTTGGGGCAACGATGAAGAGAGCAGCACCAGTTGACCACAGTCTTACGGAGCCCGTTGCGAAGAGGCGCAAGACACAACTAATCCCAGAAACAGTTGAGTATGTTGGCCCCTCTCGTAGTCTCACGCTCTTCTAATAGGTTTTAGTAGAAAAGATATCACCTTCTACCTCCATACTAATGCTAACGGCTTCTCTTCCTACTCTGTCACATTGACCGAAGGCCAGATCTTCAAGAACTCGGGTGTCCTTAAGCACGTCCTCGAAAGCAAAGCAAATTCCGAGAACAACTACGACACCGATGACGAGCTCTGCTACGACCCATCCACATCGAAGGAACCCTCCAAGTCCGACACCCGATCTATCTCCCTCCGTCCTCTCCTCACCGCCATGCTCCAAGAGCTCGACGAAGAACTGAACAACCTCGACAGCTGGGACAAGGTAAATCGGGAGTACATCCAATCTCTGATCCTTACACCATCCGACAAGCTCTGGGAGTTAGTCGCTGTCTGGCAAAGCTGGGTTCAAACCGGTGAGATGCAGCTTGGCCGCTGTCCATTCCAGCGAGAGCGCATGCTCAAGTTCGTCAGGGTGATGGAGATGCCTGTCGAGTTCTTCCGAGCAGTCAAGAAGCATGAGGTTGATGTAATGCATAAGCCTGATGAGAGGGAACATGAGATGTGGAAGGCTGGTTTGCATCCTGAGCAGTGGGCTGATAAGGAGGAGAGGGAAACTGCGAAGTATTGGTCCCATGTTGGTGGGCATAAGTGGGATTATTATAAGGCGAGAGGTCAATGACTCCTTTGATCTGAGCTGAAAGGGAAAGTCTCGATAGTTACTCCGCCATTGAGGTGAGGCGACTCCAAACCCGTTATATCTGTCACTGTTCTGCATGCCAGGACAGAAATTGGGGGACATTAGACAGTGGTCTTGACTTGTATCGTCCGGGAGCATGATTGGTTGCTCTTGCCTTTCATCTTTCATTTTTGACGCTTTTATTGTCTGGTCAGATGGTGCTAGTTGAGCCTGTACATGGGGTTTCTGAGTCCCACGTTTGGAGGCGTTTGTATTCAACGGTGTGGAGCTTGGTCTGATTGGAGGTTTTTGGAAGAGCATATTCTGCTGGTGGCGGACTTGTACCCAAATTGAATGAAAAGAAATGTCACAAGTGTTTTCCATTGAAGTGCGAGGCTCTGGAAAATTAAAGGCTTGTCTCGATACACAATCCAAAGTGAATGCCATACATTGACAGAGCTCTAATGATTACGCCAAATTCAGTTGGAGTCAGGTGCATGTGGATATTGATATGATAACTAAATAGCTTCATGGCCATGCTTTGTCCACAGCACAACACGAGGTGCTTGGTCCTACCATCAATCTAATGGAGTTTCCGCTCTCCAAATGTATGAAGAATAGGCCATGGCTTAGCATCTGAATCAAAAGTGCCGAATGCATACATCTTAATCTCAAAATGAGATGTTTCACGAACGAATCCGCTCAACTCAACTATTTCCATTCTACCTCCAAATATATGCTTGAAGCATCCTCTCCAAATTTTGACATTCGATTCTGAGGAGGAAGTATTTAGCTTCCCAAGGGGACAACATGTAGGATATTATAATCAGTCTTGATTGTCTAGAGGGCTAGCGAAGTGCTTTTTCTTCGAACTTAAAGATCTTGCGGCTTGAGTGGTTGAGTAACATCCAATATCAATTTTTGGGCCTACAACAAAACATCTTGTAAACACGAAGCAAGTGATTAACAATCACTTAACGTCTATCCCTGCGTGCTCGGCGTTTGCTTTTATCCTCCAACATCTCGTAAGCTTCTCTAGGCTTCAATATTTAATTTAACATACTACTATTTGAAGATTAACAGAAGAACTAGCCTGGCTCCGATATTGACATACCAGTTGAAAAGCTTTAGTAGTATCACACTCGGTATTCCGATCCAAATAGAGCGTCAACTTCAGCTATTTATATAATCAGATAACTTACTCGGGCATAACAGTTTGCACCACTTCAAGGACCATGTAATAATCCTCTGTAATAGGCACTGGCACCATCCCTCAGCAAATGTGTTCTCGGGAGGTTCTTCTCCAGTGTGCATTTGCAAAGAAGAATCAAATCTGCTGTATCGTAGAGCCTCGATCCTAGCTGCCAGGGCCTCTACGACCACTTCCTCGAAGAAGTACTGCACAAATACAAAGACGCCGTTCACCCCGTTACAGGGAAACCTCTCATCTGTATTGTCGGAGAGCCGGGAGCCGAAGACGCCTATATATACTTCCAATTCGGCGAGGGTGCTATAATTCCATATCGATGCGAGTACTTTCTGCGATTCTCATCCAAGCTCGTCCGGCACGATCCAAAGGTCGCCAACTATCTGCGGGAGGTCTACACCGTGGCCAAGCAATACTTCCATAACCTCGAGTATTGGTTGGAGGGGGGCGCGTCGTTTACATATCATGCGAGCGAGATTGCTCCACATGACCCGATGGATGTTTATAAGGTGTGGCAGAAGCTAAAAGAACATGAAGGAGTATACCAGACCTTTCGAGGCAAAGAAGCTCTTCAGAACAAGAGAGCAAACTCACCCCACTTACATCAAAATGCATCGTCCTCACCTTCGCCACCCAGCCCTTCTCGAGTCTCGGGCCCAGCTTCTTCGACTTTGTCATCGAGATCCGGCTCGAGATCTATTCGGAACCCCTTGTTCACTCAGAACCCATCGTCTTCGTAGCCGGCTATGGTCCTCCGTCACCGCCCCTGTTTCGGTCCAAAAGGGGAGGTCTCTGCCCGGCGCTCCTCCGCGTCAATAAGAAGGTACACGGCGAAGCCAGCTCACTTTTGTATTCCAACAACCGCTTTCGATTTCCTGATATTTTTGTTTCGACGCCACCCGCTACAGAGAGTCCTCACATCGCCCCATTCCTTCACCAGATCGGGTCCCAAGCAAGCCTTATTCGCCACATCTGCATTACCTTCCCTGCCTTTTACGATTTCCAGCGTAAGAGAGTTATGCTTCACGAAGCGCATATCAAAAATCTGGAACTCATCCGAGATATCTGTACAAGTATCACTACTCTCGAATTATTGTTTCCACCATATTCCGCCAACTACGCGTTCGACGATTCGCCTATCGCTGCAGAGGAACTAGATTTGCTCGACACGCGCTTCAAGGCTATCCCATCACTGAAAGAGATCACTGTCAATTCCCAGGTGTACGCCGCAGAGGATCCGGACGACTATCCGGGCGACTATCCGATAAAGATGCGCGACCGTGGATGGACCGTCAAGGTCACAAAACTCCCGAAGAAAGTTTAGATCAGTGATGATGACCGAGTCAAATTTGACAATAAAGAGGATTGCGATGTGTATAATCATAAACAGCTCCTCTTCGAATTGCAGAGAGAGCAAGAGGAAGAGGATAAGCAGTGGACGGAGGAATATTACCGGAGAAGACGTGATCCCTATTGGAAGAACGATTCGGACTACGATTGAACAGCTTTTGGGGGGGGGAGATGATTGATCCTGTATCTTCAGAATCAAAGCATTCACATCTCGGCGGAAACGTTACTTACCTTTCTCGAGCGTGCCAAAGCTACAGCGAGGAGACGTATACCACCAGAGCATCTTGATCCAGACCGGGAAGGCATATTCGCATAGCAAGAGCAGAGGGCGGTGAAAGAGACCATGATGGACGGTGTTTCTTACAAGGCCAGCTCTTCAGAGGCAAAGCTGGAGTAATGCATGCTCTCTATCTTTCACGAATACCTTTGAGGAGATGCCGTAATGGTAAGTAGACGCTAGTGCACCGAGTGGATCAGTTACTAGATGCATTTATTTTGTTCGTATCACATTTCATTCACATCAAGCGGTTGCTACATAACACATCCACTACGTAAACCATCTATAGATTATAAGAAACCAGTCGACTCCACTCACTCAACTCCTACGTATAAAAATCTGACTAAATAATACTAGAATAATCCAAACGAACCTGGGCGCTGTCTAATCGTTAAACAGAACATATCCAAAATCGTTCTACTACAAACGATTCTTTTTCCTCTCTTCGTCATTCTAAACACCCAATCATCTGCTTCCACTTCGCGTACATCGTTGGGCTAGTTAAACACAACATCTCTCAAAACTTCTGCGGCAAAATCAACATAGCTCTAAACTTTAGCATTTTCACTCGCCTTCCGAATTATGACTTCTCGCAACATCTGATCACTCTCTAGGGTCTTCTCAAAGACAAGGCTAGCACTCTCTATAAAGGAGGGACTATTCCTCGTTACGGGCCAATCATGCATAAATCTGCGCGCCACAACAACTACGACGCGAACACGATTTCCTGCATAGGTGTGGGGCTATAAAGGTCAGATATGACCGCTTTACAAAAATTAGGGATAACAAGAACTTAATAATAGAGGCTATGATAAAGGAAGTCTATTGTGTTATAAGAGAAGACTCTTTATAAATTAGGCGTGAGGGCGATAATGTAAATGTGATTTTCTAATAAGAGGGGTTTAGGGTATATGAGAGTAGTCTTAAAATATAACTTATAAAACTTTATAAGAGAAATTAAGGTGTGCACAGATTTTAAGATGCTTTAAGTCAAAGTACCTATTAATTTTTTCGGCACGTAAGGATGGACGTTATACTGTTCTAAAAATCTATTACATAATCTCTATCATAGCTCGTCATGCACAAAATCCAATGCAAACCGCCAACCATGACCACCAACCAGAACGCCTCTACCCATCTCACATCCTCATGAACAATGTATTAAATTCTTACCCGGACGACGGCCTTTCACGAGGGCTGCTCGGACTCTTCGGACCCAACGAACTCACTCTCCAACTCGACCGATCCGCACCCTCATTCCCACTCAAACTCGCCACCAAACCCGCCTCCGCCACAGCCATCTTCCCCTTATCACTTCCATCCAGGACCTCTCCAAACCTGACCTTTCTTCCCCCAACCTCTTTAATCAACGTATCGATTGGTGCATTTGTTGGATGATGCAAATCAGGCGCTCTGAACGCCGCCGCGATCTCGAATGGACCTAGGGTGACTGGTCTACCCAGCTGCCAGTATCCGTAATAAACAGGCAGGACGCAGATGATGCAAAAGAGCATGGATTCTAAAGCTCCCCACATGAACGCGAAGTTCGTCTTGTAGTGGATGGCATCTTGGTACACCCAAGCTGGACGGACGAGCGTGCCGGCAGCGACGTCCTTATCGTCGTCTTCGTCTGAGATATCGAGGGCGAGGGCGAACATGATCTGATTGATCTTTCCCACCAGCGCTGGCACGTCGAAGCGATGAGATGGGTCTTTCTCCGCCCAGCCGCCGAAGTCAGTAGGCATCATTGGGTCCGCGTATTGGAAACCGCAGAGGTTCGCGGAGTTGGCGAGTCCGCCAGTTTGGACGCCGAGGTCGTGGAGAGGTAGGTGGCTGCGTTGCCGGTTTGCTCGAGGTGATAGCCTTGTGCGCCGTAGTGCATGACGGCGTCGCCGCCGAGGGGGTTCTCGAAGATGTCTGAGAAGGACTTTATGGAGAAGCCATTCTGCTGTTTGAGTGTTGAATTGAAGTTGCGGAAGGTCTGGTTGTTGTAGTGGCGGCCGTCGACGGCGAGGGACATGCCTGTGATAAGGCTGCTGGCGTTCTGGATCTTGACAGGGTATTCGACGACGGCTGGGCGGAGGATGCAGGTTTGTGAGTATTTGGTTCCTGGGCATGAGACGTTGGCGTTTGGCTCGTCGGTTGAGATTGTGTAGTTTATTGTCATTTGAACCTGGGGAGTACATCAGTATCAATATTTTGTTTACTTTGGTTGCATGTTTTCTTGGTAGTTAGGTACTTACATATGACCATGCATCCGCTGATGTGTTTGTTCCACTGAAGACTGGGAAGAATCCAACGTGGAAGAGCGGTGCAGTACGAACAGCAACTTCTTTCTCACACACAGCGAGAGAAATCGGTGGTAGTGTTCCATTCCCGATGGTTGAGCAGTCCAGGTCGTCGAAATCGGTAACGTTGTAGCCTCGAGTGACATTCTGGAGGACTGAATATGCATCGAACGTCTGGGTACCAGCATCGATTGCTGTTTGTTCGGGCTCAGAGCAGTCGAATTCGAAACCGGCGCCTGGGACGCGGAGATAGCAAGTTCCTTCGCATCCAGAGTAGGCGTTAGGTAGTTGGCCACCTCCTTGAAACCAGATCTTGAGAGCATCGTTGAAGTTCTTTGCTAGCAAACCGCTCTCGCCCTCAACTCCGGAAATTCTGCCAGTATTTGGGATGGTCATGTTGGCATAGCCAGTGACATTGTTATTTGGTCCGAGATCCAGTGGTAGAATTTCTTGGGAGAAGGCTTTTTGAAGGAGTGTACCGTCGATGATTGTCAGCTGAGATTGAGGTTAGCCTTGTCATCTTAGATATGAGGGCGAGCTTACCTTAGCTGCCAGTGCTGCTAATGCAATGAAGTTAAAGTATTTCGCACCCAGAACTACATCTTTAATACTACTACTAAACTTCCAAGAGCGATTCAGCTGTTTAATAGTAGCACCTGCAAGAGTCTTCCGCCACCAAGCAATGGCAATACCGTTGGTAATTGCAATTCCGAAACACAGGTTAGCAACACTGTTCAAGAGATTGACAATGACATTAGGAGCCAAATTTCCCCAATGGTATTTCGCCACCCCGTTGGCGATGATGAGTGTGATGAGACATCCGATGCCACAAAGTAGGACTGTGAGTAGACAGCCGAGTCCCAGCCAGGGGAATCTGGCGACGAATCCTGGACGCCAATGGGCATCTTCTTCGATGGGTGGTGGGCTGCCGCTTTCTAGTCTTGCTTGCGCATCGCTGTGGTTTCTGGCTTTCTCTTGTTCGATAATGTCGACATCGGCTTGTGACGAGACCGGTCGTTCTGATACGCTGAGGTCTTTCTCTGAACCCATGATGGAATTTGATGTATAACTATCGAGGGGGAGAGGTGTGTCAAATTTTCAAAGCCAAATGAATCGTATTGAGGATCAGGATGAGGATAGGAAAGAGCAGCCACAAAAGATACTTATCATCCCGTACCAGATCTGGCCAGGTACAGACCCGCCGCTATACTACTGGTACCATTGTAGCTGAAGTTGAACTTTTCAACCCATCGCGTGCTCTTTGGCGCCTCGGAGATAGCGCTATACTATCACGATAAGAGCCTCTTCCATTCTTTGGTCAATACAGCTCCAGAACCAGCGTGGGGAGCGGATAGTGCAAGCCTCATCGGGTGACTTGCTCGTCTAATCGACATTTATGGAATAAGCGGTGTCTATCAGTCCGCATCCGGTATTCGGGAGTGAAAGTTCGGTGCTTAGTTCTGGTTGTGGCTGATCTGACTTGTTATTTAGCGGAGGTTCCGTGGTCCAGATGTACCTAGGTAGATGTTGAGGTCTGAATAGGTTTAAGGTGGTGGTAGCTTGGCTAAGTGGTTGAAGCTGAAAATCGAGACTTGGCTAAGAGAGCTTGGCAGTCCAGCATCCACGCAGTCCTGTTTGTAGCTTCGCTTAAAAAGGGGGAACAGGTGGGCTACCAATAGTTGACGGGCTGTCAATTCGAACGAATGGAAAGATTCTAGAAGAGGCACAACTCAAATAGTGGTTCTTAAAACTAACGTGTGACTCGCATCTCGGGTATCACGTGATTGAGTTTCAAGGTGCTGGAGCGTGACTTCGAGACCGTTCGCCTCCACAGTACCTGGGTATGCCGGAAATGCAAATCTTAGTCGGGGAATTACTATGTAAAGGAATGGGATCGAGCTTAAGGTAAATAGGACTACCAAACGGTAGTAACAGGTTAGTCTGGTTACGCTGTTTAGGTGCGTTTAATTCTGTGAGCACCATGGATGCTTTTAGAAATACAATCATAGCAAACTCCAAATGTCCAGTAGTGTGCTTTTAGTCAAAGCATATAGATCTAAAACTAGTTGGTAGATTCGATTTCTAATTCCTTTAAAGAATATGATGTGGTGCATGGGGGCTCCCTGGGGTGAGTAGTGTCATCGGTGAAGCGATGGATGATTTCACACAGCTCTTTTGGACTTCAAAAATAGTCATTGTTGATTTGTGCTGGTTTATTGGGAAAGTAGAGGGTGTCAGAGCTTGGCACAAAGGGCAATATAGAAACTTTCGCCTTGAAAATTCAATTTTATGCCTCGAATGAAAAGAATATCCACCTGTGAATACTGCACAAGAAATCTAGTGATGAGGCCCCCTGTCTTTGGAGACAATGATCAGAGTTCAAAGCCACAACAAAGTTTAAGCGAAGTCCACCGCATCGTCACCTCCCAACTCGCGCCTTCCCTTCATACTACCAACCTGCCATCTCAACTTCGACTCTCCAACACGATCTAGGTACAAAATCCCTATCCACATCCAAATCCGCATTACTATCCACATCGAACCTCAGATGGCACCTCGACGAGAATCAAAAGGTACACAGCCCTTCATACCTCACGACAATTCTAACAGTAGCGCTAATATCTCCTACACAGACGACCGCTATCTCAAACCCACGAGAAGAAGATTCAGCCCTGCCCCAAAACAAAGAAAGCGCTCTTCATCAGTCCCAATAACGGGTTCGAGGAAGGGGATTAAGCGTATTGAATGGGCCGAAAGTACGTTTTCCCAAAATAACATCTCGCTCCCTTTACTTCCTTCTCTCTATTCTACATCCAAATCAGAGTCCAAATCCGGGTCCAAGTCATCAGACAAAACACGAACTGACAACCGCCCTCCCTTAGCAAAATTCTATCCCACGCGTTCGACCGTCTTCCGACGATCGCCAGGCTTGTCTCCAGATCCGGAGCGGGCACGACTGGAGTGTAATCGCGAGACGACGAAGAATACGAGGGCGGCGATTGGGAATAAGGGTGCTGAGGTGGGGAGGTCGAAAGAGAAACAGGGGATGTTGGAGGTGGAGCTTGTTAAGTTGATGAGTGGGGTTAGGTTGAAGAGTAGAGGGAGGGGTGAGATAAAAGGGGGAAGAGGGGATGGGAAGGAGAGTGGTAGGCAGGAAATGGATGAGGCGGTGAAGATCAAGGTGGAGGACATTGAGGATGGGGATGTGGTGATGGAGGATATTGATATGCGAGATTAGGAGATGCAGGATCCAGGCATGGAAGGATCTTGTAGCACGAAAAGGTAGAGCGTGGGCCAGATGGAGATATAGGAATGCGGGCGTATTATTACTGGAGAGCAGAGAAGGCTTTGGTTGACAGCAAAAACTGCCTTGGCGTTATGGAGGCTGAACAAATTGGGGTTGGGCCTTTGGTGGGTTGGACACGGCGAAGAGAAGGCAGTGTCTGGAATGGAGGACATTTCTTAGTTTCTTGAATACAATACATTTTGGGCATTAAAGTAAGAGCTTACGCCTTTTCGTCGGGGTGGACTCGCTTTATTTTGGTGATTTGAGATATCGCCCGTCTAAATATCCGGCGCGTGTATGCTGTTATTGTAAATTACAAAATTCCGAAGTGACATTCTTCAGGATATCGAAAAAAAAAAAAAAAAAAAAAAAAAAAAAATTCATCTAAAAACATGGGAATCTGCTTTTGAAGCACGCAGAGATTACGTGGATGTGGTGCTTGTCAAGTCAAAGGACGATGCCATAGCTTGGCAGACCGGGATTAAGCGAAGAAAACAAAGTCTCAGCCTGGACCACAAAACGACGATACTCTTTCCATCCCCGATTCTGGTAAAGAAAAGATGTATGTAGGGAGCAACAAAATATCTTGGTGGATCGATTTTGAGGTATAGAGTGGTAGTGTTTGGGGTTTGGAAATGAATACGTAGGGGAGGATTCAGGCAGGGAGGGCGGAGATAGGTGAAGCTTGATGCTCAATACCGGAGATGAGATAGGAGGCTGGTAGTAATGAGCACCGACCGGTGGTTCTGAAAGAATATTTGAGAGTCACATGATAGTTATTTTGAAGTATAATCGTGGTCGGAGTCTCGAGGTAGAGTAATATAGGAGAAAGCCCCCTTGGGCTATGGCATCCTGGAAAATTGGCGGTGAAGTGGAAGAAATGGGGGGGAAAGGCACTGAAATTACTAATCAAATCAGGTTTTACCGTTCGTTGAGTAACTATGAGATATTCTACTCTTTAGTATCTCGCCTTTTAGTTGCGGCATTAGTTTCAGCGGTGTAGGGAGACGAGTCGTCCAGCCTTTGGTGCATTGATAAAGGAGGATGTATACAGCGTTCTTTTCTTGGGTAGGACAGGCTGCGCCTTGCAATGAAAATCTGTAGTGAAGGCTTTTGAGTCGAAATCAATGTTAAGAATATTTGCAGACGTTGTTCGCCCTGCGGTCTTTGGTAGCTTGGCTGCATCCCCTCGCTGCCTTAAGGGCGATCTTGAAACCCACCTCTCGGCCTTCACCTCAACCACATCATCTTCGAAAACCACCGCCGACCACAACGCTGCAGGAGTGGCTAAACCCAACGAAAAAAGTGCCTCCGTAGGCGCAACAAGCAGAAATAATCGTGCGTGCCTCCCCTTCCCTTCCCTCTTCTCCCTATACTCCTAGACACGTCTTTAAAACAGAAACCGCGCTAACAAGAAAGTAAACAAAGGTCGTTTCGCGCGCTCCGCAGCACCATCACCTTCGATTCAGGGACAACCCGAGTCTGTAGCTAGAAACACAGCGACTACGAATACTGATACAGATGCGCGCACTAGGTATCAAGGAGCACGCTCAAACGCGCCATCACCTTCGGTCGGTCCAGATCCTGTTCCTGATTCTCAGCCGGCGGTAATGACGGCGAGAACACCATCGATTGCTGCGACTCCTGGAGCAGAGAAGACGATGAGTCCGGGAAAGGCTTTACGACAAGGCAGAGAGCATTCAAACGCACCACCTCCATCTCTGATTTCCGGTCCTAGTCCCGAGAAGAAGAAGAAGAATTCGTCTCCCCGCCGTCCACGAGCTGCGCGATCCAACGCGCCATCGCCGCCCATTCGTCCTGGTCCTTTCCCTGATCCTCAACCCGTTGTATCGACGACGACAGAACCACCACCTGCTGTAGTTGCTGGTACAGAGAAGGCTATCAATCTGGGTATGGGTCAACAACAAAGTGAAGAGCAATCAAACGCACCGTCTCCTTCTTCAGATCGTCCTAGTCCCGAGAAGAAGCGTATGACTCGCCGTCCACGAGCATCGCGATCCAACGCACCATCTCCCTCTATCGGTCCTGGTCCCAGTTCTTTTCCAGTTCCTATTCCTATTCCAGGTCCTAGTCGTGAGAACAACTCTTCCTCAACCGCCACAAGAACACCAAGAGCAAGACCGCGAGAAAGAGCACCAAGGACATTCCGCTCCTCAGCTCCATCTCCTGGCCGTTCATTATCGATGTCTTGCACGCCTCCTGCTGAAACGGCGGCGAGTGGGATTGTGGCACCTGCGAATACGCCTGTTAAGATTGAGAGGGGAGGGGGAGATGGTGATTCGAATTCGAGTTCTGGGAGGACTGTTTCTTCGTCTTCGACGTTGGCTGCTCAATCCGTTAGCGGTTCGGGGGATGAGGATGAGGATGAATATGAGGATGGCGAAGATGAGGAGGAGAGGGAAGATGAAGATGATGGACAATACAACCCCTCCCTCGACCCAGAACTCCAGGTGATGTATAGGCAAAGCATCAGTTCCGTAACTAAGACTGTCTCGGTCACAAACGCACCCGCACCTGTACCCGTACCCACACCAGCGTGTAACCAAACTGCACCTACAAAGGACGAGAAGACGTGGAATCCACCTCTTGCGCCAAAGGCTATGAAGAGTCATATGATTACGTGGATTAATGATAAGAAGGTTGGAGAGAGGATTAATGGCGTGCAGGTTCCTGTTGAGGATGAGGAGGGAGGTGAGGAGGGTAAGAAGGGGGGGATGGGGAAGATGGATGGGAAGGTTTGGAGTGGGATTTTGAGGGGTAGGAAGAAGTGCGAGGAGAAGGGTGGGAGGAAGAGTTGAGGGGTGTGGGTTTGGGTTTGGGTTGAGGGATAGTTGATGGAGGGGAGGGCATGGCATGGTATATCTGGGACTCTGGGGTGGATGTTGATGGGTTCGATGGGATTTCCTTGGTACTTTGGTGGATGATGAAGTGTACAGAGAGGCATGCTAAACGGATGAGAGATAAATGGATGATTCGGCAATCAAAGAAAGGAATGACCTGTGAATATCCTCATTGCAATTGAGACATCAAAACAACGCCTAGGTGTGTCCAGGGCTGAACGAAATGTGCGATTTGGGGAATAATTCTCAGAATGAATGTCTCAATAAGTCATTGCACAATAATAAGTTATGATATACTTGGAGGTGAAGTGGAAGTGGAATGGCTTATGTACGCTTGCATGGCCCAGATAGTGCTGGACGATCGATGGGGGAGGGGGATATTGGTCCATTGTACACAGGCCAGGATATGAGCTCCAAAGCATGGCGGATAATATCGGCAGGAAGGTAAAACCAAGCAGAGTAAAACTTCAACATAAATGGGAGGGGAAAAATGAAGATCGCAAACCTCCGGAATATGCAGCCGTCAAGCCATCATTCCCTCTCAACCCAACGCATCTCAAGTATTAAGCAGCCGGACCACCCCTTGGCATCAGAAGAGTATCATCATTCCTACAATAATCTTACATCCCAAAGTACCGCTACCTCTACGCCAGCAATGCACCCAATCCGCACACCAACCACTCCCCTCTCCCGAACTCAACCCAGCCTTTCCAGCCTGTTCAATTTCCTCGCCGTCAAGATCTGACTCCTCGTTCTCTGTCCTCTAACCGGATAACCCATTGCATGTCTCCTCCCCCTATAACTCCCCATATCTCTCAACCGATTGATATTCATTCGCAATTCCTTCCGCAGATCATTTTCGATCTTCATGCTGGACAGCTCGGCGTCGATGGCGAGGAGAGTCTTGGTGGGGAGGTCGCCGACGCGCGCAGCGGGGAAGATGGAGTGTTTGGCTAGGATGCGCGAGGAGTGTTGGACGCCGATTCCGTAGAATGTCTCGAGGGATTTCTAGGGGGAGGGTTAGAGTTGTTTTCCTTTCCGTTGCAGTGGTTGCGGTGAGGTGGGTGTGAGGGAGTGAGCTTGCTCAGCAACCATACCTTCAGGAGTCTGGTTTCGGGGAAGTTGACCCCTAATATGAAGACCTGGGAGGGTTAGCAGATGGACAGATGGTATATATAGTAATCCGTCATACCATTGTGAAGAATTGAGCTTTGGCAGCTTCAATTGGTGGAAGGGGGGTGAGGATGGGATGTCGTGATGTTTACCCAGAGCTTGCTTTCCTTGGTGTTGAATGTCAAATTCCATCTGCCGCTCTGGTCTGACCGCCTTCAGCTTCACGTGATTTAGCGCCCTTTCTAATCGACACCTATCCGAAACTCTAGCTGGATATCCGAGCTCCATCTCTCCCCTCAACTTCCTCCCTCTCCTCCTCTTCCTTCTTTCCCCCGAAGGTCCCACGAAACTCCTTCTGTGCAACAATCCATAACCTCAGTATCAACCCCATCAATTGAACATCAAGATGTTCACCATGCAGCGCTTCGTCGTGTCGGTGCTGTTGATCATCGCCATCACTTTCGCTTTCTTCTCCCAGACAGCTGAAGCCGTCAAGGGCCCCAAGATCACCCACAAGGTTTTCTTCGACATCACCCACGGCGATGAGTCTATGGGCAGAATCGTCATCGGATTGTACGGCAAGACCGTTCCCAAGACCGTCGAGAACTTCCGCGCTTTGGCCACAGGAGAGAAGGGTTACGGATACCAAGACTCGACCTTCCACCGTGTTATCAAGGGATTCATGATCCAGGGAGGTGACTTCACAAAGGGTGACGGAACTGGCGGAAAATCAAGTATGTATCCGGTAATCTGCGAGGATATAGGGAGGCACATGTGCTAATGGGGAGCAGTCTACGGCGAGAGATTCCCTGATGAGAACTTCAAGTTGAAGCACTCCAAGGTCGGTCTTATGTCCATGGCCAACGCCGGAAGAGACACCAACGGTTCCCAATTCTTCATCACCACCTCTACCCCAGGGTAAGTAATCTGTTGCCCCTCCAATTGGCACATACTGACTTCTCTAGCCATCTCGATGGCAAGCACGTTGTATTTGGCGAAGTCCTCGAGGGCTACGAGATCGTCCAAGCAATCGAGAACGTCCCCAAGGGAGGTGGAGACAAGCCCAAGTCTCCAGTCAAGATCTCCAAGAGCGGCGAGCTCCCAGTACCAGAAGAAGGTATCCACGTGGAACTATAAAGTACCTTTCCTTCAACACAGCACGCATTTGCTTGGTGGACATGCTGATGGTGGCTGTCCGACGCACAGATGTTGAATACGGACACGCGGAGTTCGCTGCTGGACAGGGAGAGGTCGAAGACACGCCTATCGTTTCTACATCAACTGTTGCGGCATCCCCTGCCAAGACCGATGTCGTTCCTCCTGTTGTCCCTGTCCCCGAGACCGATGCTGCGACTGAGTCTGCTGAGTGGAGCGTGCTGCAGAAGGGATTGTTTCTTGCGGTCATACTTGGTTGTATCGCGATTTGGATGAAGGTCGGCAACAATAAAAGGCAAAAGCGGTATCCCGAGAAAAGCATGGCGTGATTTTAGACTTTGACAGTATTTGCTTTGCATATATATCTTATCTACAGCTTGACATCATTTTTCCGTGGCTGTGTTACCCCATTTCCGTCCTCTGCATTTGCTAGTACCTGGAGCAAGGTCCCGAACTTGGACATGCGCATTCTATCTTGCGCAAACACCTCGATATAACCCCATTCAGATGTAGCCTTTTGCTGCTTGTGCTAGTATTCTTGGCTCCCAAGATTTGACGTCAAGCGACCCTCATTCGTGCTCTGGATCATGTCGTCGGACTTTCTTTGCAGGATGGACTTGAGATCTTGGAACATTCGTCTCATCCGTCTCTCGGTGAGGATTTCTCAATGCACTTAGTCACTGTTATCCAAGCAGCGATCGGTTTGCCGTCACGATGACTTCAACAAAAGGCAGAAGATTGACCTGCTATCCACTTCCGCCTCCCATACCCGGGACCAGAGATGGTACGCTGTATCTCTTCCTAACTTTTCTTTCAAACGTGCATTCTGACATTCCCTACACAAGACTTTTGTATTTCAATATCCTTGTAACCGTATTCTGTCATGTTCGCAACCATGAGGAGTAATTCGAAGTTCACTACTTTATGGTACTTTGTGTGAATTTGACGGTTCTGCTAAGATTCCCTTTTCATACGTCCCAGAATTCCATCCAAATGCCACGTTTCCACACCGTAGCACTGTTTTCTTTCAAACCTGAATTCAGCACTTGGCCAATTGCCCACAACAACAAAGAATCACAGTCTACACATCATCTATTCTCCTTATCAGCTCTCAGATGTTCTCCAATCCATGTTCCAGACTCTTCTAAAATCATCGTAGCCAATTGCGGCGTTCCTAAAATGCGACCACCGCTCCTCATGATCGTGCTGGCTATTATCATCCTTTCCTCCTCTCCGGTTACTCACGCAGCCACAGGCAGTGCACAATCCCTCGCTTCATCTCCCCAGGCGATATATAACCATCTCTCTCGACAACCTTGACGGTACTCGGGATATCGAACCTGGAATCGGGTATACCATCTCAAATCTTCTCTCTCGGTGAAGGAGATGGGGTCTTGGATAAGATGGGATGGGATAGGATGGGATGGTTTAACACCCGTTTATTGACTAAAGAGGGAAAATATTATGAACAGAACTTAGTCTGTATACATATGCTTGGCCGCTTATGTTCGTGCACTCTTAACTTTTTTTTCTTTTTCTTTGTCTCCCTTCAAGTGTGAGGCTGAGTTCAAATACAAATATTCTTTGCAGAGGCAAGCACTTAGCACACTATGAAAGTTGATTGTGTTAAGTACATCCGTAGCCAGAGCCCCTCTTCTAACGACTTACATACGCAGGCGAGGATGTAGAATTTCCTAATTGAATTTTAGATAGAATCTACTATCTCTCCTATTCCCTGCAACCATCTATCAGCGCGCAACTCGGTCTTCCCTTCGAGAGTCTTTAAGCAAGTGGTTCGGCCCGCAAGCGATTACTCTCGCAGAATTAGAGTAATATCTTTAGAGTTTCTTTATACGTAGTTCAACAATGTTTAAACTTAATTTATTACTTTCTCGGGCTTAACTTTACTCCAAGTCCATATGTTTTGAAACAAGAAACTTCGTCGGTTAATTTCATAGATTGCATCCTGGTTCGAGCGCGATGGTTTCAGTTCATACAATAGCTTTATGTAACAATATTGACCAATTGACTTCACACAACTCCAAACAATCTCCTAATCATCTCTTTCACCGCCAACAACGCCAACCCGCAACACCACCTTTTGATTCCCAGCCCCACACCGAGCTTTGATAGCTTTTGATGTTTTCTTTTATCGGTATTTTATAATGTATCGTTGTTTATTTTTGATTTTTGATTTTTTTTTTTTTGATGGTCATTTCCCCGCATCTCTTGCGGTAATGGAAAAGAGATAAGGTGCCGATATTTTCCCCAGAGATAGATAGGCTTTGCATGCAAAGGAAAAGAAGTCGAGATCAGAGACCAGTCACGGCGACGAAAAGAATCTAATGGGCGTACATCTTCAAAGACCAAGGAAATTTTTATTTGCAAAGAACAGGTAAACAATATATACAAGAGAACCACACCCCCCTTCATCTCTTCCATTTTCATCTTCAACCCATGTCTTTTTCCGCCGCGCTGTTAATGCTGACATCCATAAAGATATATGTGAATTTTCCATGCATCCGAGAGCGAGACCGAATAAAGATGGAAGTATCTGGGATAATCTAAGAGCAGACAGTGACGCTGGGGACGTTGGTGCAGCTGCCGTATTTCTTGCCTCCGGTGACGGCGACGTTGGACCATGTCCAACCTGTGCAGGAGGAGGAGGAACCGCATGTCACGACGACCTGTGGTGGGGAAGTTAGTTATCAAACTGCGGAAGAATGAAGGAAGTAGATGCTTACATCGTATCCGGAGCTTGCGACGGCGCCGGAACCGGAGATGTTCTTGATTGTGAGAGCGGTGATGGGGACACCGGTTGTGGCAGTTCCCTAGAGAGAGCTGTTAGTTTGATATTCACACAAGATTTGTTTTGGGGGGGATAGGAGGGGTGGTGGGAAGAAACTGGTGAACTTACGTGGAGATCGCCACCGTTGTAGTTCTGCTCGATCAGAATTCCGTACTTGGAGATGGAAGACATGGTGATTCCATCGTAGGTAACGCCATTGATGGTTCCGGTTGTGCCAGCCTTAGCCTTGACCCGGATGGCTGTTGCGATAGGGTTAGTATGGATTCGAAAAGAAATTGAAAAGAGGCATGGTGGTTACTTACCTTGAACGGACTTGGTGACGGTGGAGGAAAGGAATTGAACGCCATTCACAACGTTGTTGTCACGTCCACCGACGGAACCGATGGAGAGACCGTGGCCGCCGGAGCAGTATCCACCGGTGAAGATAATGTTGGTGCCAGAGTTGACGGCTACGCAGTCATCTTGGTTGTAGACGGTAGCACCCTCTGTTGTGAATCAGTATTGCACCTTGCGGAAATTGGATAAATCAAACGTACTGATGGTAATACCATCCGAATCACCAATATCGAAGGCATCAGTGTTCTTGCCGAGAGAATCGCCAGCCTTAGCGTCGATGGTAATGTATGCGAATTGAGTGTTGGTGCAGCCGTTGATACTGAAGACTTGGACGGGAGGGTTGACGATGGTGAGTTGTTCGATGAGACCGTTGGTGATCTTGTGGGCTGCGAAGAACTTGGGCTTGCTATGAAGGGGAAGTGAGTCAGTATGATTGATCTGAATTAAATTGTGTTGCGAGAAGCTGGACTGGAAGTGTTTGTGTGTGAGGAAGTCCATACGTCTTTCCGGAATCTCCACCACCGCCATCCCAGTATTGGGCTCCGTTTCCATCAAGAGTCGATCCCGAGAGACCGGCAACCTTGATACCAGTACCGCTGACTGAGAAGAGAGGACCTTCCCACTCTTTCTACATGCACGAAGGTAATTAGTAATTGCGCACACATGGAGGTCAAGCGAGGTCACACAAACTCACATAAGCGAAGTCAGTCTTTCCCGAGAAAACAACAACAGCGTTATCCTTCAACCCCGTCATATCAAGGGTGACACCAGCTGGGACGGCCAAGTCCTTGAGGACGATCCAATCGCATGCCGCCTTGGACTGGATGGCTGTTGCGTATTGGGTGCCGCTGAAGGTGCAAGAGACGGCGCGCTTCTCGAGAGCGACTTCGACTTCTCTTGGGCTTGGGGCTGCGGTTGGTGCAGGCATGGCGTTGGCGACTGGCGAAGCCAAGACGGCCATTGGCGCGGCGAGGAGCGCCATGAGGAAGTTGGTTGAGGCGTGCATGATGGTGGGAGGACAAGAAACGGGAAGGATTGAGAAGAAGTGCTTGATTAACTTGGCACAGAGAGAGAGGACGAATCGAAAGAGCGAGATTGTCTGTTCTGACTGTTGGCTAAGAGAAGCCAAGGTAGGTGGCAGTTCTTGGTATATATACATACAAGTTCGCATGTCAGTTAATATCAGCATCTGGGCATGAAGCTTGTTCAGGTCACTCGATTCGGACACACTGGCGCCATCCTCTGGGACCGACGCGATGGATGTGGTGGATACAGATGGACCTGAATATCGGACTGGTGGACTCGAAAGACCGTAGAATCTCCGTCCTGTGGACCCCCTTCATTCCCCTGAACTTGGTTCTCCCGTGTTCAGCTCCATCCAAATCCACTTCTTACCATGGTAATTGTTCCGCCAGGTGCGTACCGTGCTCGGCGGACAAATAAATGAGACAGGACTAAGATTAAGCTTGGCATGGAAGAATTAAGCATCATCGCAATTGCTTATGGGGCATCGGGGCAATTGGCAACCAGTTCGTCATTGTTTCGGCCCCTGGTCCCAGTTGCGGCGGTTGCATTTAGAGTGTTGTGGATCTCTCCCCGAGGACTTTGGCTGGGTTTGACCATGGTTCAATCCTTGAATCCCGTCTCCACAAACCAGCTGACTGTTTTTGCCTTTCGCTTGACGTGTTCAACAACATCGGACAAGCTGCAATACTCGAGTCAGGCAAGCAAGCTACCTCCAACTTCATACCCCGCCGTTTCGTCGTTTCGTATCCTCGTACAACTCAGCTTAACGTTATGTACTGTATGTAAATTGTAAACAATGTGATCTCGACTTCTGCATGGGGCACAGTACGATATCGTATTCTGCACGCCCGTTGTCCTCCCGCAAAGTGCGTGCGTTCCTGCAGCTGCTGTGGCTGCACTACCAGGCGGAGAAGAGGGGGCTCTGGAATCCGCCAATCGCAATAATTCCGAACCTGCACCCCGCAACTTCTATTGATATGATATCCTCCTACTCGTACCCTACACCTGAACGGGAAACGGCTAATTTTTGGCACCGACCAGTACAATTTCCATCTTAAAAGGCATATAATTTTACAACCACAAACATGAATTCTTTCAAGTTAAAAGGGCTAATACATTGCATTTACTAGACCCACTACCTCAACTTAAATAAATATAAACGTAATTGTAGTTGTGGAAAAATCGCCCTTGAAAGCGAGTGCCACGAATCGGCGACTTCCCATCCACCTTTAGAGCTCCTATGTGAGGATTGTAATACTTGTAAATGTACCGAACTGACAATTTGTTAATTGACACTTACTATAACTCAAGTGCGACATATTGTAATATGCTCTAGGAGTAGAGGAGCCTCCCCACACGGACTCCGCTCACCAGGGTTCGTCGCACGTTCTTGTGTGGGGTCGACATATCGTTTTTCTTTTGCTCTATTATACTTTTTATCTCTTGCCAACTGGGTAGGTAGTTTCGAGTCATGTCGCGTTGGTGGGAAGTCCGGCCTGGTCTTATGATCAGAATGCAACCGGGAGGTCTTTTGTCAGCGGAGTTTGTACTACCGATACGTACTGGTTCGTCCGATACTCGTGTAACGCGGGGGAGTGTCCGTTTGCAGATTTTTGGATGCAGGAAGCGCCACACTCGCTCTCTTCAAGAGGCCGAGCCCATCCATAAGGGGTTCACGAGGGGTTTTTTTTTTGCCTATTGCCCTGTACTCGCTTTCTTCGTAGGACCGAACCCATCCACAGCGGGTTTGCAAGGTGCTTTTGGTTGGAAATGGCCCTATATTCTTACTCCAGTAGGTCCAGTCCCACGGAGAAAGCGAATATTCTTACTACCGTCCGTACGTTCGGTTCATCGGAGAAAGTGGGTAGGTAGACAGAAAAGTCTCGTTTTTGGTTCCTCGCGTTTCTCGTTGTCGCCTCACAAGAGTTGGGATTGGAGGAAATTCAGATATAAGCCAGACTTTCGCTGCGGCCTACGGACCGAGAGTCAAGTGGCGTTTATTTCTGGCGCTGCAGGAGAACGAATATTTCTTTTGGGAGTAAGTCGATAAGTAAGCCATATGTTTCAGTTGCTGAGCAATCACTCCTGAGAGCAGGAAATACCTCCGCCCCAGTGGCATTCGACTTGGGACTTGACTTGACGCCAACACGTTCAATTCTCTCAAGTAAGCGGTAAACTGAACAAATCGTCAAGACCAAATTCAAATACATCAAGACCGTGGTCGAAAGAACTCCCCCCAATCCACACCATCCATAGGCGCAAAATCAACTTGTCCGGATGGCAAAACAACCGGACCAGGCAGGTTCCTCAAATTATCCTCCGCCCTCAAGAGATCGCAATTGAAGACCTACTCCCTGATCTTCCTCGTTGGCTGCTGTAAGCCCTTGCCACCCACATGTTCAGGATCAATGGCACAGATATTATGTCCGATCTCCGAGATCTTGTGTAAGTAGTGTTCTATTTGCAGACTTTCCGCTGAGATGAACGCCCCGTATATGTTACCCGCAGTGACGGCGACGTACAGTTTGATGATGAGGAGCCATTGTGCGTAGAATGCTTTAGCTGTGAAAGTCACGATGGGCGCATATGCTATATCCCTGAAATCCAACGCGATGACAGCGTTCAAGGCCGTGTGACAAGCGTCTCTCAAGCTGTACAAGAAGGGGATATGATCAGGCGTGACGGCCGGGGCTGAGAAATCCGTCAAAGAGAGACGCTCGGCTACGTATGGCCCAACGAAGGAGCGTTTGTTTGTTGGTGTGTGGAGGATGCATTCGTAGAGGTAGGCCGTGGCGATGTTCTCGTACATTCGCAAGGCTGGGGGGCTGTTTGAAGAGAAGAGCTGGGCTCTCCAGTCGATGATAAGGTTTTGGATGTGTCGGGTTTTGACGTGGTCTGCTTGGAGTATGGAGTTTGTGGTGGAGTAGCCTGCTTCCATGCTGATTTGCTCGCATAGCCTCTCTGCCCGGACGAAGGGGCAGAGCAGGCCGTCAGTGGATAGAGAGTCTCTTCCGTATTCTAGAGAAGAGAGTTTCATTTCCATGTCCACGTTCCATTCTATCTTTGGCGGGAATCTCATGCAACTTCCTAGGCTCGATGAAAGAAGGTAGCAGAGATTCAATGTTCGCCATGCGTCTACAGAGTTGATCTTGTCGTTGGACTCAAAAGATGCAATGCCCAATGCCCATTCTGAATTCGAGATACTAAGTTCGTTTGCGAATTCAATGGCCACCTTGAGATTTCTATCAATAGCAACATAGACCTAGTTTTTCGGGGGCGGTACCAAAACGAGATTATAAGAATCGCCTGGAGAACTTCGATAGATCTTGCAAAAAGTTAGTCTTAAGGTCCAGGGACAAATTTGACAGGGGAAGGGTTTACTTTTCCTGTTTTGCAATCTCATCCGGAGCAGCGAGCCTCGCAGCAATCGCCGTGACTTCATCCTGGGCATCGACTGAAAGTATCCTTGGACAAGCAGCGAAGATGACGTCTTGGAGCAGTAATGGATGCTGTTCTCTCAAAACTTTGTATTCACATCTGACTAGACAAGGGAATACGGGCTGCATCACAATCTGGTACTTGCCCAGAAGTCGTTTCTGCATTGCTATCGAAACCACATGTTTCCAAACTCGGAGAGTTTTGCTCAGAACCATTGAGACCGTCTGCGTCAACAGAAGTAGCTTCGAGTCTCCTCTTCTTCGACCCTCTACCTATGGCTTTTGGCTGACCTGTCCTCGTATCCAAACTAATAGGCGTCCCAGGCTTAGTCCCATCTCCAATTCCAGTCCAAGCATCTGATACCGAAGCCGAAGTGGACGTCGGATCCTGGATGTCCTACGTCCTCAACAACCTCGTCATTTCCTCCAGTTAGGCCTCTAATTCCGCGATACGATCTTTCTTGCGAATAAGAGCTGTTATAGAACAGGTTTTTCCTAGTCGTTGACATCGTTAGCAGGGTGGTGAACCGCCGTTCAGTGCGCCAAGGTCGCATTTGATTTTGATGCTGTGGCAGATATCGCAGGCTCGCCCTCTGCGGGGAGTCGACATGTTTGTTAACTTAATGGTCGAGAGGGTGGAGTTGAAATCAGTGGCATATAGTACGGTGTGGTAGGTGGGTTGTGTTGATTGGACGAGAGGAGAAGGCTTGATGTTGAGAGTTTAGTGGGAGGACACGTGACTGAATGGTGACGTCAATGAAGCTCAATTATGGCCATCTTTTCCTTTCAATTCAAAATATACGATGAGAGAATGCATTTGTTTAAATTCAAGGATTTTAAACTGAGAAGCTGTGGGGCGTTCTAGTTAGAGGCATGGGTTTCTACTCTGGATACTCCCCGATCAGTGCGTCCGGGACAAATTGATTAGAAGTAGGTAACTAGAAGTGTTCCAGATAGACCAACAGCCTCTCAGGAATTCATATTTGTTTAGTCCCCGTAACCTCGGGACCATGAAGAAGTGGAGAGCCTTCTCCTATTGTACAATTCTATTCTGCCGTCTACCAAAACCTTCACGTATGAATCTTGATAATCGCCCGCACACCTCAATCCCTCCTAAATTTTCTTAAACTGAGCCTTAACCCCTTCAGATACCGGCGAAGCCTCAAAATCTTCGTCATGCCCCTTATTATTGTGCTCCTGTTTCTCCTTCTTAACACTCTTCCACTCAACTAAAAGTCCCGCGGGGAAAGTACAGGCCGCCATAATCAGCGCCACCAAGAAAGTCTGCACAAGAGCATTATTATACAACTGTACAACTTTGTCCACCGCTCCTTAGTCGTTTCCAAGAGCTGCGTTCGCATTCTGGATGAGTGTCGAGATATATGTTATATTAGATGATGAATTGTTTAAGCTTGCTGCGTTGCTTATTGTAGGTGTTAAGCATCTAGACTTTCGGCGCTTTAGGCTTGGGGGTAGCATCTTTAGTTCCTACCTCGCTTTTCTTTCTTTTCGTAGATTCGGTTGAGGCCATTTTAAGTAACGATACTTTAAGTGAGGTGCTTAAAGTATAACGTTCTTAATTTTAACTAGTACGTAGCGTATAAGCTCGTCGATTGGTATTAGCTAAGAAGTAAAATTATAAGAGATTGAATTCTTAATAAGAATTACGACGTTACAAATAATAATTAAACTATTATATAAATTTAAGTATAAAGCTTTACTACTTAAGAAACTACTTTATTTATATAAAACTTTAATAAGTGCTAGATTCCTAAGGAACCCGTAGCTTTAAGGTTTTTAAAACCCTAAATCCTAAAGCTCTAAAAGCTTTATGCTACCACGTGATTCCCGATCCTATGATCTTGTTCTTATCTTAGCTTCTTTATGTACAGTGGGGTGCAAAAAGTCTACACACTGCCAAGGCACATCTAACTACAAAAAGTCAAGCGGTTACTTATCAAGGTTAGAAGTGGCTGAAGGCTAGCTTTAAGAAGTCAAGCGTCTGCTTGATCTAGCTAGACTTATCTTGGCGTGTGTAGACTTTTTGCACCCCACTGTAGTGTGGTGGGGAAGGCTCTCGGTAGCTCCTTTGTCACCTGACCGGATAAGCTCTTTCCACATAAAAGAGCTCAACACTTGAAAACAACTCAACAACCAAGAACGTTTACAGATATTTATTAAATACACTTTTTTCTCCTCCCCTTTTTCAACTTTTCATGCTCTTCAGATATGTGTTATCTTTAGATTTGATCAATCCGCGATTTACTACACCTAGAATCTCTCCCGTACCTCACTACATGCTACCTCTCTTGTTGTGTGGTTTATTGGGCTTTATCCCTCCCATAGTAGCAAGGCTGCCGAGCCGTAGGACTAAGATACACGTGATCCTTCAGATCGTGATAAGTGATTTAAAATAAAGTAACTCCATTGAAAATACTACCGACAATACATAAACTAGTAATTTCAGTATTATTAGGGTTCTCATATGCCTCCAAGGTAACTTGAATCTTAGCCTCTTGGCTCATATATGCGGGGGTCTTATATTTGGGCATCTTCCGTACTCAAGTAATCTTAATATCTAAAAGGGTCTTCTTCTTACCCTTCCTAAATCCTCCTTGCTTAATTTAAAGCGTGGGTTTGACCATAATAAGCGTAGTTCATAATCTGGACTACATCGTGTATATGTAAGTAAAATAAATCGCATTTTTACGTATTAGTAAAAAAATCCAAACGCGATTTGCACCCCTATAATGAACTGCGGAAGATCCCGAGGCGCCAAGACCTGCCAAATCTACACCCAAAACTCATATTCAAATCAAAACAACATACTATTAATTAACCCTAATCCTAATACACTTGTTTAGTAATTATACTTTCAGCTACGGCACATTTTTCTATGAAAAAATCAAGCCAAACAGAGTAGAATTAAATTTTTGAAGTAATTAAATAAGCCGAAAAGGCCGTGTCTAAGTTACTAGTATATCCAAGTTGGTGGTTCCGACCTAGCTTGCGTAGGTTGGTAAAAAAAAACAAAAAAATCAGGAAACCGACGAGTAGTCTTGGCCTCGCTTAATTAATACCATCAACGACAAATACTTTTGCATCAGAGTCAAAGCTGCCTTCAATCATCTTTCATGACATGAGACACCTCATTTGTCGTATGATTTAAACAATTGTATCTAAGATCAAGCGCCAAGATGCTGTGGAAGGATCAGTGAGCAGCCATACATACTCATGATGATCATACGACACTGATTTCACACTAGATCTTCTTAATCAGACCACAACTAAATATAACTCAGGACCGTCAGCAGCGATCAACTCAGGAGATTACAAATACCAAGTCATTCCTACAATTTTCCTTTTAAATAAATAAGAAGAATTCCATTCTCGAAATCTACAATATGCTCCGCAGAAAACACGAACTCTTCCAACAATCTATTAGAGACTTCTCGAAGTTCTTTTCAACAAACGAACAGTCTTCCCATAGTCAATCTAGTCCTAGAATGTCCACGCCGAAGAAAATCGTCATCGTCGGGGGTGTCGCGGGTGGGATGTCAGCCGCAACTCGAGCTCGTCGTCTTGATGAACACTGCTCTATCACAGTATTTGAGCGAGGGCCGTATATCAGTTACGCCAATTGCGGAATTCCATACGCACTCGGCGGTGTGATCAAATCCGACTCCTCGCTGGTTTTACAGACTCCCCAAGCTCTCAAGGAACGCTTCAACATTGACGTCCGGGCAAACACCAAAGTTTTGTCAATCAACCGAACCGACCGCACTGTAGAAGTACAGCCCGTCGGGTCAGAATCAGTGGAGACAATTTCTTACGACAAACTCATTTTGGCTATGGGTGCAGAGCCATTTCGCCCACCAATAGATGGTATCGAATTACCAAATATCTTTATGCTCCAAACTATACCTGATCTCCAGAAAATCAGAGACTTCCAGTCTCAGCACAACTGCAAGCACGTGGCGATCATTGGGGGAGGGTTCATAGGTCTGGAAGTGGCGGACTCTCTCCGAGAGCTTGGTCTTGAAGTCAGCATTATTGAATACGCACCTCATGTATTCCCTCCTTTGGACGCGGACATGGCTGAGCCACTTCACACGGAGATCAAACGAAACGATGTCAAGCTCTTCCTCAACGCCAGGATTCAGAGCATCGAAGCGCCGAAAGATGGTGTGTCCAGCTGTATCAAGCTCGCTGATCGACAATCTGTCCTGTCGGACTTGGTGCTTGTCATGGTTGGCATACGAGCCAGAACCAAGATCGCTGAAGAGGCTGGCCTGAAAGTAGGAAAAACCGGGTTATCAGTCAATAACTACCTTCAAACCTCGGATCATAATATCTATGCAGTTGGAGATATGATCGAGACCGAGAACCGCATCGCTGGCCACCCCTTGCAGCTTGCACTTGCTGGACCAGCAAATCGACAGGGCCGCCTGGCAGCGGACAACATTTTCGGTAGGAAGATCGCCTATCGTGGAAATGTCGGCACATCAGCCTGTAAAGTTTTCAACCTCACTGTTGCCAGCGTTGGACTGTCAGTGAGGGCTCTGCAACAAATGGGATTTGATCCTTTATGGATCACAGTTCACCCTCCGGATCATGCTGGTTACTACCCTGGTTCACACGCCATGACGCTGAAACTTGCTTTCGAGAAGAAGACGGGCCGAATTCTCGGTGCCCAAGCCATAGGAATCTCAGGAGTAGACAAGCGTATCGATGTCCTAGCAACTGCGATGCAAGCTGGAATGACGGTCTTCGACTTGGAGCACTTGGAGCTGGCTTATGCACCTCCTTACGGGTCGGCGAAAGATCCCGTCAATATGGCTGGTTTTGTGGCCAGCAATATACTCCGTGGAGACGTCGAAATCGTTCACCCAGAGGATTTGAAGAACGAGCCCGCTGATGTTCAAATCCTTGATGTGCGTTCACTAGACGAATTTTCTCGCGGCCATCTTGAGAAGGCATTGAACATACCGTTGAATGACCTCCGAACGAACCTTGCAGCGCTTGACAAGGGAAAACGCATTGTTGTGTACTGTGGTGTTGGATACCGTGGTTATGTTGCATATAGAATTTTGAAGCAGATGGGATATGAGATTGTCAATTTGGATGGAGGATACAAGTCGGTTGTTCAAGGAGGATTCAACCAAGTGCAAAAGTGAGAAAAAATACTTAGCGATTATGGCACTGATTTAGGTTTACAAATTAATTTTTGAGATGTGGTTTTGTGACATAGTGCTTTCGAGGAATAAAGCACAACTCCATAGATAGAGATCTTGATCCGATAATCGTGGAAGAGAGCCAACACCACCACTGACGATGTGCACCAGAACGGAGCATTACATATCACTGCCCTCGCTCGATCCTACCAAATCAGGCGCCGATTATCACTTTCATAATCGCTAGGGCGATTTCAACGGCTTTGTTGCCAGAGGCATAATTCCTCTACTCATAGCCAACGAATCGAGCCCGCGGGTGTAGACTACCTTCGTTTTTGTGCCCGCGGTCTCGCCACCCTTCCAAGGCAGCGCGGCAGAAAATTCTTCAGTACCGTATTATCTGGCATATAGCGCCACTCTCGCTGTGGCCGCCATCTCGACTATACCGCCAGGTCTAATTGTATCACCTTAACTTCGCGTATGTTATATCGCCATGGCGGTATAAGATTTCCAAGCAAAGGTACTCACAGCTCGCGTATTTTAGGTGTAAATAGAGGGGTTTAAGAGCATATATTCTGGTGATATTCTATCCATTATTCCTCCTCAACATCTGCCATATCCTCGTCCTCCTCTCCTGACTCTTCGGAAGAGTCTAGCTCTGAGTCTGAGTCAAAAGCACTCTCTATATCATTCCCAGTATCTATTATGACGTCGGCTTCATTCTCTGCCTGTGTAGCCTCCTTCTCGTGCCTTGAAATATACGTGCTTTGAACCACAATTGTGTCTCCATCGATGTCGTCGTCGTCAAGAATGATCTCGGGATCGGAGGAGGAAGGGAGAGAAGTGTAGTCGCCGACAGTAATATCAGGGAGGTCTCGAATCTTTAACTCGTTGTCTTCAGAGCCGTCGGGGTTCAACGATAAACCAAGGTTTCGGAAGGTGCGAATAATGGTGTCTCGATGCTCAGTATGTATGCGCCTCCAGGCTTCTCCTACCCATTGAGTAAGGAGGATTCTGCGGTCCACGACAGTATACTCATTGTTGTTCCATTTCTCGAGGTTCTGATCAATGTGAATCTCTTCTAGTTCCTTGATTATTGCCTTCAAAAGTGAGTTAATGGAAACATCTAGTACTTGGACGTAGCCAGTACAGCCGCTAGGAATAAGAGACAAGGTAACATTCAACCTCTTGAATTTAGTGCGTATCTTCTCGTTGAGTCTCTCTTCTTGTAGTCTCTTCGCTTTTGCAATCGCAGATTCGTTGGCAGGCACCTTCTTTCCGGTGTGTTTGTGAGGGGCAAAGGCGTCGAGAACGAGAAGACGAGGTTCTTGATCTGAGAGAGCATATTCCGACGCATATGCGTAGTCTTGTCGAATCCAATCGAGGAAATTAGTAGAGTTGGCGTATGCTTTATCGTTCCAAATCACCTTCACACTAGTATCGTACTGCTTCATCTCTAGCTGTCGATTCTTGTTTCCCTTCCCCGGTTTTCCCTTGAACATAAGAAGAGGTTTGCACCGCGCCACTCCATCTGCGAAGACGATAACTTGTAGTGAAGCTTGTCGCTTTTCCCAGCCACCTCTAGCTGTTCTTAAGGTAACAGTTCTGGCGCCTTTAGAGGCGTACGTACGGCCTTTTTGGAACTCAAAAGCGAGCGGGGTTTGGTCCATATTCGAGATCTCAGAGAGCTTATACCTTCCAACAACAGGTACAGTTATCGGGCGAGGTTTTCCACAGTCTGAGTCAGGGTTGATAACAGTGTTCCGACGATTATATTACAACCAACGAACAATTATGGCTCGCAACTCTTCGGGGGCCTTCTGAGCTCGTTTAGTGCCTGCGCAGAAAGAGATATCATGGCGGTGTTTAAAACCAGTCAACCAGCCAGCGGACCACCGGAAACCCAAGTACAGATTCAAGCCTCCTTCCCTACGAATTACTCGCTCAGGATGAAGCTCACTATACACCTGTTTCGCATTCCGAATTAACCATTTCGCAGATATCGCTCGACCTTTGAGGCGTGCCTCATCAAACCGTTCCTTCAGCTTTAACTCCATATCTAGCTCCTTCACTTTGCCCCATGGCTTACGGACTCGGAATGTACCCTTCTTTTGCTGTAAAATCTCGCTCTTCTTCTTGATCCAACCCCGGAATGTTGAGCGTGGGATGCAAAGCTTACGAGCCGCATATCGAACGGTGATTCTTTCGTCGGTACTATCTTTGAGTGTTCGATACGTACTCTCCCAGTATGAAATCGCAGCTAACTTGTACTCTCGAGAATAGGAATATCGCCGTCTAGTCACATAATCGTCGTAGTCGGTATCAGCAAGACCATCAAGCTCGTCCTCAACCCCTCCATTAGTCTGAATAATCGGCCGGTCGATACGCTCTTGATCTCCCGGCTCTCCTATTCCTTCCTCATCATTCCGAATTCGCCATTCAGCTAGCGCCTTGATCGTTTCCTGTTCGTTCACTCCCCCAATATACTTGCGGCCAAGAACACGTTGAGAGCGAGGTACTGCTTCCTTTGCAGAGGGGCCACGGCGAAGGCGAGGTTTAGGTGGTTGGAGAAGGCCTTGCAGATTCAAGGTAGCTTGCCCTGGTGGTAAAGGACCTGCAGGAATGCGAGGAATTAAAGGCATATTAACAATACCATACAAAGGTGCAATTAGAGGATAGAGAGTCTAGTTACAGTTGGCGGAATCGAACATTTAAAAGGAGGTGTTTTGGTGGGGATTCAGGGGGAAATTATGATCTACAGCGCCACTCTTGACCACAGCGCCAGGTCCAAACCTATCAAAATACTACCGAAAAGTTAATTCGCCATGGCGCTGTATGCCAGATAATACGGTATTTCTACAGCGATACACTGATCCAGGAGGTATCAGGAACGTGTAAGATATACTAGAATTCAGCGAAGGAAGACTCTTAATATCTCGATCGCTTTTCCGCGAGAACCATGATGGTCGTCAATTGGATAATGATATTACAGAATGGGTCATGCCGTCACGCCAAGATGTAATGCATTAGGATGTTTAAGCTTGAAGGATGGCGGCGCTGGAGAGGTGAGCTGTAGATAATCTATGAGAGAGTTTACATCTGTTGTGCACGCTCAAGATCACCATTTGAAAAAGCAACGAGGCATTCGCGGGCCCACTCAAGTGCGCACAAAAGAATTGGAATTGCAAGTGAAACAACTGTCGAAGATTCTTGGACAGATATATTGTGTATAAGAGTCTGTCTAGATCGTATATGAAATTTTTGTAAACACGCGAAGATCAAACCAGACGACATCTGTCAGAAGCCTTCTATTAAACCAAAAATGCCGAAAATTGCAATGTAATGCCCTACAAATTTGCCTCCTTAGCCCCTTACTTTAGAGTTACTACTAGATTTACTAACTTATAAAAGTCTATATATGTTATTATCTTACTAATGTATATACCGTTAGACTATAATTTTAACCGAATTATAAGTCATTAGAATCAGTAACGATCGCCTTCCATTTATGTTAGCGTAGGGAACAATTTTCAGTGGTGCGGTTTTATTCAGTTGTAAAACAAGTACTCCCGTTTTAACGTCATTACTAACCCCTTTAAGAGCTAAAATAGCTACTTAGTATATACTTAAGCTGATTTTGCTATATGCTTAAGTTATTTAAGCGGTTTAAGCCGAGCTTAAGCCGAGCTCAAGAATACTTACCCTCGACTCAAGTTAATGCGGTAGCTACTCACGTTTAAATACTAAAACAGAACTAGCGAGAAGAAAAAAAAGTTTGAGTCTAACTTCTGTAGTATTTGGAATATAAGGTTAGTTTGACAAAGCAGCGGCGAAGTTGAGGAAAAACAGCGATGCGCTAAAGATACGGGAAGTGAGGATTTGTTTGGATAGCACTCCTAACGAAGGAAGAATGCAGAAACAATACAATTCCACTTGTTAAACCCGGTAGTCTATGCCGCCTTGGGTTCAAAAAGCCAATTTTTAGATTTTAAATAGTTGCATGCGATATGGTCGTTAAGATGTTAATTGTTCACACTTCGTCGGAGCCGCACCCCGCTCACAGAGCACCACAGCTTTGAGGCATCAGCAAACTCGAGGCCCAAAGCTTGCCGCGAAAGATTGGTTAAGGTATGGTTTGTGGCTAATTATTTAATTATGACTAAACATTTCCACCAACCACTGGAACAACTCCTACAGTCATCTCCATCTTCGACCTCAGAACAAACACCAACAACCACCCCGCACCCTCTACCAAATATCCAAGTACCTCTTAGATGACAAAGTTCACGAAATTATCACTAATATTCAGCTCCCACTCCTTGCTCTGATCGTTGCTCAATTCCAAGAACTTATCTACACGAGCTTGCACCTCTGGCCTTGAGGCCAAAACCGCGAAAGCAGCTTGGTCCTTAGCCAACATCTCCAGGGTAGGTGCTTGCTGAGCAACAGATTGCTTCGTTGCTGCGAGAGCTTCCACGTCGAACTTGGCGATACGTGTCACGAGAGTATCGATATGTTTGCGAAGAGCGGACGCGGTTGTAAAATCTGAGTTGACCCAGCCTATGCGTGCAGCTTCTTCACCGTTGAATTGAACAGAGGAGAGTAGTTTTCTAGAGATGAGTTAAGTGCAATGCTCCGAAGAGAGTTGTGGGAATTGACACTTACTCCATACTCCTGCCAGGCCCAACAGATTGAACAAGCCACTGCACAGCACCGACATGAATTATCCCAGACGCCGCCTCGGGTGCACTGATGATAGCTTCAGGTCCTGCAAAACGCATATCCACTACAAAGAAAATGACAGTCAGTACTGCAATTATTGTAAAGTACAGAGAGCCAAAAAGTTCTGCATATATTCCACGAGATGGCAGGTGTCAAATGTATCAAATCGTACAAGGAGGAGCATAAACTCGGAAAATACCTACTGTGATTTGCATGCTCATCTCCAGCCCCCCAAGTTCGACCATTGATCTCTGCTACGAAAATGACGGGTAGCGTTGACAAGAGATTGAGATTCTCGTAGTACTTGTTTAACGCATCGGCGGCGTCGACAGAAGCCGGTACAGGGTTTGACACGCTGAGAAGATGCAGGTCGATGCCAGCGATGAAGAAGTCTTGGACGTCGCTGGAGACCACGACGATTTTTGGAGTGGTTGAGGTGGTGTTCTGGAGGGAGAGGAGGTAGGCGTTGAATTCTTGGATTAGTTCCGCGGTCCAGATATTGACGGGGGGGTTGGAGACTGTGATGCGTGTTGCGCTGCAGGAGGGGTTGATACATGATCTTTTGAGGAATTGGTAAGGGAATGTATCATTTCTTTTGAGAGCTGAGGTGATGGGACTAGTAACCGACAGGGCTGCCAGGCTGAAAAGAAGGATGATGTTTCGGTACATGATTAATTGAATGGGTGTGAGTAGAAGCCTCAGAGAAAGGGTGGATATTCAAAGTAGTCAAAGCCAGTTCACTTGCGAGAATAGGGTTGGTTATATATTCGATTTCTACACGGGACTGAACCCACCAGGAGAAGAACACAAGGCCGTCGATGGTCGGCGATAGCTTATACAAGGTCGCTTGAAAATCCACTCTAGATGGCTTCATTTCCACGACCACGAAGAAATGGGAGTAAATATTACAAATATCAAGTGAAAAACTGTCGATTTCCAGCATCCACCTCTGAAAGTCGGTGTAATTGAAAGAGAAGCCCGAACATCTGTAGCATCTGATCATACAAAATAAAGGCGTGCACGGCTTTCCAATCAAAGTTCATGGTGGCGCCAAGTCCCTAGAAGGACTACTGTGCGTAGTTTTAGTCAGGGAATATATCGGCAAACTTCAAGGTTTCGGACATTTCGAAAAATGAAGCCGACTGCTCTACCAGAAGTGGGGATGAGCCCTCATGATTAGTGAACCGTTATCATTAATATTATCATCTAAGCTATCATTTATCCTAAGAAGCAGAACATGACTGGATGAACTTTGAGTTGAGTTTGAGTTTAAAGTTAAGTCTATGCTTCGCTGAACTTAAACTTGAAAAATATTTCTTGCGCTTATTCAAAGTGCAAAGGCGCTTTTGAGGTTTCAACCTTGATCCAACTCAAAGTTGGTCCTTGAAAACTTCTGCAAGACGTATATTTACAATGCTGATGATCGACCATTCCTATGCTGCTTGTTGTGTTCAAATCTTTCCTTGTAGAAGACAAAAGTTATAATAGATGGACTTTTCCTCCATCGCTGTGGATCTTTATCATTTGGCCAATCATTCCTACGAATTTAGATGCCCAAAAGTTTCTCGAACTAGTGTGGCCTCTATGGGCAGGCGGCGCAACCCGAATGGTTCTTGATGTAGTCTTGAGATCTGCAGAACAGCCAAAATTATGCCGGTACTTCTTTCGATGCTAGGACAAGGTCTAATTCTTGGTACATTACGTCCACTGAGCTGCCTTGTGGGTTAATAAGCAGCTCTCCTTGCGGTGCTGTAAGCTATGCATTAATGCCGACGAATGATGCGTGTAGATGGCTTTGCCCATGTAAGTTACGAGTGAGGTGCTGCGTGTCCCCCCCTACGTCGTGTTCACGTAACAAATTAGCAGAAAGAAAGTCTTGAGATTTCTTTTGGGGGTATTTTGCGTCCCATTTCCCTGGAAAATGCAGCCGAGCGAGTCGCCCGTCTTTCGAGATATCGTTCTCTCACGAGTAGATTATTTACTGGGACGAACGTCCATTGAGATGTTCGATCTCAGCAGTCATAGCACCAAATGGTTCTAAATCAAAACTTGATATTTAGCTTTTGTTTATAAGCCCTTATTTACAGGTGGCTTGGATTATTACAGAAAGAATGGCAAAAGAAAAACAAAGAGAGTAGAGAGAATATTGAAACGGAGTCTCTGGGAGGTTCTATGTTAATTTAGCCTAAAATGCAAGCGACAATAGACGAAGAGGTTGCAGGTAGTGACAAGCATAGTGACAGGAAGACCTCTCCAGTTCCACTGACATTCTAGCAAAAGGTGCTTCGCGGCGTTAGACTTCGTATTCTCAAGCTTTGGTGTCGAAAAAGTGGGCTACCTTTTTGTCATTTTTATCCCAGAACCAAAAACAGACAAAGTTTTGCCAGCACTCATTCCCAGTATCGCTATGTATTAGACAATTAGTTACTCTATTAGGGAACATGGTCAAGGGCAGAGGAAATTATCAGCACACTTGAAGTCTCAGTTGTAAACTTCGGCAGACAGCTCAAACCATGTATTTGTACAATTTCCAGGGGTATAACTAAGGGGCACGAACAGACAAAAGAGTGTTCGATATGATTTGGAGTAGGGAAAATTTTGATATACGGTCGCGGGGGTATTTGTCCTGGAGCCATTGAGGTGCTCTCATATATGCACTTTACAGCCGCAAAACCCATATGATGCAGCCTTTCAATGGCTTTTACTTTAATTCTGTCATTCATCATTCCGCGAGCCTAATCTTATCATACAAAACAATCAACTGTCCGCTACACTTTCTTAACAGCCCAGAAACAGGTATCCAGATTGCACAATGCAGCATACCAAAACCCAAATCTCAACAGAGGCATACCAATCACCCCAAAAACTCTGCATCATTCCTCGGGCATAAACTCAAGCTCTCCACCTTCGTACTCCTCCAATACTTCAAGGAAGCCCGGATGGAAGTTCATCCATTTCGCCATTATCTGGGTCGTGGCCTTCTCCCCCTTCCAGGTATAATCTCCAAGCTCAATGTCATTTCCTAGCAGCGAGTTGCCCCAAATCTTTATCGCTGCCCACCGATCACGGTCATGAACATGTTTGAGAGGCGCGGCATCTTTCTTTGTGCCAGTGATCATGCTCTTGATTTATAATGCTTTGCTTGCCGAGAATCCCTCTGTTGACTTTTCCCCTTTCGCTGGTTAGCTTTAGTCTCCGGACGTGAGCAACTACTGCTGTAACTTGAGCAAAGCGTGAGCATGCCTGGGCCGAGGGTGAGCAGAACCTCTCCTGTGTGCCCCGGCTACGGAGTACCGTTTCCTTACCGAACTTTACCAAACGCAAGGAGGTACGACTAAAGGGAGGGCTTAGCGCTGCGGCGCGAGGCATACACACCAAAATTAATATACGTTTTTATATCACTGTTAAGACCATTTCCGTGCTAGCATTTAATTAGCCTAAAAATATTACCTGACTTTGTATATGTAATAATGTAAGGCTTTTTGAAATGAATATTATTAGTACGAACTCAAATATAGCCCCATTGCGGGGACGTATTTATGGTCGTCCTACCCTGATAAGGATTATTTACTTCGATTTGACAGAGCCTAATTAGATTACTTACTTCTTGTCCCTTCGTGCCTTTGAAATACCTTCGTACCTGCAGGCTCTCTTTAAACGCCGAGGGGGTTGGGAGGGGAGTCTGAGGGGTGGGGCTAGGGCACCCCTCAGTAAGGCACATAGTGCCTTGTAACTGATTGAAAGTATTACATTTATTAAGTACGTTAATATAGTATCAGGTTAAGAAGAATACTAATGCTAAAGAGAGAGCTTTCGGGGTCGTGCTGGCTAGGCTAGCACACAGGTACAGTACCTACCTAGCCAGGCAGGTAGGCGATTTATGCTCACATGACTGTGCATGACCACCTGATCAGCCTTGCCCAGGAGGCTCGAACAAGGCTAGATCCGTAGCTGCATGAAACTTAGGCACAGCTGAAGTTGCCAGGCTACCTCTACCTCGCACTGCTGCGATAAAGTCGACGAATTTTCGATTACATTGTTTCCGCCATCATACCATGGATCCCGGAACAGCGCTCGCCATAGTTGGATTAGTTCTCGACGGCGTAAAGGATGTCTATGCATACTACAGTACATGGAAGGATCGTGACCAAGAGGTTGCCGAAGTTCGGAGAGCTTTACTCTGGCTGATAGGTCTTTTCCGGTCCATCCAAACAACGCTGGCAAGCAAGAATCTTGACAAGGGCAAAGTTAGCATGATTTGCAACTCGGTGAAAGAGTGTGAGGCGGTCATGGTAAAGCTGCGCAGGAGACTGAACAAAGTGAAGAGCGAGACCCCCCCTGACAGTTTCATAGCGAAGTTAAGCGATCAAGGGCGGAGAGCTATATATCCATTTCAGAAAGGAACGATGGTAAGGCTTTTGGAGTCAACGGAGAAGATAAGGGATCAAATGCATGTGGTCGTTGCATTACTACATCTGTTGAGACTCCCCAATCCTGACGCGGAAGATCCTGTCTAATGTTCTGATAGGGACACAAGCACCAGAAGTCTAGAGGCTTTGGAAGATCTTGATAGGAAGATCACAAGTGTCTCGGGAACTGTGGAAAGGATGAGTGACGTCATTATAGATAAGGCACAGGGCAAGTTCCTTACCGGGTACATGTGTTTGGCCTTGCTGACACTGATTCTAGCACAAATCTACAAGAATGTGATGCATTGTTTGAATCCATCAGATCAATCCGAAATACACGAAGCTGCCTTACGACGACATGAGGCCGGTACTGGGCAGTGGTTTTTGGTTTTAGACACCTTTCAGAACTGGAGAACAGATCCAGGAACCTCTTTGTGGCTTTGCGGGGAAAGTTTGTAACTCACCACACATCCATCAAAATCTTGATCTCGCTGATTATAGAAAGTCGGTTGTGGTAAGACTGTGCTGTTCTCATCCATTGTGCAATCAGTTCAAGGAACCCAGCAGTCCCTCGGCTTTACATGTAGCTCCGCATATTTCTATTGTCTTTATAGGAAAGGTGCCCAGCATGATCTTTCACTTATTTTACGGACTTTCATTGCGCAGTTATGCCCTCGAGATCAGATCCCTTCTTCCCTGAAGAAATTGTACGATCATCACAGTAGCAAGTTTCCGCCTAGTGTGCCTTCAGATGATGAGCTGAAGGATACACTCCTGGCTCTGATTGGTAAACCAAAGGATGCTCCTAGCCCAATCTCGAAAAACCGGGAACTTCAACTTACGCCCAAATATCTGTTCGTTGATGCTCTCGACGAGCTGCCATTGGGTTCCAGCAGAGATCATATCATCACATATCTCGACGAGCTGGCAGCCATACACATCCCGAACTTGCATATTCTTGCTACAAGTCGAAATGAATCAGACATAAGAGCGGGTCTTCATTCTTGGGATACCAATCTTGTTATTGACAAGAAAAAGGTCGCCGAGGATATGAGATTATATGTCGCAAGCGAAGTCAACAAGCATAAAGAAATGTCTCTTCAAAAAGATGCCATCAAAGATCTCATACTGCGATGCTTGGTTGAGGAAGGCAACGGAATGTAGGGTCTTGAGATCGGATTTTCATACAGCTGCTTACAGTTGCAGGTTTCGATGGACGGCACTTCAACTCGAAGAGCTGAAAGCTCTCCGTCCAATGAAACCCCGAAGTATCAACCAAGCACTCCGAACCCTGCCTAGTGACCTTGATGAGACGTATGAACGGATCCTCAGCAAAATTCCAGCTGGCAACACCACGGAAGCTTTGAGTATTCTCAGGTGGATATCATTCGCGGCTCGTCCTCTGTTCGTAGAAGAGATCATGGAGATTTGTGCGGTAAGGTTAAACGAAGACCCAGAATTTGATAGTGAGGAGCGCTACCAACCTCGAGACATCTTAGACGCCCTGCCTGGTCTCATCACTATTAATCCTCCATTGAAGAGCTCGAAAAGCCCCATATATGGTCTTCACACAGTGACCTTTTCGCACTTCTCAGTCCAGGAGTACCTCACGGGCAGCCGGATTATCTCTTCCGCAGCACGATACTATGCCTTAGAAGCAGAATACTCGAACCATTTTATCGCACGGTCTTCGATTGCGTACCTGTCTTGCTGTAACTTATTCGATCTGAGAAAAGAAGACTTCCCGCTTCGAGGATACGCTTGGGACCATTGGGCTTGGCATGCTGCGTACCAACGAAATAAAGATACGGAAGAGCTTGTTGCCGATGCCGAAGCTCTTACTACCTCGATTGGGCACTCAAACATGCAGGACTGTCGCATTGCTTTGCAGCATCTGAAGGCTCGCCTGTCATATGTTGCTGAGTGGCGCCCGTCGACAGCACGGAGAGCCAGAGAGCAGGAACATGCATTGCGGCTGCCATTCTTCTTCCAGGAGTTCGAAAGCGAAGTTTGGGAGAAAGAATACAAATTCGACCATCAATCCTTACCTGCATACAAGTTCCGTCCTGTGAGGCCAGAAAATGCAGAGATCCATCTTTTAGAGCTTTTCCCCTCGTCCAAGAGATACGGCGAGATAAGATGTCGGATATTTCATGTTTTACTTGACTCTAACCCAGGTTACGATGGCGTGTCGTACGCCGGAAGACCAAACGATACTATTGGAACAATCCGAGCAAATGGTCTTTTGCTTCAAATGCCCAGAGCACTCGTTCAAGATCTTCGAAACCTGCGAGCGAAAACCGGGAGCCAAGGACGAGTGCTGTTCCTTTGGGATATCCACTGGAACAACAGCCCTTATTTGGTTAACTGGCAGCTCAGACTAAATTCTAGAATCTTCAAACAAGCACAACAGGTGGCTATCGGACTTGGGGATAAGAGCGAAAGGGACCACGGTGCGATTGAATTTGTGCGGGAAATTGAATCAATTTGTGCTTCGAGAATAGACACAGCAGGTTCTTTGCCGGCGATTGCAACTAGTAATCACAAGAGCTTATCGGAAGGCATTGGTTTTGCAATTTTGCAGCTGTTCCAGCGGCCCTGGTGGAGGAGAATGTGGCCGGTACAAGAGCTCATGCTTCCACGAAAGGCAACTTTGTACTATGGAGACGAGTCCATCACATTCGACAGCTTCCAAAAGTTATTCTCGAGCCAGCAAACGATTAAACATCTGATCGGGGTTCAGGATTATTCGGTTCTAGTGTCGGATCGGGCTTGGATGGGAGCTCAACGAATTTCCCTCCTAAGGGGTCGCTATTTTCTTGGCCACCACCCAACCTTGCCAGAGCTACTGTGGGCTACAGAATTTCATCTTGCGAAGGACCGTGTTGACAAAGTGTATGCTTTGTTTGGGCTGCTGGAGCCTGAAGAGCAGGACTCCGAATTCCTTGCTCATGATGCGTCAAAGTCCGACGAGGAGAATTTCGTCAACGTCGCTGTTCACATCATAAATCGATACCGAGATCTGGATATTTTATCATATGCAAGTCATCATCGGCCACTGGAATCTTTGATGCCATCCTGGGTCCCTGATTTTAGCATCCCGGGAGATGATGTCCGGCCGCTGGTTGAAGGGACTTTTGGCCTTCCTGGATCTTCAAATATGTTCAATGTCAGCGGCAGCAAGTCAGACCACCCCAAACTAGCAAGGAATTCTCGAAGCTTGATCGTTCATGGATATTCATTTGACGATGTTCGGATATCGTTTCGCGCCTTCGATGATTCAGAGTCTGGGGTCTCGCTGTTGGATCTGTATACTACTGTCAAGCAGACCCGGGCCGAACTCACACTCGAGACTTTCTGGAGAACTGTTCAAGCGGGCCAAAAAGACGGCCTTCGTTTAGAGACGGTGGAGCGTGATATTGCAGAATCTACTTTGAGTCGGAATGAATGTCCGGAATCTGGGTTCTGCAAAGGCAGACGACTAGTCCTTTCGTCAGAGGGGCATCTATGTTTGGCTCCTGTGCGATCGCAGGTCGGTGACAAAATTGTCGTTCTCGTTGGAGGAAAGGTTCCGTACATATTGAGAAAGACGGACGAGGGATTCGAGATTATCGGTGAAAGGTATGATGGTACTTCGTCGCCGAATGTGTGCATGTTGCTAATCGAATCCCCTAGTTACGTTCACGGGATTATGGATGGAGAGATTTTGAGTTCATTCGCAGCAAACAAAGGAGCTGGCGAGGATTTCCGCATCTTCTGAGTCAATCAGCCCGGTAAGATCCTGGATAAACGCGGAGTCAGTTAGTATAGGCTCTCTTTTGAGGCGTCTTCGAGCGCTCTTGTAGATAGATAGGTGGAACTGCATTAGTACTTACTTATGAGCTTGAGCAGCCTGAAATTTGATGAAAGGTCAATGGATATTTTCTTTTTTCGAATAAACTTGCTGTATTCTTGCGTCGAGACTGCATGCACCCTAAGAGAGTGTTGCAGAAATACGGTATAGGAAAGTATTTCCTGCCCAATAATTTGCAACGCTTGACGCCCGGCTCATGTGGCCATCACAGCATGGCAGTTTGCCGTGCAGAAGGTGTCCGACAGCAAAGAGGTAGCTGCGCCGAGTCGGGCTTTCCAAGCGATTGACTCAAAGTGGAATATAGGCACCAGCCTTTTACTTTCATTGCCATATTCTTTTACTAACTTACGGGTCCAGAACAGTATTCAAGTCACAAATTTCCACTTCCGCAAGTCGTTCGTACGTTCATTCTCTAATTTGTACCTTCATGAACAAATTGAGCACTTCTGTTCCCTCCGCCCTAGCCTATCTAGTAAATTGATTTGAGTTGCTTGACGATTGGCACCCTTACGTAGCTGGGCGACTTGAGTGCAACAATAGTAAGGTCCTGACGTTTCCTTGCCGCCCGGCAGGAGATTTCTCGGAAGGACCTCGCCGAATGGGACGCGAGTGCGCGAGCTTGAATCCAGAGTGCCGACCAAGCACGGGTTCGACAGCACAAGCAGATAATGTTGATCTCGAACAAAGTTTTTGTTCCTGTGAATCAGCAGCCAACCACTTATGAAAGTGTACTTGAGGCTTGGGAAGGAGCTCTAGAAGCCATGGGCAACTTGGCTCAAGGCATATCACAACGGGTGTTAGACAGCGAAGCTCTTCTTTGTATTTCAGCTTGGCACATGTATCCCGATGTGGTGGTATTGAGGGAAAGCCAAAATCGATAAAGCAAAAAGATGACCTCTTCTCAGAGACCGCACTTGCCGAAGCCTAAATTTCCAAGACTTAGAAAACTACAAAGTCAGAACTACATGCACGGCTTCACAAAGAGATTAAGTAAGCTAAGTAGCTTTAATAGTCTCAGAGCAGAAAACAACAGGGCGATCACAGTAATGCTTAGAGCCACCCTTAAATTAATTTTACTTCTGAAAAAACAACAATAAACGATGGAATTACGAAAGAGTCTTATCAAGGGATTTGATAGTAAGCTTGAGGGCGGAGTGTGCATCAGTTTGCCTACAATTTAGGTTACCGATAAACATTAGTAAACTTTGCAGAGAAAGAGGGGACAAAAGACAAATATGATTGATAGACTATAATAGGCGATGTCTAATCTAGGCGCAAATTCCAGTCGGAGTATCGATCGCCGCAAGTGGAGTTCCGGTTCTGGCGAATGCCAACGCAGAACTTTCTGCAACACATGGTATTGCACTGGATTGGTCGATGAAAGGCAGTGTAGGACAAAATGATGTGGACAGCTTGGAGGAGGTATTTGCAGTGGAATATAAAGTACTCAAGCGAAGTTGGTTGGGGAAAAACATAAAACTGCAGAGCAAAGTTCCAGACTTTAGAGGTGGCTCCACGTACGCTAATGATGACGATGAATCGGACGATGACGAACCTAACGCTCAAATGGCGAGTCTAGATGTGGTTGGTGTTGTGGATGAGGACTTCTTCTTCGGTGCAACTTTCGCTGGGCAGAGACCGCGAATTACGCAGAGTGGATTTGTGTACTATCCATAAACATCGGGTCATTCTGTGTCACTCATCTCTATTAGCACCGAGCAGTCTATCTACCCTATTCATAGTCTCGTACAATCATGATTCATGGTGTATCTATTTTATATAAATTCCGCTCCGTGATCAAGTCCTTTCTGCAGTGTACGCACCCCCCCCTCCCCAGCCAGCGCCCAGCCACTCCAAGCCTCCAAGCCTCCAAGCCTCCACTTATCCTTACATTTTTAAGCAAATGCCAGTGATTATCCTTGCCTAGCTTTTTTGCATGGTGGTTTCAAGCCTAGCATTAAATACAAGTTGGCTAAGCTAGGTAAGGCAGGGGTTTTCAGGGGATTCTACTATCCCCCCCGCCCCCCCTCCCCTAAATAGAGGGCAATTCTCCACAATTCAGGCAAACTTTACTTGAGTGGTTAAACTGCCCTGTCGGCCCTAGACACAAGCCAGATTATGTGCCAGATTATGGTCTATTATCTGAGTAACTATAAATACAAGCTACTTTTATAATTAAATACAAAGATCAATTGTTATAAGCGAGCTATTTGATTAATTATAATTTTTATTATTATTATATTATATGACTAAGTATTGCCGCTTAGGCCATTGAATTCGGCGGGTTTAGTCGCTGTTTTATGCAGCCTTAACCGCTCCCTACACTCTACTGTGGTGGGGAAAACCATCAGTCGGTCTGTGTCACCTGACCGGATAGGCTCTTTCTATATAAAAGAGATTAACACTTATAAACAACTCAGTAACACAAAGCTTTTATAAAATTTTATCTAATAATTTTTTTCCACCTCCCCTCTCTTAACCTTTTACACTCTTTCGATATATATTATCTTTAGTTTCGATCGATTCGCAATTTCCTAAACCTAGGATCTCTCCCGTACCTCACTACATGCTACCTCTCTTGTTGTGTGGTTTATTAGGCTTCGTCCCTCTCACACTGCCTGCAGCGTACGTGCCTCGGTTCATGTAAAAGCGATAACAACTACGTCCCCTGCTAAAATTACTGGTTATTATCTTTATTTATCCAAATTATCTAAGAGCCAGAAATAGCATCCTGCTTATCAGTTATAGCAGGCCTCGTCTATCTCTGTTTTAAGGCCGCTCCCAGCTATAAAAGCCTCGCAGTTTCCGCCTACCCTCGATCTCTAGCAACTACCGCTTCTCTTTTGCACACTCTTTTCTATACTATTCTCTCTTCACTTTCTCTCAAACTCTTAACGAGTCCTGCGGCCGTAGCTGCCATTCCCTCCTTCACGAAGACTCTCTAAGATTATATTCTCTTAGCCGCCCTCCACATCTACACTACTACTTTACACTTCGATTCTACACTTATTCCTCCTTCACCCAACTTCTCCGCGTTTTTCCTCTTAAAGCCCTCGGACCTCGAACACTCGATAGTTCTCGTGTCTTCTCGCTGCCCTCGATAATAACTACGATCTCCTTCCCTGCGAATCACCTTCGAAGTTTATTCTCTCTTCGCCGCCATCTCTATCTCTATTACCCCTCTGCAACTCGACTCTTCACACGACTGTCCACTCATAAACTCGAACTCAACCGACCATCATATCGTCAGGCTACGTCGACGCCGAAGCATTTACTCGATCGAACCCCGACTCTTCGAAACCTCCTCCCTCTTTCTTTTCTTACTCTTAGCGGCGGACACCCTCGCTGCCTTTAAGGCTTCTTAAGCCTGTCCAAGATCATAGCACCTACTATCTAAGTGCTAGTAAAGCACACCTTTAACATCTTCGAGAATATCCTTAGAAAACGCACCTACGCTAATCGGGTGTTAAAGGAGAGAGAGGAGCAGATGCCGAGCGGGGAAGATTATAATTAGATGGAGGTTAATTAAATAATAACCCGATTATATAGCCGCTGAACGCCGAAGATACTAAGGCTAGTCTCTACTCGCTAGACAGATATAAATAAAGCACGCTTCCTAGACTTATATTTTAGCTGATCAGATTTGCTAACTCAGGATAGGTCTTGTAAACATCGTTATTTAAGGAACTGGCGCACCGCCATTCGCAAGAAGAATTACGGCGAAAGGAAGATGATGTTGTTCCTCTACTAGATCTGTAAGACCTCCTCGGCGAGCAGGTGGAAGCTGGGGAGTACAAGGTCTCTCTATATATACTGGCAGGATTTCAAGATGCTCTACTGCAGTGATGTATGTTGGTTGTCTAACATCTTCTTCAATGTCCTCGTCCTCGTCCTCGTGATCTGAACCTTCTTCATTGCCATCCTCGTCCTCATCAGACCAGTCGTCTTGAAATGAGTCGCCGGGGGTGATACCAATCATGGCCGTTAGAGTTGGGAGGAGAAGGTATCGGAAGATGTTAAAGCAGATCTCTGGATCGTGTTAGGCCGCACCTTTATTTTAAAGAGAGGAAAATACCCTTTGGGATGCTCAGGAGATGACATGCTACAGCTGTGGGGGAGGAATATCTGATTCCTTTCATTGTGTGCTAGGATAGATGACTTGGAGGGGTTTGTAAATGGTGTTGACAGGACGCGAGGGCGGGGTGAAATCCTTTTTTTTTCCCAGGACGCGTTAAAAATGCCAGGGTCCACACCAGCACGTCATGATAAGTGTGAACCAGTTGCTGCAGGTGGGCTTTTGCCGAAGATGAAGAGTATCATCATCGAACCGCGGCAGATGCGGCTTAAACCAAAGTCTACACGGGTTGACATTGACCCAGACAACGAAAAACGCTACGAGAAGCCGAGGAGGACAGACACCGCAAGTGAGGTTTTAACAGCACAAACGCGGACGTCTCCACCAGCTCCGAGGCAAGACGATTGACGAACAGGAAGTCAGTCATCCCCCCATCCCACCCTACCTTGCATTACCATGGTGGCAGAGACTCATAAAGATGTTTCGTGACGTGAAGTGAAGTGTTTTGTTAAAGCTTAGTACCAAGCAATACATCATCCATGATCCTCCATCCACAACGTAAACCTCAAATTTCAACCGTTTCCGCTTGACACGCCAGCAGCTCTCACTCCCTACGATCTCAGTTACAATCTCCTAGCACCACTGTTCATGAGGGTCTCATTCCTTGTGTTGCTTCTTCCGTGCTAGGCGTCAAAACGCGCAGTACGGGCCTCCGCTTGCTCCTTGGACCGCTGCATGACAACGTACTCTCTGCGACCAAAGAGGCCCAGAGACAACGTCAGTGGAGCGACGGCCAACGCGCAAGCGGCTGTCAGGTACAGCGCAGGCTGATATGTGCCGTTGCTGTCACTCATATAACTCATGCTGATAATCAAGATACCCCCAAGAAGCTGGCCGCCGAGCCACATGATAGAGATGGCTAGTTCCACTCGGAGGGGATACAAGACCTCAGTGATGAACTCCAGAGCAACCGGCGTCACGCCGAGGATGGCGATGCTGGCCAGGGAGCATATTCCGTAGAGAAAGCTCTTGCTCTTGGCTGGAGGCACCCAGATCATCGCGAGGAAAGAAAAACCCGTAAGTACAGCGGCAATCTTCATCATAATAAGATGGATCTTCCACTTATCCGCAATGGGAGACAGGATTAACGACACCCCTAGACCGACGACGATAAATAGAGCACCCGAAAGGCCAACACTAGAATTGTCGAATCCATACGGGGTGAGGATCATCCACATGACCGTCGAGATAGCATTGAATAGACCGGCGATGATTGTAAAAGGGAATAAAATAAGATAGAACTCGGTACTTTTGAAAAGATTGACCAAGCCAGGCAAAAATTGTTGCCTTTCATGCTCTGGATTCTGCGGTGCGGGTGATGTGGGTGGTGACTTGGGGACAAAGGGAGTGAGGACACAGATTGCAGTAGTGATGATGCCTAACCAGAGGGAGGTTTTAGCGACGTCCCCGGGGACGAAGATCCAGGCTGGAGAAACCAGAGATCCCATGACTCCTCCAAATGGACTGGGAATAGAGGCTATCGCAGTGGCGGTTGTGCGTGTGGAGACTGTGAACCAAGTCTCGGAATAGAAGACCGGTGCGTTAAGCACGAAAGGTTGAGCAAAACCAAGAAGCAGTTGGCCCAGCATGGCTAATCCGAGGCTGTGAATCTTGGTGCCAGCGTACTTGAGCCACACTCCGACGATCATGAGTGAGGCAGAAACCATCATGGAGAACTTCGGACCTTTACGGAGCGCCAGAGACGCAAAAACGTTGGAGCACACGCAGGCGAACAGAAAGGACGTCGAAAACCAGTTGATGACAGCAATTGTTGTGTTGAAATGCTCCGCAGTAATACCGGCGACGGGAGCAAAGTTGATCCAGTTCCATGCCACTACCAGGTTCAGGAGACATAGCTGCAGGAGTCCGATGTATCTGCGTTTGTACACTTTGTATACGGGCGTGTTGATTTCGTCACCCAGCTGGCAATCTACAACACTTTCCTGGACCGAGAGTGGTTCGTTAAATAAGAATTTCTTGGCTCCCACAATCGTACCAGGAAATGCCTGGCGAAGTGTAGCCATCTTGCTTAATCTGACTGTTGATGGAATGTGGTCGGTAATAGAGGTTAGGATTTCCCTTAAGGCTCTATTTAAATGTTAGGTACTTTCTTAAAATCGAAATTGTCACTGGCTAACACTTGTCAATAAAGGGTTCTGAGGTCGTGTGGGGTGGGGAAACCATGAAGATGGACCTGGGGTAATGCGGGGTTATATCAACTGTAGTCGGGTTTCCGAATTTTCATGACTCGAAGAACGCGTGGGCCGGACTATTCTAGCACCCCCAGATGAACACTACGGGTTCAACATAAGGGGTTATCGCACCTTAGGCATGCCATTACATTGATTAGGGAGTCGTCAAGTTTCAAGGTCCAGTTTCTGTAAGGAACACAGAGTTTAGGCAATGATCACTGTAGCAAAGGGGACACTCCCATCCCATTGCTTCACAAAGCCTCGGTACCGTACTCACCTGCTATCCAGCCAGCCGCAGTGCCTCCTAATTTTCTGCTAGTAAAGAAACTACTTTTCGTGGCTTTTGCACCGGAATCTCCCGCAGTTAATGCACGGTTGAGTCTTCAGCTCCATAGAGCATGTTACGCAGACACGCTCAGATCTAAAGTGTTGTTTTCTGTATTCCCCATGACAACTATACGACCTAAAATCTAACAATCCCGTCTTCAGTCTCAACCTCGAAATCGGTGAATTGGATAGTCAGAGGCTCCTTAGTCTCGCTCTTCAAATCTGGGCGAGACACAAATATTCCAACCCAGATATTCGGCTCATCCTTTTCCACATGATCGAAGCACCACGGCACTGCACGAAAAAGTTGCTGCTTTTTGCCATCGACCAAAAATGCAATCAACATTGCACCATGCTTGACGATTTCCAGTGTAATTTTGTGGTGCTCCGAAGACCTCTGTGGTACTGGCCACAAGCTCCATTCTGGAAGAGTGCCGTTGGAAGCCGAGACAGAGCAGTAAGTGCTGTTCTGAAAGTTCTCCAACGCAATCTTTGCAAATCCTGGCGCTGTCCTCTCATCGCCGCCGGTGGCTGCGTTCGGCTTCGGAAGATCACGGTGTGGTCGTAGAAAGAGGAGGCCAGCCTGATCCCACTCTAGACCGGTAGATGGGAATGTGAATGTTACACGGGCGCGTCGAAATTGTGACGAGGGAATAGAGACGGTTGAGATAGGGGATCGGAATTGGTAAGCTTTGACGGTACCGTCGGTGACGCCTGGGCGACCAGTAATATCTGTACCAACCGGCGCAGACAGAGCGAGGAGGTTCCCCAATTCATTGGAGTGATTGACAGGGATGAGCTTGAGAGAAGACATGGTTGGTACAATAAAAGATAACAAGTCTTAGGTATCTTTTGACTTCTAGTGGATAGGTAGTGATGATAGAATTGAATTGAAGGAAGTTATTGATTATCACTATTTTGATACTGATATTTATACCCTAATTGTCTCATGATTTCCGGTTCAAATCTGACTCTCTGTGTATTACACCTCTTTCTTCCACGCATCGGATACTCCAAATTCAACATAGGCTTTCAGTGGAAGTGTTTTAAATCGTACGGATTTTGAAACTGCTCGTGGCCACCGATATTCCGTGGGCTTTCTAGCGTCCGGAATTTCCGTACCATTTCTTGGCGTCTGCACTTGTTTTTTTTTTTTTTTTTTTTTTTTTGGATCACTAAGCGACGTAAAAGCAACACACGGAATCGATACCCCGGATCCACCCCACGATCTTATTTCTACACGCTCTCGGGCTTCATACTCGGATGTTCGGACTTTGGCTGGAATGAGCTCTAGAGAGCTGGGTCAAATTGGGAAGCCGTGCGTTCCGTGGCTCGCACCGGGATGCGAAACTTGAAGCTGGAAGGCAAGGCGATGTAAATAACACCATAAAAGAGTATTACGGGACCATCCAAAATTGTCTACGAACAAGAACAATCAATTACTATACTGCTTTACACACTATGGCCATCGCAAATACAAACGGCTTGAAGGGTTCCCTTACCCGTTTCGACAAAGGGACAGATGTAGCTGAGGTTACTCGGGTGCTCGCGCGAGATGGTGGGTGTGTCATCAGCAACTTCCTGACTGCCAACGAAGTTCGCAGTTTCAACAACGAACTAGACCCCTATCTCGCAAAATTGAATCCAGCAGGAAACTCCGACATCCCAGAGTTATTCAGGGACTTCCAAGGGCGCAATACCAAACGTCTCAATGAGCTTACGACCATCAGCAAGACCTGGCGCGATGTGATCCTGAACGATGACTATATGCATGCTATCTGTCACGAAATCCTCGAGAAGCCTAGCGGTTCTTACTGGCTTAGCACGGCACAAATGATCGAAATTGGCCCCGGCAGCGCTGCCCAACCTCTGCATCGAGATGCTGGTAACTGGTGGCCATTCTACGAGATGGGTCCGAAGGGGCCTGACACTTATGTGAACTTCCTCGTCGCTTTGACCGACACCACCGAGGAGAACGGAGCAACGCGCTACAGCCCAGGGAGTGACAAGTGGCCATTCGACGCAAATGACGCCAATGTTGGCGAGGAGTCGGCATGCATTCCTTGTGAATTGAGGGCCGGGGATGTTTTGGTGATCAAGGACCGAATTGTACACGGGGGAGGAGCGAACAAGACCAAAGATTTCTTCCGTCGCGTGGTTTCCGTCGCGATTTGCACATCGGCCTTTGCTCAGGAAGAAGCGCACTGTCTTCTGATTGATCGGGATTTGGTCAAGACGTTACCAAAAAGGGCACAGGCATTCTTGGGGTTCCGCAGTCAGTACCCCAAAGGCTCACCAGGGCTCATGACCGTCCATTCTGAGAATATTGCGAAGTATCTTGGATTGGACTCTTAAGTAGCTTCGGTTTGCATTATTTGTTTGTATCATCGTGGCAGTGCTTGATGGCCCTGTATATGCTATGGATAATGTGAGATTGAGTTACAGAACCAGGAATAAAATGCTATCGCCACATAACGGTATTTCAAATGGTCCCTTGTGATTTCTCTCCCAAAGTGTTCAGGCTACTCAGTGACAAATCCTAGGTTCCCTATAAGTGATTGATGTCAGAAGTATAGCTGTAGTAGTACGCAGGCAGCTGAGGACATATTTTAGTACTTGAATGAGTTTAGAAACTTGAAGTTTCCTTCGATCTGTACAGAAACATATATTTTACCCTGTGATTACAAAGTCTTGGTAGAAGATAATATGAAGGTAAAAGAACAGCTGGTCAAGAGAGGAGGACAAATCCCCTTTCGACTAAGCCAGGGCATGATCGGGGTCACATGAGTTATAGCATTTATGGCCAGGACTAGGTCAGGTAAGATAGTATCAAATCCAAGAATCCAACATAGTTCCCGAGCTACAAGTGAATAAAGCTTTATAGATAAGATTGCTTCTATCTAGTAGATCAAACCCTCATAGCCTTTATCAGGATCGTCAAGAAACCATGTGGGGTCTCTTCGCTTCTCTTCCTTCTCTTCCTTCTCTTCCTTCTCCAAGACTGTAAGTCCGTTGCCAAGATAGGCGAACCTGTTGGTCGACAGACTCGTCCACTCCCAGTCTTCGTAGCGGGGATTGATAAGCATGTGGACGTTGTGGAAGCGGCTGCCCGGATGTGTAAGTACATGACCATCCTCCTTGCCTAAATGCATGGCATTAGTCTCATTCTAATGATCATTGATTACTGCCTTAATGAGATGAAGGAGTTTTTACCTCCTTTGAACCAGGACCGGCATTTTGTTCCCCAGATTGTTCGCTGGTGGAATTTATCGCAGTGGGCCAAGAAATCAGCGACGGCTGCGTTGGTTGGAACCATAGATTTGTAATTCTCGGTTTGGAGCTTCCAGACCATGCGACAGATATACTTTGTGACTATCTCAAGAGTCGGGAGGGTTGAGCCATGAGAAAGTGGTGAGTTTGGACCTAAGAAGACTAGATATTTGTCAGTCTACACACCGGGCTGGAAGGAAAAGAATCTTATTTGCTGTACCGAAGTAATTGGGCAGATGATGTACTGCTAGACCCATGTACCCGTAGGGCCTCTCCTTCCAAAGTTCACGAATGTCGACACCTCCACGACCGATGATTGGAAAGCGAGGGATCCAAGAATAGTCGAAGCCTGTGGCGCAAATCAACGAGTCCAGCGCTACAATCTCACCGGACTTCAATTTCACAGCATTTGGCAGGACTTCGGCGATAGGCTCCATTATGACGCGGGTGTTGGGCTTGGACAAAGCTTCGAGATACCCGAGGCCCGGCGTAGGTCGCCTGTGCAATATGTCAGCCATCGATATCTAGCTAGCTACGTGTAGATATCCTTACTTGCAGCCAACTCCAAAGTCAGGAATGATAACTTTTGTCAGAGGGTGGTCTTGTCCTAGCTTGGCTTTCATCTGCGCTGTCAGATACTGCTTTGCTTGCTCTTGCAGAGGAGAGTCCTTCAGATTCTAATCCCCAGGGGTCAGCAGCTGCTTAGCTCAGCGTATTCTTTCCAGCGATCCATACCAGCTCAAACCTTGCCGACATTGCAAGTTCCAGATCTTTTTGATAGGCCAGCATCTTCTGTGGGTTTCCGGCAAATTCAGCCTTTTGCTCTTCGGTATCTAACAAGTGAGTAGTTAGTGGGTTATTTGAGATCCAACGTAATCAAGATTTTTTGTTGCCTACAATCGAAGTTTGCCCCATCCGGGCCGGCAAATTGCTGAGCGAAGGAAGTCGTGACCCATGTTGAACTACGTATGAAGGTAGTCATAGTCTTGACTTCTGTAAATTGCTTATTAGCGGTGGGGTTAATGAATGAGGATTCTAGTCTATCTACCTGGGTATAGCGAGACGAGGACTTGGATTCCTGAGGAGCCATTCCCTATCACTCCAACTCTTTTGTCCTTGAAATTGGTACCATCCTTCCAAGATGCGGTATGCATAAGGTCTCCTTCGAAGGAGTGCAGCCCTGGAATTTCAGGCCATCTCCAATGGCTTTTGAAGTTAGCATCTTGATTATGAAAGGGGACCCCACATCTAACGTACTTGAGAAAACCTGATCCATTGATTAGAATGTGACAAGAATCCTCGATAACTCGACCTGTACTCTCATCTAAGATAGCGAGATTCCAAAGCCCGGACGCCTCATCCCATTTCGCTTGGGTGACTTTATGTCGGAAATTCATATGTTTTTCTAGATCGAATTTTCGAGTGGTGTCCTGAAGGTACTTCAAAATTTCCGGAGCTGAAGCGTAGCTATTGTACATGGTCAATCAAAGCCTGTATTCTGTAAAAGGAAGTCTACTAACAACTGAGTCCACCGTGGATTCGGCGCCCATGAGAACTGATAATTATGGGCCGGAATATCACATGCACAACCCGGATACCTGATTTTTTTTTTTGTCAATGAGATTATCCCCAAGCTCAGAATCCGCATTCAAAGTGGATGAGCTCACTTGTTCTCTAGCCATGTTCCACCAACACCCTCGTTCTTTTCATAAATCTGGAGGTCAAAATTCTTCATGTGTCTCCCAAATTGGTAGGCCAAATTGATGCCAGAAGCTCCAGCTCCAATACAGATGACGCGTAGCTGTCGCGCACTTCCGAAAGAAACATCGGGGATCTCATAGACGACTTCTAACCCAGTCTCTTTCATTTCTCCCATGTTGCTGGTCTATTTCTGTTAAGACAATCAGGTGTGTGACAAGTTGAGTGCAATAGTATCTGATGAGATCCGAGTTTGCTCGACAAGTAGTTGGACGGTCAAGTTCTTGAACATTTAGTGTAGAGATTCTTGTAGCATCGATTAGCAAGATGATCCATACTCATACACCTGCTCAGTATCTGGAAAAGCCGAACCTGGCAGGGTAAGGGATGATCCCCGCTTAGTTACTTGGCCGGTCACTAGCTTCAATGATACCCGAACTGTAAGCCAAGATCAATTGTAGGTAGGTAGGGTAGTAATCGGGTATTTGACACCGAGCATCCAGTCTTTCCGGAACTCCGGGTTTCGGATTAGCGCGGCTCGGCCATGGGCATAATGAATGCCATTGTGAACATCCGGATATGAAGAATCCACATTAGTCTACAGTGCCACGTGGGTTTTGGAGCGTTGATTTCTGTCCGAAGAATCAATCAGGCCCACCCCCACGACCAACCAATAAGGTAATCATGCATTATGTTAATCAGAGATCTCGTCACTCAAACGCGTGATTCATCACCACTGCGGCAGTTAAGTGGGATACGACAAGCAAATTTGTAGTAGAAAACTTTCTACTTTGGGGATTCTTGTAACCCATGAAAAAATTCCGAAATCGCCCTACCAAATCACAGCGCAACAAACAAGCAGAAGAATCAAAACACTGTGTCCTTTGGGGTCTTCATGCAACAATTGCGCTCTCAAACACCTACATGATGGATTCGTGGGCCTGGTATGGTCAATTTGGCTCTCTTTTACTGTTGATCCCAGTCGTTGTGATGCTGTGGTGGGCTGTTACAGCTGCAGAACTGAAAAAATCAAGAAGATGGCAAATTCAATGTGAGAAGAATGCCCCAGAGGAAAATCCTTCTCTTCTTCATCCTACATTCCCAAAGATTCAAGCTATGGAAGGATTTGATTGGAAAAACCAGGAACCCGAGCAAATTCGGGCATTCAAGCCCAAGTATCACCTCACCATGGGTAAGCTTTAGTTCTTGTTAGAAATCGAGCCCACCTTATAACTGTCTGGAGAATGTTTGGTACAATTCTGATAAGTCTGCATAATAGGAACACAGACTTTGAACCCATCAGAATTATATTTGATGGACAAGAACTATGCCGATCGAATTGTGTATCGCAAAAGAATCATCCTCGACCATCACGACATCGTGATTGGAGTTAGCAACGTGCAGAGAGTGTCCCCAGCATTACGCGAGTTATACACATGGATACTAGGGATATATCTCCCCAAGAGATATCCTACCATGTTCAAAGTTCATCAAGAGGGTGGTTTAGGAGCCGATACGCGGCACGATACGTTCTATGAGAACCTCGTCACAGGCGAACGTTTCCCATCTCTCAAAACGCAGGATCTGGACCCCGTTCGTATACTTGAGAACATCGGACACACAATAGACGAGGATCTCTTCTTCCTAATCGAAGAAGAAAATTCAAGTGATCCGAAATACGTCTTGGAAGGATATGTCTGTGTCAACCCGGGAGGATTCAACCCTGCAAGTAAACTTGGGAAGCGACTTGCGGACATCCATGGGCCTGTGCCAAATTATGGAGAGAAGATGGAGATGAGCATGGATCGATTCTTCAAAAGACTGGAGGTGGGACAGTATGTCAAAAGACATAATTGGACTATCAACACGAATAAGGAGTTATTTCAGAGTGGAATTGGGGAAAATCATGCGCATGAGGGTGATAAAGTGGAAGAGCTGAAGTCAATTGATGTAGGCAAGGTATGTTGTGCCCCCATCATTCTTATTTCTGTGTCAATTTCTACAGAATGGACGGGTTGTTTCTCTTACTTGGAGGCTAACGTCATTCACCAGACATTTCTCCGCTCTGAACGCCAGACCTTACACCGTTTACCTTCCTCAAGGGCCATCGTATTTGGGTTCAAGACCTACCTGTATAGTGTGAGGCAAATCAAAGAGGAAGGGTTGGGAGTACAATTGGCGGAGGCAATCGAAGGGATCCACGCAGGCAGCGTTCCCAAAATGTATTTCTACAAACGTGGGCCTGCTTGGGGTCCGGCAGTAAAGAGGTATCTTAGATCCTAGTTGGATGAAAGAAGTGATTATGGAGGTTCAGCGGCGCTGTTATCTTTTCTGTAGAGAACGACCTATCTTTTAGGAGCATCAACGTCAACCGTAGAGCTACATGTAAAAACTACACATCGCTTATACCAATCATAAAACAGAAGATTGTGAATCTGTGACGCAATCTTACATTGACTGCCTTAATCGGTCTTGGCATTAGAAGCTAATAAGGTTTCCTTGCTAGGACAAAAGAGCAAAACGGAATACCGAGCACGCTTGAACAGTGCTCGCATCTGCATCTGCACCAGCTGCCATCCTGTAGCCAGTATCTGCCTTTGGCCATCGGACCACATCCATGCACGGCGACTGCTCACTGCTGCATTGTGCATTACTGTGGTCTAAGGATAAATAACTACACACCTGCTGTCTGCTTCTAGCACTTTCGACCCCGGAATTCCGTCAAATCTAGAATTCTTATTGGTCAAGTGCCTTGCTTGAGGCTTACTCCAAAAACTCCAGGGGTGTGATTATTTTTATTTATCCCAAGACCACAGTATTCCACGCGCGGCAGACAGGTTCGTCCATGTTCCATGGGGTCTCGAGAGGAAATTTTAGGTTGCTGGAAGGGATACCCGGGATGGCGGCGGCGCTGGAGGCCAGACGGGGAGCTTGAAGGCTGGAGAGGAGCCAGTTCCTCCAGGAGGATGGCTTGTCCAAGTTTGGGCCGAGCTACACCAATGTCTGGCTAACAATTCGATATCATGATTAGCTTCATCCATTTATGACTTGCCCACCAGATCTTCGAGTTCCACTCTACCCTCATTCTTCTCATCACTTTCAGACTGGCTTGGTTCATCATCATGGCTCAAAATGGCATTTCCATAGTAGAGGTTGGTCAACACAAAAGCGAGGACGATTCCTGGATGGTCATCAATGGCACCGTCTGGGACATAACTGGGTTCGCTCCTCGCCATCCTGGCGGCGCAGATATCATACGAGAGTACTTCGGTCGAGACGCAAGCGAAATATACAATGAGCTTCATGGCCCTGCCTTAGTCGCCAATCATTTAGGAGAAGGAAAGAGGATTGGTGTCTTGTGCAAGTCTTCTGCAGACGAATCGAGCTCCACACGAAGTTCAACAAATGTCGCCACGCAGAGCGTTGAGAAGCCCTCACTACAGTCAATTGTGAATTTGTACGATTTTGAAGCAGTAGCTCGAGAAACACTATCAGCAAGGGCGTGGGCGTACTTTTCTGGTGCTACCAACGATTGTTTCACTGCCGCCATGAACATCGATTGGTATGCACGGATTTTGTTTCGACCACGGGTCTTGACTGGATTAAAGGAGGTTGATTCAAGCACGACTATATTGGAACACAAGTACAGTCTTCCGATTTTCAATGCACCGGCATCAATGGCAAAACTGGCACATCCGGATGGCGAGCTCGCGCTCGCTCGAGCGACCGCTGGAGCTGGAACAACCATAATTGCACCCACAATGGCTTCTTTCTCGATAGAGGAGATTGTGGATGCGTTACCGCCGCACCACCCCTTTTTCTTCCAGCTATATGTCAACAAAGATCGGTCGGTCACCGAAGAGCTTTTGGAATCGGTGTGCAAACTAAAACCGAGAGCAATCATGGTGACGGTGGATTTGCCTGTATTGAGCAAGCGAGAATCGAACGAGAGATACGAGATCGGTGTGGCTCAGAAAACTGCTTCGAAGGGTGCCACGGGCGTAAAAGGGAAGGCGCAAGCGCGGTCTGCCAGCAATGCCATTGAACCAAACGTGCAATGGAAGGATATCCGCTGGATTAAAGAGGCAACTGGCGTACCTATATTCATCAAGGGCATTCAGTGTGCCATGGATGCTCGTTTGGCGTACGAGAACGGCTGTGCAGGAATCTATCTCTCGAATCATGGCGGAAGAGCAGTCGACACGGCACCACCGTCTCTACTGACCTTGCTAGAAATCCAAGCTAATTGTCCTGAAATTTTGGAGAAAATGGAAGTGTTCATAGATGGGGGTATTCGGCGTGGGACTGATGTCCTAAAAGCGATATGTCTAGGTGCGAGTGCTGTTTGTCTTGGGCGGCCCTTTTTTTATGCCCTGGGCTACGGCCAGGAGGGGGTGGAGCATGCCTTGGGAAGTAAGTAAATTTCATTCGATAAGGGGACGCAGCTAAATTTGTATAGTACTCAAAGACGAGCTGGAAACTGCTATGCTACTCGTTGGGATCACAAGTCTTGACCAGGCTCATCCCGGTCTGCTCATTACTGCGGATGTGGATCGATACATTTATCAAGGAGAGGGTCATCCATTTGCGAAACACATATCGAGAAGTCGATTATAGATATACATAGTGATCATGAAAGATACATTGCGCGTGTTCTGCTTTAGTGCTCAAAAAGCTGCATGAATAGAATGGGCTCTTCTTAGGGTCGCCACGAGTAGCTACTATAAGCACCCAAAATCGGCTATGCTTAGAGATTCAAATAGCATATTCCTTAAACGATGAATTTGGTAGGTTACATCACCCAGGCCTCCGCAACTAGGAGAAGGAGAAAATCGAAAGAGAAGATATCTACAGCTGAAAGTGGTAATAGAGTTTGGCTGTGGATGAACGGGTAAAGATCGAACTTATCTTGCTGATAAAAGTTCTCGAATGCCTCGGGGATCTGAATATCTCAGCTTGATTGAGCTGTACGTGAATAGAGATTACTTCCAGAGGCTGCTGAGCCTCGGGGTGGAACGGCATGACAACTGGACCCCTGATACGAAAGGTGGCGAGGTCTTGATTCAGACGAGACACGTCCGGCACTGGCGCACAGCATGGTTTAAAGCTAACCTCGGTGCTCCGAAGCCAAAAGTGAAAGGTCGGCAAACACTCATGGAAAAGATATACACTAGAGGGCGGCCACCTACAATCCAGCAAGTAAGTGAATTAAACCCGTCACAGCACTGTTTCCTCGTTCTAGTTTCTATTCTCGACTTACGCTGACAAGCTTCGACAAGACGCTTTGCAACCATTTCCGGTCCAGCAAGTAAGTGAATTAAACCCGTCACAGCATCTGTTCCTCGTTATAGGGTTTGTTTTCGACGTGTGCTGACAAGATTCGACAGGAGAGCTACACGGGGCCGTGAATTGTCGCTTTGCAACATTGCGCCCCCATTGCCTCGGTAACTCTAATCAGCGAAGCTGCTCATACCACAGCTTTAAATGTCTACAAAATCTAGGATTCTTGTTGTCGGTGGGGGAGGGATAGGGACGATCTCAGCACTGAACCTCGAGCAGGGTGGATTAGCAGTCGTCACATTGGTACTTCGATCCAATTTTGAGACTGTGGCAAAAAAAGGGTTCACAATTAAGTCGGTCGACCATGGACATTGGGCAGGCTGGCGACCGTTAGGGGGAGTCATACGAGCAGTTCCCAGCATAATTTCGACAGGAACCCAGCCGTTCGACTATATTATCTGTTGCACAAAGAGCATTCCGGATGTGGCACCGTATTTGGCAGATACAATCAGGCCGGGGGTGACACCGGGCCATACGGTGATCGTACTGATACAAAATGGCTTGAATATCGAGCAACCGATACTCGCAGCATTCCCGAGCAATATTTGTCTGTCCGGAGTAAGCTTCTGCGGGGCTGAAGAGAGTCCGTTGGGGGAAATCTTGCACAACGACGCCGACCGTCTGGAAGTTGGTGCATTCACAAATCTACACCTGCCATTGGAAATTCAGCAGATTGCAGCGGAGGCATTTGTCACACTCTATCAAGCATCGGGGAAAGTCAAAGTCACACTCGAAAAGGATGTGGTCGCAGCGCGCTGGCGGAAATTGGTCTTCAACGCGGTCTACAATCCTATCTGCGCCTTGACTGATCTCGATACCTCGCGTTTGAGGCTGATTTCTGGAGCTGAGGCGGGATTCAGTATGGTTAACGGTCTCATTAGGCCAGCAATGAGAGAGATCCAGGCGGCTGCGCTTTCCAGTGCAAATGTCAGGCTTGAAAGCTCCTTGATCGAAAAAATGATAGACTCAGATCCTATTGAGTCTTTCATCATGCCTAGCATGCAACAAGACGTTCGAAAAAAGAGATATATTGAGGTTGAGAGTATCTTGGGAGAAGCTTTGAGGGAAGGCGAGGCTGTTGGCGTTGCTATGCCGATCATCAAAACTCTTTACCATCTGTGCAAAGCATTGCAGTTTCGTACGAAAGAGGGGCTAGGCATGTTCAGTACAAATGAGTATTTGAACTCGTACACTAAACTGTAATTGAGAGCTCAGAGTATCTCTGAAATCACAAGTACTCCTAGCGCAGTCTAGATCAGGTTCAAGTAGTATAAAAATAGTCCTGATTTTTGTATGAAAGGCGTCTTTAAATTAGAAATAGGAATGACTATACTCTAGTAACTTTGCTGTATTTACATCGACACTGGGTAGGCCACCCTGTGAAGGTTCCGTTCGTCATAAGGTGGGTAAAGATGTCTCATTCAAGACGAGAAGCCCAAAAATAGAATTACACTCGGTTAATGGATACCTCCAATGAGGTGAGCCTTTCACGTGATAGTTTTCTCTCCCTCCATCGTATTTCTTACACGCGCATATGGCGCCTCAATATCCGCTGCCCGTTTGAAAAGTACCTTGTAGTGGACGTACAACTTGTGGAATGGGCACATCGCAAAGTGAAGAAGATCGGGTATCCGAGAGAAATTCCGAAATTGGGCACTACTCGTCGGTTTCCTGATTTTTTTTGTGTTTTTTTCCGACCTGCGCCAGCAGGTCGGTACCACCAACTTCGACATACCAGCAACTTCGACACGACCTTTCTAGCTTATTTAATTACTTTAAAAATCCAATTCTAGTTCGTTTGACTTGATTTTTTCATAGAAAAATGCGCCATAGTTGAAAGCATAATTATCACACTAGTGCATTAGGGCTAGGGCTAATTAATTATGCATTGTTTTGAATTGAATATGGGTTTCGGGTGCAGATTTGGCAGGTCTTGGCACCTCGGCACGTCCCGCAATTCATTAACAGGGGTACAAATCGCGTCCGGATTTCCCTTCCTACACGTAAAAACGCGATTTATCCTACCCACACATACACGATTCAATCCAGACCACGAATTACGCTTACCATGGCCAAATCTACGCCTCAAATCAAGCATGGAGGGTCTAAGAAGAGCAAGAAGAAGTCTCCATTAGATGTTAGGATTGCTCGCATACGGAAGATGCCCAAATACAAGACCCCCGCCTATATGAGCCAGGAAGCTAGGATTCAGGCTGCTTTGGCGGCATATGAGAACCCCGAGGATACCGATATTACCAGTCTACGTATCGCCGCTGGTGTTTTCCGTGGAGTTAGTTACTCTACGTTGAATAGTCGTTACAAGAAGAGCGATATTTCAAAGACGTTGGCTGAGAATGGGGGTCATAACAAGAAGTTGAATGAGGCTCAAGAGGCGTCTCTAATATGGTATATTGATACTGCCATTGAGAGAGGCTTTCCTATGAGATATGATATGATTGTTGCCGCCGCAACTATGATATTGAGTCTCTCTATGGAAATCTTCCAGCGAATTGGACAGAATTGGGCTAGAAGATGGGTAGACAGAATGGACATTACTGGCCGATATCATGCTTTACGGACTACTCCAATGGACCAAAAGCGTAAAGATTGTATGACGATTGAAGAGATTACTGGTTGCTTTGAGAAGTTAGCTGCGGTGATGGCCAAATACTCAATACATTGGAAAGATATCTTCAATATGGACGAAATTGGCTTCAGGGTCGGGTGCATCAGTAGTACAACGGTTATTACGCACAAGAACATTCGGAAGGTACGTTTTACCACTAAAAAACCACTTATCCTGATGACTGAGTGCGTATTAACTGTTTCTAGGTTTTCACCCGTGATCCTGTCGACCGCGAGTCTGTGTCAATCATTGAGTGTATCTCTGCTGCTGGCTACGCTATTGATTGCTACATCATTATGCCGGGGGCTGTCTACCTTGAGAAGATGTTTAACAACAACCTACCTCCAGGCACAAAGATCTCTTGCAGTGAAAAGGGGTACTCAAGTGACGAGCTCGCATTAGAGTGGCTTCAACACTTTGATCAACAAACCAAAGGTCGCCAACAAGGCCCTTGGCGTCTCTTAATATTTGATGGCCATGGTAGCCATATGACCTACGAGTTTATCTCTAGGTGTGAGCAACTAAAGATTATACCTTTCTGTTTAATTGCTCACTCAACACATGCCACACAACCACTCGACGTTGCTTGTTTCCAGTCCGAAAAGCATTGGCATGGCCGAGCAATTGAAGATAGAATTAGAGACGGTTGCAACTCCTTCACTAAATACACCTTTCTTCAATGCCTTAATCAAATCAGAGCCAAAACCTTCAAGAAAGAGACGATTCAGTCAGCCTTCAGGCGTACCGGCATATGGCCATTGAACCCGAATGTCATCATTGAAGCTTTTAAGCTTACCCAGGATACCCAAATAGGCCATAAAGATATGGGCGGACGAGTGTATAACCATACCCCGGGTGATCTATCTACGGCAATCAATGTTCCTGCATCCAACGAGCATATACCACGCTGGATACCAGTTAATAACGACTTCTGGGAGGCCGAGACTACGTCAGACGAAGAATACGACTATATTCCGTGGATTCAGAATGATAGAGCTTTCGACGATGAGCCAGAGGACGGAATTGAGCTCCCACAGCTCCCACGTGACGGAGATATTGATATTGCAACAGATTTGATAGCTCCATTAGCAAGCTCTCATATTGACGAATTGCTAGAAGTGGCGGCGACTCTAGAGCAACCTTTGCAACCTAGAGGTCTAGAAAATTACGGGGATTATGGGCTTAAAAGTACAGCGGAAGATCCCCGTTGGTATAGAAAGACGCCATTTTTTGGTACCCCATATGGAGTTAAAGGAATCAACGCACACGCCGAATTTCTTAACGCCTACGAAGATATATTATCGTCACCATCAAGGCGTCTCTCTAATAAGAAGTTCCGTAAAGGTAGTACAGTCAATGCTATCATGGCCGACGCCACACGCCAGGAGCTCACTTCTACTGTTCCAAATAATACCTGGGGCAGTAATTCTCTTGTACTGAATGACGAAGATGGTTCCAGGAGAGTAAAACCTCGCGGTGGGGGCCGTGTAATCTCCTCTGGGGAAGGGTTGCGAATCATCGGCGAAAGGAATGATGCTGCCCAGGAGTCCAAACTTGCGAAGCTTCAAAGAGAGGCGAATATTGCTGGAAATATATTGAAGTTAGAAGAGGAGAGAGTTACTAAAGCTTTAGCTCGACAGCAAAAGAGAGAGGAGAAAGAAACTGCAAAGGTTCAAAAAAGAACGGAAAAGGCACGCATCCGGGAAGAGAAAGCTCAGGCTAAAATACAACATAAACTCGACAAAGCTATGAGGTTACAGGCGTTGATTAGTACTGGAAAGAAGCCTAGGGGTCGGAAATCGACTACAATTACAGAGGAAGAGGCCACACAACAAGAGCCTGTAGTTATGGCCGCATCCCAAAGACCAATTCGCGCCAAGAGACTAACAAAAAAAGCGATTGAGATACCTAGCGACGACGAGCAGGAAGATGGCAGTGATATTGAGAGCCTTTTAGAGTCAGATTTGTCCGCTGATTCCGATTCCGACGTCAATTTGAGTGATAATGGTAGTGGTGGGCCTGTAGATTACGATGATTACAATTGAGGGGTATTTGAGTTAGTGTTAGAAGGATTGGATGTTAGATTACATAAGCGAGGATACCCGAAACCCATATTTTTGACGAAACCACTTCTTTTCTACTACCAAACGTTATGTGATAGTTGTATAAATCTCGGAATCGATTAGAATAGGTCTAATTAGTATATCCCGTGGATCTTTTTTACTAAAATCCATAAAGGGGCTGAGAAGTTAGACGTAGAAGTTGATATTTTCCGTGTTTTTTACCCCGCGAGACCTCAAATTTTCGCTTAGTCCATTTAATTACAACACACTACGTGAATCAAATGACGTCATCTAAAGTGTGATTAATACAAGATTTTGTTCCGGATTTAATAGTCCAACTTTTGAGTCGATCGTATTAGTAATAAAAAAGTTATTCCTTGATTAAGTCGTCGTGTCGAAGTTGCTGGTATGTCGAAGTTGGTGGTACCGACCTGCTGGCGCAGGTCGGAAAAAAACACAAAAAAAATCAGGAAACCGACGAGTACACCTACGCTTGACTACCGAGGCTCCGAAACTTTGCGTTTGAGACAGCACGCTCCGAAGCTCCGAAGCCAGGACTACTTCGTAGATTGCCCAACTCCTTGAAGATTCGGTCTTGAGACAGGAAGCTCCGACCCTCCGGGAGGGCCTGCGGGTTGGATTGCCCGATACTCAAATCTTTAATTGGAGAGGTAAAGTAAAAACTAATTATTGACCAGTCAGAACGTTGCGTTCAAGATTCTGGTACGACAAAGCATTTGGGCCCGTCAGATAAGATAATGGGTGACAGATTGAAGAGGAAACACTTCGATCGAGGAAATCTTCCATTGCATAATTCTTGGTCCCTTCAGAAATCTTTCCAGCTTTCAACTTTGAGTCCAAAACACTTCATAACGCGACAAGTCCTTGCATCATCGTTTCGAAATAGTCCGCCATGCCATCATCTACGACAACCTTGCTAGAACAGCTAGCCACTGCCGAAAAGATCGCGGATACATCTGTGACTGTTGAAGATACCGAGAAACACATCCACGGAATGCTTGACCGGACTTCTGTCCAGGCGATGTCCCATGGCGATGTTGTTCTTCCCGGTATACCGATATTCTCCACACACGCAGAAAAGCGACAATGGCAACTAGAGCATATGGCAGCTGCCTTCCGGCACTGGGCCCGGGAGGATTATATCGAAGGAATGAGCGGCCATATCTCTGTTCGTGATCCGGAGAACGAGAATGCATTCTGGATGAATCCGCTGGGTGTACATTTTGGTCTGCTGAAGGCCAGTGATATGATAATGGTCGATCTTGCTGGAAACGTCATCGGGGGTGCTCGTCATCGACCTCTCAATGCTGCAGGATTTCTCATCCATGCTGCTGTTCACAAAGCGCGACCTGACGTTCATGCTATCTGCCACTGTCACAGTCTTAGTGGGAAGGCCTGGTCAGTGTTCGGGAAGCGTCTTGAGATGATAACGCAAGATGCATGCAAGTTTTATGGCGCCGCCCAGAGTGTGTACGACAGCTATGGCGGAGCAGTTTTCGCCAGCGAAGAAGGTGATCTGATTGCAAAGGCTCTGGGCAGCGGCAAGGGTTGTATATTACGAAACCATGGTCTACTGACGGTTGGAACGACTGTGGATGAGGCTGCTTTTCTCTTCACATCTATGGAGCGAAGTTGCCACGTTCAGCTTGCAGCTGAAGCTGCTGCAGCGAGCGGTATAAAGAAGATTCTCATAGCTGATGAGGAGGCGGAGTATAACTACAAAATGGAGAGCGATCCGGAGGCATGCTATTGCGAATTTCAACCATATTTTTCTTATGAAGAGTATATGTCCAAAGGGGACATCAGGAATTGAATAATACTTTTGGATGACCTGACTCATGTCAAACTTCATCTCGTTGAACCAACCTGCAAGTACATGCAAATGGAAGATTCAGTCTTTGCTGTGCTGAGATATGTTCTATACGAAACATTCATTAAACTTATGCCAGGTTCGTGCAACGCGATATGTATCTTCACCTTCCCTGGTAACTAGAAGTCAGGTGTCTCTGCTGGCTTTTGCAAAAGTCTGGAAAAGTTATAACAAACATGTTCTTCACATCTATTACGGCTCTAAATCAGAGTCAATTGTTCAACCGATATCCTCGTTCTATTATTGTACATCTAAGCCAATCCTGCCTCTGCTTTCCTTCCTGCAGCGCTTGACCACTCTACGTTTGCACGCCGCAAACGCCACGTCGAGCAAAATCTCACATATTTGACGGACCGAAGAAATTAGCAACGTTAAAATCAAGGAATTCACCTCCGTCGAAAAACATTGCTGTGCTGTCGGTGGGGTAGATGAGGGTATCAGCATCTTCCGCACCGTGGAATTGATCGGCATTGGACGGGTTATACTGCAAGGAGAGCTGTCAATTTCCTCATCAACTAATATTCATCTTTATTAAATGGACAGAAAGATTTGCGTAACATACCTCCGAGCTCCCCATGAGAGAATCATGCCCCCAAATCGCCTCATTCTGCAAACCCATCCCATTCCCCATAGTCTCTTGCGTCTGCTTATCCTGCTCATTACCACCTGACGTATCACCCACCGCGATGCCAGAATTCTTGTCCTTTAGAAAAGGACCTTCGCTTCCGCTTCCATGTCTACTTCTACTTCCACCTCCACCTCCACCTCCACCCCCACTGACATTTTCACCAGCGCCTTGGTTTTGCCGATTGCCTGAGACTTGTAGTGCGGAGACATGTTGGCGAGCAATATGGGAGAACTCAGCCATCGTGCTACCTGCAATGTGGCCGTCAGTAGCCATTTCCATGCGAGAAAAGTATCCAGCGGAGACGTCGAGGAAGGAAATGTTTTTTCGGGTTTCGGGATGGGTTGGGTTGTGGACTACGAAGTCGAAGAGGATGAAGGTTGCGGCGAGCGGCATGTGGCCCATGACCCTGTTCTCCAAATTTTAGCTTAAGGTAAATTTCCCAGCGACAGGGAAGGCAGCTGACCACGTAGAAGTGAATGGCTCGACGGCGATAAACTGCGTTGCATCGATGATCGACCTCGCCGCCTCCATAAGTGTGATTTTACTCCTAGACTGCTGATCCGAGGGTTTATCCTCCACATGAAGAGACAACCTCGAAATCGCAACAAGTACATTATAATACATAAGATGGATCCTCAATGCCAGAGAAGTCAAGAGGCGGTTCCCCAGCTTATAGGGTCGGATCGGGAGGCCTGGGCGAAAGTCTTCCGGGATACAATCTCTCCAGCGATTCAATCTCTGGTGAACACGGCCGATTTCTTCCAGGTAGACTTCGGTTGAGTTGAGGGTTGCGCTTACGGAGAAGAGGGAATCATAAGCGGTCGTCATGATACGGCAATATGAGGCCCAGGTGCGGAGCCAGTCGAGTTCACGCAGGGGTAGGTTTTCATTTGGAGGTAGGGGGCATCCGATGTCACAGTCGTTGATGACCTGAGTAAATGGAAAAGTCAGAAAAGATAACCCTTGCAACGCGTAAGGCAGCGATCTGCTTGTGGAGATACTGACGGAACATCTTGTAACGTTGAAAGCGTACTCCTTTTCAAGGCAATAGATTATCCAAAATGTGCAGCTTCGATCAACCTCGGATTCACCACTCTTGAACCTTTTCCCAAGTCCTAGAACCAGTGCAACCCTCGCTGCTTCTATTACCGGTAGTTCTTCAACGTGTAAAGAAGAGTAATTTGTCGCAAAAACTGCCTAGAAAGTTTCCATTAGTCTGCACTTTCTTGCATTTGTTTACAAAGAACACACCATAGCTGTCATTGCCTAGTTTCATATTAGCATGGAATGATGCTCAGGCATGAGTGAGCTCCTGATGTTAGACCGACCTGCGCCGTCACTAGTGTGCGTTTCCCCGACAGAATATCAGGTAGTAAACCTAATGAGATTTTGAAAAACTTCCAGGCGTGTCCCTTGGCTGGAAAGAAAGAGCCGCCACCACAATGAAGACACCCCAAACTAAGGACCGCATGATATAGGGCCGACCAAGCCTTGCCAGCTGCAAGAGTGGCTTGTAGCCCTGGATCAAACGCCATAGCTTCGAAAGAAGCGCGGTTCAAGAATGGGTAGATAGGATGCACCTCGTCGAAGTATGCTAGAGGAGATCAGTCGGCCGGCCTTAGATATCTATAATCATGGCGAATCAGGCTACCTTTGATATATAACGAGACATGTTGAGAAAGATACTCGGATAGTGAGATGGAACTATTCATGACTGTAGAAGCCGACATGGGGTTTCCGGAGCCCTCGAGGTGCGTAGTCACGGAGTTGTCAATTGACGAGAGAATTTCCTCGACGCGAGAATGACCGAGGATTTTCGTTAGTGCAGTTATCCTCTTTTCAGAGAAGTAGGCAAGTGTAGAGCTTCCAGCTATCTCTGTTGTTACAAATCGATCATCGAAAAGGAAAAATTAACTCTCATCACTCACGATACTGATTACTAGCCTATGAGGTACGCACATTAACATCCAAATACATAGCGATTAGGGCAAGCTACCTACTATGAGAACAGAGCGGTCATTTTGACGCTGCTCTTGGAAATGGCAATCGTCAAGTATCTTATCAACATACTGCTGTGAAATTGCGCTCGTCGTTGGCAGTATAGAAGTGGCCCGTGCAACAGCAAATCCATTCCGATTCATATCAGTTTCCTCTATCGGCGGATCCATAGAAGTTTGCGCGTGCTCACTGAAGGATACACGCCGATTTTCTGAGAATGATTTCGCTGCTATTGTCGGATCGAAAAAATCATTAAGATGGTCTGGTCATAAACAAGAAGCTAATACCTACGAGGAATATCGCGATGCCGGCGGGAGTGAGTCTGTACACGACGTTTCTTGACTGGTGAATAACAACATGACTCGCCTCGTTTCTAGGTTGAAGATGATAGTTAGTATCTCAAAATGTAAAGGATAATGAACAGTTGCTCTTTCTGTGAGACTATACATTGCAGTCTATGCAGGTTTGGTCTGAATGAGAGCGCCCTTCGGTGTAGGAGGTGTTAGCAGAATGAGCAAACTACACGAGAGTATCTATGTATCCAGTACAACGGTACGCGAACGGTACCAGTAGATGCGTCCGTAAAACAAAAGCAGGGAAAACGTACGGATGCACCGGACTTTCCGTGCTCGACATGCATCACAAGTCCTGAGTAGGTTTGCAGAGTTGGTGCCGAGTTCCATGATATTTACGATCTCAAGTGCAACAAAGCGAACAGGGGAATCAATGGGTGAGAAAGAGGTAGAAGGTAGATGGAAGAAGGCAATATGGTATGGAGTATGTGAGGAGTCTCAGCAAATGTTTGTTTAGGACACCGCACCGACCATGACCGAGACGCGGGGTACGGCGGGGAAGGAGGAGGTTGGGTTTAATCACCGTCTGGTTTATTGGCTGCATAAGCGAGGGAAGCACTTAGCACCTCGCACCTACGTCATTGTGTTTTCTTCTCTCACAGTATCTATCTAAAGTCAGCTGGGATGGGGTGGTGTGGCGGAAAGGCGTTAAGCCTGCGGGAAACGAGTTGTCCGCGGAAAGCGCGGAAGCGAGGAAAGCGATGAGCTACGGCAGAAGCGAGGTGCCACCCAGCCCAGCCCAGCCCAACCTCGGCCTACACCAAAGTTTGTGTCACTGCTACACGCTCGCCAGTTCGAGGGCTTCGATTCGGAGTCTTGTCGCGCCGAAAAACAGTTGAGGGGACCGATGCTTGATCGTCTTTCTGAAGGTACGGAGGGAAGGCTGGCCGGACAATCACTCTTGCTGTGGAGATACTCAAATATAAACTTTCTACTGACAAACATGATGGGATTGACCGAGCTTATACTATACCTCAAGCTCCTTGCCTGTGCAATTCTCTTTTCTAAACATATAATACGAGACTCGGTTTATTTTCTTTACGCTCTTCAAGTTTCTCTACCCTCATAGAAACCTATCGACTCCCACCATCATCCTCAATTCTATAAAAAGAAAATGCCGTACCCACGGTACCCACGCATCCTTCTCCTCGGCGGCCACGGCAGAATCTCCCTCTTATTAACCCCAAAACTCGTCTCTCGCTCCTGGGACGTCGTATCCGTGATCCGAAACCCCTCCCAAGAAGCCGATATTCTTGAAGCAGGCAAGCAAGGACCCGGAAATATTAAGGTCTTAGTAGAGAGTTTGGAGGATGTCAAATCAGAGCAGGATGCAAAGAAAGTGCTGGATCAAGCAAAGCCAGATTGGGTCGTTTGGAGTGCCGGTTTGTCTAACTCCTCGCCACGAACTCAAAATCAGATCCACAGAATCACATGTAAATTATGGAGAACTGATGCATGCTATTGAATAGGAGCGGGCGGCAACGGCAAAGAACGCCTCGACGCCATCGACCGCGACGCATGCATCTACTTCATCCGAGCCTCTCTCTCCAGCCCCTCAATCACTAAATTCCTGCTCGTTTCCGCCCTCAATATCCGTCGTGAGAGCGCCCCGTGGTGGGATGAAGCTTCATGGGCTGCAGTGAAGGGAGTTAATGCACAGGCTCTGTCGAATTATTATGCAGCGAAGCTGGCGGCTGATGAGACAATTACGGTCCTTGGGGAAGAGAAGCGGTTTAATTACATTGTGTTGAGACCTGGAGAATTGATTGATGGTCCTGAGACCGGAAGGATAGTGCTTGGGGCCACGCCTGTGGGCGGCCAGGTTAGTTTCTTTTGCTTTTCTTGAAGTGGAGTTTCGGAGTGGTGAGATCTGAGGACTGTTTCATATATACTGACTTGAAACAGGTCTCGAGAGCAGACGTTGCGGAGGTTGCAGTCAGGCTACTTGAAAAACATGGCGTGAAGGGTTGGTTTGACTTACTTGGTGGGGAGAATGATGTGGTAGAGGAGGTCGATAGGGTTGTCACTGAGAACGTGGATAGTAGAGAGGGGGAGAGTCTCGACGTTATGAAGAAACATTTGAAGCTGTAAGTGTGAAGCTTTTTGAAGACAAATTATAACCTTGCTTTTATTTTATTGTACATAAAATAGAAACTTCAAGTATCGCTCTAAACACAACAGCCGTACGCTCTCCCATTGCCGTGTAGTCTCTTTGAAACCTCGGCTATCAACTCAAACGTATCCATCCTCTCGAATTCGCGCTGCTTCTTTCTTTCATAAGTTCATCAAACTCCAGATCTCTCATCCGATATACTAGTAACGTCCCACCCCACCCTTTCGACCACCCTTTTACACCAAAAACAGTGATTTTGAGGTATTAATATTTTTATAACTAATTAATAAAAATTTGTAATTTTTTTATATTCGTACTTATTAGCTCTTCTTAACTGACTTTATAAAGACAAATGTAATTTGGACTATAAATTATTACGTAATACCATATTTAAGTTTTTACATATAAAAATCACTAAAAATCACTTACTAATAACTTTCTTAATAATTAATATAGTTTTATAAAACTTGAAATGTATATAGATCGTATATAAATCTTGAAGTTTTAAGAATTTTAAAGTAATTGTATTAGTAGTTGTGTTTTAATTAAGTAATTAATTTCTCTCATACAAATTATTTGTATGGTGCTTTATATTTTACTTAATTATAAAATTATTATTAATAGAAATGACTTAAAACTCAGGAATCTTGAAATTTCATATAAAAAATACTTTAATTATAAGTTTCGAGTTTTTATATTAATAATTGTGAAAGTTATTAGAAAAATAAGAAAAATCATTTTTACACCAAATTTGTATAAGAGAAATTTCTTTGACTTTAAATACTTAGTTTATAATATTACGTAATATGAAATAAGTATTACTAGAAAGTATAAAAGATCTTATAAAAGATATTATAAACATTTAGTTTCAGCTTATTCTATTAACAAATAATAATAATATTAATACCTTAAAATGGCTTGTTTTGGTGTAAAAGGGTGGTCGAAAGGTAGGGGTGGTCGAAAGGGTGGGGTGGGACGTTAGTTACAATCCGCGAAACTCCTCCCAGCAGCGCAACCGCGTCAAAGATGTCTGCCAGTCTTGTGTCCCCTGAGATTGACCACGAACAAAAATGTCGTCGAGCAGGGCTAAGTGGCTGTGGTCAATATCTTGAACTGCTGGATTTACCTTGATATCTATCATGAACAATCAGGTCAGGTTAGTCAGCGTCACATTCGCTTCTTTTTACCGAATGCTACGCTGGCCCACACTTACACACATTTATGTTTAGTTTATTAATGATCTTATGATATTACTTCCAATTTTCAATGATGGCTCGTCAGCCTAAGATATCGCGAAAAGAGCTCGCTCCGGTAGAAAAATGCCGTATATAGACCCTCCATGGGGAGGGCTACAACTTGAGCCGGATTCACATCAAAACCTCCCACCCTCACTCTACCATTGCTTCCATCCTCAAGCGGCACACCCAAGCGCCTACTAATGGGTTTCAAAACAAGCCTGGAAGAGGTGCTATGCGGAAAATCACTCCTCGAGGAGAGAGATGACTTGTCTGGACTGTAATTGCGGATACCCGGATGACTCTAAAAGCTCTTGTGACTCCTTCAAAATCAGGGAAGCAACTCAACCACCATACGATCTCTCAAATCCTCAAACGACACGGAAAAGCTAAGCGTAGGCCTGAATCTACCTTCACACCTGGCCGCACTAGCTCAAATACCTCCAACCGAATCTCGAACGTGCAACGAATTGAGAGCGCCGGCGTGAGTCGGGATTGGTGAGTATAGATCTAACATTGGTCTATGTAGACCTTAGTATACGTCTCTTCCTAATATTCTACAACGAAGGGTTAAATGATTCGTTAGTTTTGAGTAACCTGCATCCCTGCGTGTCGGAAAACCCTCTGTGCTGGAAAAACTAACGGGTACTTCGACTTTAAGCATCATAAAACCTACGTAAAGTATAATAATTCTCTATAATGGTTTCAAAGTTATTCTATGCTATTCTAATACACCTCCAGCCTCTTTAACCAGAAAACTGTATTAATATCGTTACCGCTACGGCTGATTTACAAAGGGTTTCATTTCGTAGCGAAACGTGCTTTTTCTTTCACCGCTTGAAGTCCTGGCTCTCAGTACTTCTAATACCTATAAAAGGATCTTATTCGAGCTCTCAAGCACCCTAGCTGCGTAGGAATTTGTTGTTAGCCTTACAACTTGAGGAACAGGCCCGCACATCCCATACTGATTTAATACCTAGGATTCAAGGCTATAAACTCGCACTCCAAAGATCGGAGGTAGATTCAAGATCCTAGATGTCTGTTTTTATCATCCACTCTCTGTTCCTCCAGCTTCCTTTACAGCGACAGAACAAATCATACTCAATCGAACTCGACTTCGAATATGATATACCTATAACCTCCAGAGTTTCAGCCTGAGCGACTGGCCAGTCATGCGCGCTCCTAGTGATCAACGACAATATCATTACCGCGAGGCTGCCAACTTCACTCCGCATCTACTGTGCTTCCATCATTTTAAATTTGGCAGTAGGTTTTTTGACTGGGAGGTGAGTAGAAGTTGTTGGGAGGTGTGGTGAGCTTGGATGTACTGTAGTGATGGCCAACCTTTTTTGACCATTGAGAAAGCGCGGGAGAGATTAGATTAGATTAGATTCTTGTCAGGTGATGAGATCCACTTCCTCCCCCTTTTCTGTTGACGGTTCTGCAAAAGTAAGCATCCATGAAATCTCAAAGCAACATGCAAATGGCCGCACGTCCCAGCTCTCATTAGAATTCTACCTGGTTGAGTGACCACGTGAGTGGCTTGTTCGGTCAAGGATTAGGACTAGCGTCCTTCAGTCAGCTATCCAGCCAGTCAGCCTGATCTTCATCACTTCGGTCACAGATGTGGGCTTCGTTCAGACCGAAGCCTCGAATTTCTTTTATTAGGTCGGTCGGCAGCAGTTTTGTTGTTTTCTTCCCATTTGAGCTTCCCGCGTTTTGGTTGTCAATTTCCGAAGTAGAACATTTTATGAGCTAGAGAGTCCTTGGTGCGCCACAGCCTTGCCTACACGATGGAGAAGAAACATCTGGCTGTTGAACCTTCATCTCGCGAATCCTCCTTCGATCCTCCAAGTCATAGCATCTCTCATGGAAAAGACTATACGCTACAATGGCACCCGGCAGTCGGTTCCAAGGAATTGGCGGTAGCATTGAGCTATCACTTCCCACTTGAGACGACCATGGAGCGGAAAATGAGAGCTGCAACGAAGAAGTTTCTGAAAGAGGAAAAGAGGAAGGTCGAGATATCAAGTGGACATAGTGGTCTTGATACTGCAGGCTTAGCCTCTGTGGCCGAGGAGTCAGCTGACGGGACTACATCCGGACAGTTGCCTTCGAAGGAGTCATGGCCCGAACTGTCAATCGAGCTAAATAACACTGACTTGTGGGTCAATGACTAGGCCCCTTCTAGCTCTCCAGATACGGTATCGAAACCGAAACCGGCTCATCTCCAAGAGAACACGAAGAGTGAGGTTGCCGAGCCTACGGTACCTCACCCATCACCCGAGCAGGCATTTCCCAAGATCCTCTCATGGGTCCGTGGGGTGGACAACAAGAAACCTAAGAGAAAAAAGCGCCGATATGGAATGCTTGAAGCAGCGGAAGCTGCTGCCAACAGTGGGAATGTTTGTGATGATCACAGAAAGCGGAAAGTCAAGGTAAGTTCCCCAACTAGCACTCACGGCTCGCCATTTTCTAACATAGTGCAGTGCAAGCCAGAGTCTTGTCCCAACAATGGGCTTCGGCTTCGGACAAACCCTGCCAATGCACAGCGAAACCAAGTCTCTTGAGTCAAGTTTTGCGCAGACTGACTCCAGACGCGAATCCTAAAGCATCAGACACTTCGGCCCATGAGACCACTAGGCCCAGAGCCACATCTCTCTCCAAGCCCCCGCAACAATCTCAAAGCAATGCCGTTCAGCTATCCAGCACATCTGCCTCAGATGGTATCCATTCGGAGAAAGTCAACTCCGTGCCAGAAAGTACCAAATCCAAACCACGAACGATTCACAACGGTCAAAGTCAATCCAATGTGACGAATGACAATGGCACCAGCACTACAACATTTGGAAGCGCCCATGAAGCGTCTATTCAGCATCCTGTCTTCTTACCCACTGCTCATACCTCGGGACTTCACTCAGCAATTGTTGATACTTCATGGCCGCCCCTTCCGAATGATTTCATGACATATCATATCGACGACATTGAAACCTCACATGACCTGAACGAGACTTCACCATGGTTTCTTGAAGAGGCTAATGTTCTGGGCGACTGGGATGTGGGCTTATCCATGCCGGAGGGTCTACAGAGCTTCACGGACCCGGCTGATCAAGGCAAACCACTGTCACTTGAAGATATTGAGTCAGTACTCAATGCGCCTGTTGGCCGCCATCAGTTTTCAACGATACCAGATCCCATACAGTCTCCCATTCTTGGAGACTATCCTCTCTTGTCCGAAGAACAGCTGCCGCTAGCTGATTACCGTCCAAGTCTAGGACGTGAGCAATTCCCGGGACTTATACCCCAGAAACACTCACCTGCCTCTCGAGCAGCAAGCTTTTCGGGACGTCGTAAGGAGCGTCCCGCTCAAATGAATGCATTTACGCAACTTGGCCGCCACTCAAATGATTGGCTCTTTAATGGCGACTCTGCCGTGTCCACACGTAACCTCTTCACCCCTCCAATTGAAGAGTACAAGTTGCCAGATACGGGGGGCCCTGTTGCTCTTGAAAACGGACATACCGAGGCAAAATCGAAGAATTCGGTATCTACACGCTTGAAGAACATGACCAGTTCACCTCGGAAGCGTAGAACAGTCATATGCTGCGCACGTCATACTATGAGTCTCAACCCTGGAATCGCAGACAGCCCGCCGCCCTTCATGGAGAAATGTCATCAGCCAATATCCCCCTCCATGAATTTGGACCTTAATTCCAGTCAGGTGCAGAGCTGGTGTGAGGTAGTGCTTTCATGGTGTCGACAGACTTCAGAGCAGTACTTGCCGCAATATGAGATAGAGATTGTCTCTGATTTGGAAGGATTCAGCTTGGGGTGATACTAAGCGCAAGGAAATTTGAATTCCCTTTTTTCTATTTGGGATTGGATGATTTTCTTTCGGGGAGGAAGTCCGAATTCTTTGGAAGTCCATGCCATTCTTCGGGTGTGGCTGTCGTTTAATCACGTACCTCAGCACTGGGGACAAGTGACTTGGATTAGAGACATCTTGCTTCCTACACTCCGGCGGCTCGCTGTACCATTGCCATTGTCCAAAACAATAGATCTCTCTTACTGTCTGTTTCGGTTTGAAGATATTTTGAATGAATTGTCTCAGTTGCGAAGTTCCATTGATTAGCATCAACAATGAAGTTCGGTGATTTGGTCAACATATAAGAACAACCAGGAATTAGGTCGGTGCTTGGGATCCACAATCACGCCTATCGAAGGATATTCAAGGCACATACTAGGAAAATGTTTCCCCAGAAGACCGACCGTTTCTAAGGCGAGGCTCACAATTCTTGTCAAACGAAATTTCCGCCAGCCTCATCATATTCCTCGACAAGCCTCCGGTACCACGCCGGATCTAGATTCACGCAACCGCATCCTCGGGCTACGTCGCCGTGTCGTATTAGAGATGGCATCCACCGACGATTCTTAGGTCAAGATGCATCCCTCACGCCTTCAAAGCGTGCCCGACGAAGCCGCGGCCTAGCAACAGAGGCTTACAAACCCGGCCACAGCCCATTTCGACATCCGAGACTTCCTCGACGGCGGCGACGAGTCCACCAACAAAAGGAATAAATCATCAACTAACTCTTCACGATACTGCTTTGCATTCTTCCGCTCAGCTACCTCTGGGCCCGACAAACTCTCACACTTGTGTCGAGGCTTTGAACTCCCGCTCACCTAGCGCTTTGCTATAGCGAGAGCTAGGAAGATCCCAAATTAAACCCGCTGTATTTTCCATCTACACTAGAGGAAGTTCTGAGAAGAATTGATGACCACCTCGGAAGCATCAGGAAGTATCCGTCGTCCCTACAACTCCCATAACCCTTCCTCAACAACCTACGCCCACGAAGTCGAAGCCAACAGCCCCCGCAGCCCACCCACCTTCACAAGCCCCTTCTCCCCAACCTCCCCACTACACAGACACTATCAAAGAGGCTACAACCCCGTCTCGAGCTCCGAATCCCAATACCTATTTAGCTTTAGCGGCGGCGGGCATCGAAACCCCTCCCTTGACTCCACCCTACCAATGCACCACAACCCCAACGCAGGGTATTTCGACCTCCCCCTCCAAACCCATCACTCAGAACACCGCACCTCCGAACATGAACACCGCAGTTCGCAAGTCTCCCAGATCTCCCCCCCAAACAAGCCGCTGACCAAGCCACCACGGCCGCAACTGGAGCGACGCAAGCGACATCTCCCAACTAAGCCAAATCTCCTCCCCCTCCGCCGCCGAACTCGACGCCGGGCGCGACGGCGACAGGCGATCCAGCTTCACCTGCGCGCTTCAAGGTCTCGGCATGGGGCGGATGGCGAGTTCCTCTCGACGAAGGAGTGATCCCGTACCGCTGCCTGGTGGGCCGGTTAGGAGCCCGGATTGGACTCCTAGTCCTAGAGAGGGACTATTTCATATCCCTGAGACCGGGGAGAGTGCGGTTAGGCTTGAGGGCGGGATCAGAGATGCGCAGTTTAGAGAGATTCCGCTGCTTGAGAGTGAGGGGGGGACGTTTGGGGGTGGGACTTTTGGGCCGGGGAGGAGGGGGATAGGTGGGGAGTTTGGTGGGGGTGGGGGAAGAGGAAGGGTGGAATATGGTGCGTATTTGAATTTGGGCGACGAGGGGGATTTGGGGGAGAGGAGTAGGAAGTGAGATGAGATGAGCTGAAATACACTTGGAAGTGGATGTTTGGTGATATTTTAGCGAGTTTTGTGTTTTTTCGGGCTTGGGTTAGATTGGTGGGTGGGATGGATATGGAAAGAAATATCTTTAGGCCTCATTTGGTTTTGGGCTTCTTAGTTGCGGTGATACCAAATACGAACTTGTTTTTCTCTCTCTCTCTCTCGGCTCAGTTTTACGCAGCGCTCACAACTCGATTGGTCTCCTTTAATGCTGCTGTGATGCGTATACTGCCGTCCTTTTGCCAAATTCGATCTTATCTTATCTCCCCATGTTTACTTCGCAGTACAGTAAGCGAGACGACATATTTTCTATCCTCATTAGCTCCTCTCGTCACCTTTTCTACTCCACGTCCCTCGCAACTTTTATAACTTCTGCATTCCATTTCCTGTTATAGAGGAATATGATCCATTGGTCGAGCGCGGCTGCACCTGACGGATGAGCTTCTGAGAGGTATCTTTTGACGGAGTTGAGAATACTCAGCACTGGCGCAAATACTCCACTCTGTCAACTCTGTTCATGGATATTGACTTATATTTAATACTTCGGGAGGCTACAGCCCATCAACATAACCTTTTCCAGGCAGATCTACAAGAACCCGCCTCTTTCTTTCCCAATCTCGCCATCTTGTTTGCAATTCAGGATTCAGTGCGGAACACTCAATCCACCAGTGATAGACGGAAAAGGTTCATGTCGGTGAACTACTGCTACAAAACAGAAAGAACAGAAGTGATTTTGGAATACGGGAAGTAGTACGGGGTGGAAAGAAACTCACGAAGGTGGAGCTTTTAATGCGATTTTCTTGCGGAGATCGCGGGCTCCAGTAGATGATGAAAAGGGAACTGGGGGTCTGGTTGACAGATAGACGGTCCACGACTGGCGAGTCAGCTACAGAGAGTGTGAGTGGTTTGCGTGTCCAAGCAAGTCGAGTGTGGGGATCGCAGCTGGGAGGAGGGAGATTTGCAGAAGGGGTTTTCTTTTTTTGGAATGTGAGAAATGGATGATGATAAGTGAAGAGAATAGATTGGAATATTGTGATTGAAAGTGTCTGATTGCTGGATTGATTATTTAACGTAGCACCTATTAGGAACACTTTATACTTGTAGTCGTTGAGATAACGGTTTTGGTGTGTCATATTTTCGAATGATTTAAACGAACACGGAGATCGGAAAAAAACGAGGAAGTTGAAGGGAGAAAGTTTTCGTTTCAAACTACTAGCTTTACGATATAAAAGCAACCAAACAAGTCCAAAGTTCAATTCGCCTTCTTCTCTTGTACACTAATACGATCAATTTGCGTCAAGATCAATCACAACTTGTGCTCCGAATGCCGCACTTGTAAGAAGTTACATGAGTGTATTGAAAGGCAGCGCGATACGTGAGTGGTGGGAAACCTCATTTAGACGTGATGAGGGACGGGGGATGAATAGAGTGAAGAGATTACAACAAAATGTAATGAGCTATACCAGATAATGAAATGACCAAAAAAACACGGACTTTGGGTGGCAGGCTCGTTACTACTTGTGCGTGTTAGAATAGGGTGAGCTGTTTTGACCTCCTTGGCATATTAGTCACGTGTTGAGTCACGGGCTGGATGACTCTATTGACTACTTTATTACCTACAGCTACCTATTACTTATAAATACATATCAGCATCAGTAGTTACAGTCTTAGAACAGCAACTCTTCCGCTACTAATTTACTAGAATGATTAGTGATCTGACCCGTGACCTACTTAGATAACTTGTTTGGCTGACGAGTTAGACCTAGAGCGCTGCCATGCATGGCTCTTCAAAGAAATATTCGCACCACCCGTTCCCATGTTTGGGACTGAGACCCGACGAGGATGCAGCAATCACTCATCAAGCCTTCTATGATGTTATGTGCAAAGTGTAAGAGCATTGACTTTGGGCAGCTTGCTGCAAACGAACTGAGTTTGCCCGAATATAACCACCATTCTTATCGCGATCTGTTGACTTCAGCTGGGACATGCAATCTATGCCGCCTTATTCGAGATGGGATTCGCAGATCCTTCGGGGATGGCTATCTCACGGAGCTTGACCATCAGGAAATTGACGAAGAGATCCTGGAGCGTGCTAGTTCTAGGCCACATTGGAACCAAATGGCGCCGGACACCATACAAATTGTGGACGATAGGAAGAGCGAGATGCTGGCTTTACCAAATTATTTGACCAGGGAGAAGAAGAATTCTCTACGCTACCTGCATGTCATAGTTGGACTTACGAACATAACGCACTGCAACCTTAATTGGTTCTCCTCCCAAGGTATGTGAGGTATCCTCGAATAATTACGGAGACGTATCTTGCTTCCATTTCGTGACTGACACCTCTAGAACCCGCTGCAGCTAACTACCGGATACCCGAGGATCAGAAACCGAAGGGGGAAGAAAAGTTTCATCTAATGCAGCAGTGGTTAAGAGACAGCATTAAACGATCAGCCTGCTACTCAGAACCTACTCTTCCTACAAGAGTACTGGATCTCGGATCTAATAATTCCAGGTTGACAGCTCCTATTCGATTACGAATAACTGATTTTGGCGAAAAGGGTGATTATTTCACATTGAGCTACCGCTGGGGGGCCAGGCCTTGGTTTACGACAACGAGGGAGACGTTGACAACTCACTGTCAAAGAATCGATTTAAACGATATGCCTAAGATTTTCGGGGACGCGGTGATGGTGGCGAGAAGTATGTCTGTTCAGTATCTCTGGATTGATGCGTTATGCATTCTTCAAGACGACCTATCTGATTGGTCTCAAGAATCTGCACAAATGGGAGAGATCTACCAAAACTCTCTATGTACTCTTGCCATCCACCATCCCAGTTCGAATACTAAGGGATTTCTCTCGTCGGCGTTAAAGGAGCCCCAAATTGTCGAGGTAAATTTGCGCCCTGCCGGGTGTTCGGTCAGAGATGCCCCATTTACTTCCTTTCTTCGCTTACCGGGGATCTTTGAGCTTGATGTCGATGATAGTCCTCTCAGTCAACGAGGATGGGTGCTTCAAGAGCGATTTCTCTCTATGCGGATCCTACATTTTGCAAAATCCGAGATCTACTGGGAAGACAGTCATGGAATCCTATCGGAGCCTGGCAGCCTCTTGCCTCTGGAGGATCAAAGATTTATATTACCACCACCTTCTTCGATGCCGAGTCGGTTTCGGAGAGGCTCATATAGTTGCGTCGAAGCCAAGAACCGCCCTTGGTCAGCCGTGGATGAATGGCTCAACATTGTGGAGAGATATTCCTTATGTTATCTGACAAAGGAGTCTGACAAACTCCCAGCAATTGCAGGTATTGCATCGAATTTTCAAAAACGCACAGGGTACTCATATTTCGCCGGTATATGGTCCGAGGATATACATTGCGGGCTTCTCTGGCTAGGTATTAATGCCAAACTTCGACGCCCGAAAACGAGACGTGCACCATCATGGGCTTGGCCATGTTATGATGGCCCTTTGCACTTTCCGGCCAAGACACCAGAAGACCACCGCTTTGCTGATGACCAACATATTTCAGATATCAACTTTCTTGGTATTAGTGACCTTCCCTTGCCCGAAGTGCATCCGTACATTTTGCCGCTGGACTGGATGCCATACGCTATGAAGATTCGTGCTTCAGTCCGGAAAATAGAATCTTTTGGTGGGAAGACAGATCGACTGGCCTGCGAATATTTTCCTGAGGATGCGTGCCTTCACTGTGTGCACGATAATGTCAGCGACTTTTCAATTGGATGGGCTTGTCTTGATCAGGAGGATTCGCTGAGCATGTCAGAAACTGACATTTATTGTGCGAGAATCGCACACACGGACAATTGCCTGTGCTGGATTAGTTGGGTCCTATTTCTTGTTCCAACCGACCAGAAAGTGAACGAATATCGGAGGCTAGGGATGGGTGTGATTAGGATCAAATCTTGGTTTGACAATCTAGAGCCGGTTGTCATCGAAATCGTGTAGAGGCCGTGTATGCCATAACACTTGGGACAGTACTTTCCAATACTGCTTGCAGCGGGAACTGCCAACTCCAGATAAAAAAGAAATGTGGCAATTGGAACTGGAGATTTTAGTTACATCATATTCGTTTGAGGAAGCTTTGGAAGGGCAGTTCCTGGTATTGTACTCCACAACTAGTGCCGACTCTACCGTACCTGAGGGGCTTCGATGGGCTCGCGCAGTAGAGTGGTTCTGGTTATGTATAGGAGTTGGTGGGTGCTCGTGATCGGCCTGGGACTGTATATCATCGATCCTGGCTTGTGTGCTTGGTGATAGAGGTCTGAGAACAAGAACAATTGGATTATCTACGCAATTCAGAAAAAATAGCTTTGTTCGACAGAACGCAACTGGCCAGAATCCGGATCGGTTTATGGTTGAGTTCTCATACTTTTTTGCACGCTCAGGATGTCCTTATAGACAACTCATATAACCTTGGAATGTCTCTACAACTGTCCATCCCTGAATTCCAGTTCCCCTGCTGAGTGTTGGTATGGGAGATTGGGCGTGGTTGACAATGGAAGAGCAGTTAGAAATATGTTGCGTGAGATTAGGGCAATGGCGGGGTTGGCCTTGAATATCGTCATAGCAGCAGTCGAGGGCAGAATCGCCGTGGATGGGACTGATCAGACTTGAGTTCAAAATTTGGCAGGGGTATTGGTCATTCGCGGTGTATGGACACCGAGCTGGGTCTTGGCCAAATTTGGCCACTCATTTGCTTTGATGGAAGGATTACAGACGACGAAATGGGGGGCTGCGTCTTCTTGCGATTGTTTTCGTTTTCGTTTTCGTTTTCGTTTCCCGGCCCGTGGAAACTTGACTTGAGTTAGCTTTGTAGCATACTGGAAGAAGGAGAGAGCCATGCCTCTTTTCCGGGAGTATTGCTGGTTGGGGAGTGAAGTGGGTGCTTGAGATTGGTGTTCGTGTTCTTGTTGGATACAGTTCGTTCCTGGAGGCGTGCGCTTTTATGAGAAGAAAGTTGCGGTCGTTCTTTCTTAATACCTTGTGGCCGCGCTTTTACCAACGATTAGTTAAAGTAAACGACCTGTGTGAATAGCTTACTTACTTTCGTCTTTTAGTACCAAGCGTTGCCGCCCAACTTTTTGGATGTTTCGGTTTGCTTAACGCGGGGCCATACTAACTAGAAAGGAAGGGTTAGAAATGGGTTTATATTGCTGCTAGGTTGATGGATAGAGGTGGATGGAAGAGTCAGAGGATGCAGGCAGGACGAGGGTGGTGGGTGATGAATGCGTTAAACTTTGGGATGAAATATAGCAGTGGCAGCCATTACTATTTTTATTAATTCGCGAATGTAGCATCCCTGGAACAATCAAGTTGGAAGCCTGATCCGCGATGCTGACTTTATAGTCTCGTCCACTGGTTGCAGTGTGCTCGACAATCGAGGAGTAAAAAAACGAAGATGAACTCTGTACGATCAGGGGAACGATTGCGCCTTAAACTCTTTACGAACGGCAGCATTTTGCAACCTTCCCGTGCCTAGCATCGTCCGATATAAATCGCTAGAAATCGCCGGTATTATTTCCTAACGGAGGAGAATATGAAAGTTTGTGAACAAACGAGACATTCGTCGGATCTACTGATCCGATTTGTTTACCGTGCTCGTCTGGCCGGCCCTGGTTCTTATCTCATGATTGGTGGTTGGATAATGGCGTTGGGCATGGAACATCAATTGGTTTGCTGAAACGAGAAACGAGAAACGAGAAACTCAATGGCCTCAGTACTAACCCAAGACTTGGGTACAGCAGTGATGGAACGTTTATTCATTGGACCGGTCACGCGACGGTCCCCGCCGCATTCTTAAAACCTGTAGAATTGGTGCCGACCACATCGAGACCTTTGACAGAACTCAGTGGGTCGTTGAAGTCAGACAAGAATTGCAGGCTTAGCTGCTGCTCTAACCTTAGCTCCAGCTAAAGCACCATTTGTTAGTGAAGAAATACTGATTAATTCAGGCAACAATCACCGAGCATTCGTCCTAGTGTTTCCTGCGCTTTCTGGTTTTTCTTTTGCTACTCCTCGCAAGCTCTCCCTTTAATTACATCTATATATGCTCTACGATGTGTTTCAGCTCCTAGCCTTATTCCTATTTATAATAATATCAACAGCCACAATCTCACGACACGGCACGACCCGCATTCTAAGCTAAATGACCCCACAACGAGGCGCCAAGCCCATTTGTTGGATTTCACACACTAATTATACGCAATGTGATTTCCTGAACTTGACGCCCGAGGGTGATCGATTGTTCAGACTACTGCGCTAAGGCAATACGGTCTCTAAAAAGAGGCGAAAGGTGATTATAAGTCAGCACCCCGATTTACTCTTTAGTAACCACCTCCCCAAAAACCCCTTTGTAAACTTTACTCACCCGTTGTTGCGCTTATATATTGACATCTTCAAGACAATGGGTAAGTCTCCTCTTTATTTATATGCTCGAGGCTCATAGATTTCAACGCAGACGCGCCTCGTAGGACTTACGAAGACTTCTATCGTTAGAACCTCGTTGGCCGAGGCACTGCTGCCGAAGGGCAATACCCTTAACAATCACTAAATGCAAGCAAGAGGGAGATCCGTCTGCTTAAAATCCTCAACCGCGGTACGTTCGAGGATCTCCTCTTCACGCTAGAAGATCTACAACAGTCCGAAGAGGATGCAAAATTCCGCCTCGATAATGAACGCGCTTTTGTTGTCAAGGTAGCCATCGAGATGTATCCTCTTGCATTAGCACCGCCGTATGTTGCATTATCATACGTCTGGGGGGATCCGAGGGCGCCGAGACGCCCTGTCTTCTGCTAAACAATCCCGATGACGACCAGGCTGAGAGTTACTACCTTATTGAAGTGACGGAGAACTTATTCCAAGCTCTGCGGCAGTTGAATCCATTCCGCAATATCTCTCATATCTAGGCGGATGCAATATGCATCAACTAGGAGGACAACGCAGAAAGGAATTGGCAAGTCAAGCAAATGTAGGACATATACTAGTCATCGAAGTTCGTTGTCATGTGGATGAGCTTCGGAAATCCCATGACAAATGCACTAATGCACTCGATGATGGAATCAATGCAGCAAGAAACCGAAAGGGTTGCCGCGAATGGGGGTGGCAGTTTTGACCAGCTGAGAGTCCCAGATGCTTTCATGATGCTGGACGAGTTCCAACGACTCACGGAATTGACTAGGAAAAGTTCAATACCACGTTATTGCCAAGGAAGGCAAGCGCAAAGATAGAAGGAAGGATTTGGAAGAAGCGAAGAAGCGGGGTGAAGCACAGAAGGCACTCGTTGAGCAGGAATGTGAGCAAGGCGTTGAGTATAATGTTGAACAAGGGGCTGAAATTTGATACACATGGTTTCAAGGATGGTCGATCGGAATGGGATTCAAAGATGTAGGTCCTGCAGGGAAAGGAAAAGTTAGACATTGGCAATCAAAATCAGGTCCTGGTGAAAAGAAAGCTGCGCCGCGCAGTGCAGTCTGAGTCCGTGGATGAAGGCGGTAGTAGCGACTACGACTGCGGAGAGAAGTATTTCTCATCTGGCGATTATTCCGAAAGTGATTGCCCCGTAGAGGACAACGAATGTCTCGTCTGACTGACTAAAAGAAGAAAGAAGACGCTTTTCGAGGCTAGAGGGCACGTCCGCGAATTCAATAAACAGCAGATAGTCGTCTGGAATATGAACATCAAGGTCTCTCATCTCCAAGTATTCTGGCTCTGTGCATCCTCAATCAATTCATGTCCGTTTCAATCCCGTGGAAGGAGCAAGCACACAGGCTAGTCTTCTCCACAACCCGCCCCGGTGCCAGTTCTCCATTCAAAAACGCACCTCTGTTTTCCTTACATTGGAAAATACACCATCTAGTCTTCCGGAGCAGGAGCAGCTTCGGGATCACTAGCCAGAAGTGCCTCCACCTCCGCACCGCGTCTTCGCCTCTCCTCGAGAGACAAATCTTCTTTCGGGGGCGCACTGTATCCAAGACCCAGTTCAGGGTATTGTAATGGAACTGGTCCATCTCGAGGGAGACTGTCGAGGTAGATTGGCCAGGGCTTGCCTAGCCAGCCTGCGCGAGCGTCGTGGTCGCGACGTTGGTTTGACGTTAGGGGGTGGATGAGGACGCTATTGACAGTGTTAGAGATTATGTCTGATGGTGTGTTCAAGCTGTGTGCCGTTGCCCATACGCCCCGAGAGAGAAATGTGGAGACAAAGTGCCTAAGAACTCACTCCACGAGTAACATGATATAGTTTGCAAGAGCATGGCCAGACTCACCTAAGGTCTCCTCGATTAGATGCCAAGTAAAAATACACATCAGAGAACGAAGAGTCTGGAACCCATACTATATATCAAATCAAACAAATCAGCTTTCACTTGCATCGAACAGCATCCCTCTCCACGAGAATGCCCAAAGCGGTCTCTCGCTAGGATATCAAGCTCTTACTCTCATAAGACCCAGCAGGATGAGGTCCAATAGGATATGTATTAACCCTATGTAAAGGAACTGCAACGAATGCACCTATGTGAAAGAGTTAGCATCAGTTTCATCAAAATCTTCCCAAACTTTCAATCATGCTTTGATGCTACGCAAGTAGTGGGGTTTTCTTCGACTTGAGTTTGCATTACATACCATCACGACGTAGCCTCAAAACAGCATCACGAAGAGCAAGAGCAGCTGCAGTCTCAATCGGTGACTGGATCAAGAAGTAGATATGGAAATGCCATTCCCGGGCCCGACTTTCGACGACTGTTATTAGATCTTCTTGCGGTGTTGGGAGGGCGTGGTGGGTGGGGACTTTTGTCATTTTGAAGTGGGGTGGGAGTGAGAAACTAGATAGGTTGCTTGAGAACTGTAGGGGGGTTGATGAGTTTCTTCTGTGAGTTTAAGAGATGGGTAATTGGAAGTTTGAATATTTTAAGTTCATGCTGAGAGTTAAGTTGTCATTGATAGCGTCGAGAAGAAGATGTGGAACGAGCGTGAGGGGTAATGCCGCACGTGCTGGCGGATCATCAGCACGCCATCATTGGTGCGCTGGGTTGTGGAACCATGTGAAGGAAAGTTTAGAAACAATATTGTTTGCTGGCCTGCGAGAGCAAGAAAGTCAAATAATGGTAGGATGATAGTTCGGATTTATATGAGAATGTATGCGAAAGAAAAGAGTTTATCATATGTTTGGGCAGGTTCTATATGCAGACAGGTTAATGTGAATGTGTTACTAATTCGAGGAGCAACTTGCTGCGTCGTCTAACATCGGAATTTGAAGTCAGAAATATCTTCTCTCCCTTCCGGTCATCTGCAATAGCGAAGAAGGGGGTCAGGGTCTAGCTAGGTGAGCATATTTAAGACGGAATGGACTAGAGATCAATTCCTTCGCCAGCGATACGAGAGCCGTTAATGCCAAGCAAGATTGCAATGACGAGTTTGGATACTGAGGCGATCAAAAATGAATAAAAAAGGCTATGTGGACTATAAACATGTCATGTTTTCGGTCTATTCTGAAACATGTGTAGGTGCAGAAGCACATCTCTATCTCTTTCTACCATCAATTCAAACCCCCAGGATATTCGCGCCAGTTTCACCACTCCCGAACTCCAAAATCCAAAGTCCCATATCTAGCATCTATAAATTCGCAACCCATTCCAAATCCAAAGCTTCAACCCAGAACGTCTGACATCCCTCCAGGAAGCTTTTTTCAAGCCACAACACACCCTTCAGTACACCACTCGTCTGCTCCCAAGTCCACTCCAGCGCAGAATTACGGTTCAGCACCCACCACAATTGCTCTTTGAACCATTTCCTATCTTCACTGCCCTGACTAGCTGATGTCCCGCCGAGGAAAAGCATCCACATCAACTCAGCTGCAAACGAGCAATTCAGGACCGTGAGTTCCGTCGCCTCGAGATTCATCCGTAACCGACCCACAAGCGTCCGTCGAATCTGGCCGCCGACAGGAGTAAGGCGGAGGTTGGTGTACGTGTACAGCAGCAAACTATGGAGAAGCGGAGTAATTATACCAGCGGGAGAGTCATCAATGATGATATCATTTTGAGCGAGGAGTTCTAGGACGTGGTGTTCAATGCTGTAGACGCGATCGGGGTAGGAGGCTTCGTTGAGGTAGTTGATGTCTTTGGGTGGGATGACGTCTAGGAAATGCGCGAGTTCGTGGGCGTCTTGGAGGATGGGGAGGAGAGTTCCGTTGCCGGTTTGCATGAGATTACGCATTAGGCAGTCGTTGAACGAGAGGACTGGTTTGGGCTCAAAGATGGGGAGGAAGTGTGATAGGGGCTGGAGGTAAGAGAAGTCGATGTGGGGAAATCGCGCGGTTGATTGCCAGCTGGTGGCATTGAGTAGATCCGTCCTGAAGCAGTCAGTATACTGATGGTCTCGTGTCAGGAGGGATAGGGATCATACCAGAGTATTAGCCGGCGAAGAACCGTGCTGAGGTTGTGCAGGCCTCCTTTCAGATTGACCATCTGCTCTAATCCATTCATGTGTATCATCGCTTTGCATCTTTCTCCATTCAAGTTCTATCTTCGGTTAGTCTCAATATCCTGAGTAGGTAGGGATCCCTTCCTTACCTCCATGTTAGTCATGCATGCAACTGCAGCAATGGTCCCCTCCGAAAGTCCGCATTCATCTGCATTTTCCAGCTCTTTGTTGATAGCGGAAACGGAACTCTGTAAGTAAAATGAACTCTCGAAATTCTCAGGAGCCGAAGAATCTCCGGCACGGGCGGCTAGCCATGATAGGGTGATGTAGAGCAACGCTGCATTGGTCCCCGCACATGAGGAGAAAGTGTCAAGGCTGTCCTCATGAACTGAGGTGCGCACAGGATCTTGAGCGTCTATTCCAAAATGAAAAGTTAGCAGAAAGTTCTGGTAGTTCTTCTTGAGGTGCAATATTTATTATTGATCTTCCCCTTTGAGGTTGCTTACCTAGATGAATAAGCTCATGTAACCTTGGCGTGAGTGGAATGGGAAATGTGCCGAACGGGTCGCAATCGCTGCCGAAGACATATGCAGCTAACCGAGGAGAGACATGTGCGTAGCCCGACGGGATCGGAATGCTCGAATGATCTACCGAGTCCTCCCTCTGTATGCTGAGTAAATTCTCGGTACCCTCTACCGATGGCGTCCCAGAGCTACGAGGCGTGGGATGGTGGCTTGAGGAAACACTGTATCGGGATTGTGGCTCAGGGGATCCAAAGGACGATGCTTCAGATGTGACATCACTGTTTGGTGTTCCTGGTTCTTTTGATCGCAGTGGTGGTAGTCGTTTGATCCATTTTGCTTGTGAGTCCTTGTGCTTTTTCCACACTCGACGCATCACGTGTGACTTGACTTCGCTTTTTGCTTCCTCGTCTTGATCCCTCGTCCCCAGCTGGTTGACAAAACGAAATTCATTGCAAGGTGGTTGTGGCTTTTTTGCTTTTGGGACACTTGGTTTGCTGATTATAGGAGTCTGTTGCGAAACGTTGGTGTCAGTTTGCCTTCCATGACTAAAAGATTGGGATGATGATTCATTCGAAATGAAGTATGGGTTGGGTACGTACCTGTAGGTCATTTCCCTTGGGTTTAGTTCGATTTGATGGACTTGACTTCCTCGACTTTGAAGTACCCTCGTTGACCATGATGGGCATAAACTTTAGTGTGCGGGTTGTTTATTGATGCCAACTTTTAAACGCAGCCACGTTCAATATCTCAAGAGCTGACAGAAGTATCGAGGTCCCTCTTCCGTATATGAAGTTTAATTTTCGAAGAAGATCTTGAAGCTCATGTAAGGGTGAACAAATGCTGAACAACGTTATTCCAGATCCTTAGCGCCGCTGGATCGAAATACACAGCGTGATTGGATACTTTCATGGTAGAACTGGGGAGTCAGCGGAATTGTGAGAAAAGTCGGGAACCCCGTTCCACCAAAAGGAGAGCGGTACATGCATGTGAGTAATCCATGTACCTAGCCTGCTTCCTTGGTTATCCTTGGCCTGCAGGTAGAGACCAGGGGATTCTAGAACCTCCACTTTTAGCAATTAAGTAAGCGAGCAATGTCAGGATTTGTCACTGTTGGAGGGCATACTTGGTAAGTGATTTATCCTGTAAACATCAAGGTTTCTTCCGATCGATGAGATAAAGCTTCGTCGATTAGATGATACCAGTGATAGCATTCCTCGAAGTCGCATTTCCTGCTTCCCATACACTATGCAGTTTTCTCCTTTTTGAGTTCAGGGGTCCTGTCACGTGGATATGGGGCTAAGCGAGGGAGATATCGTATCAGTTCCAAGCTTCGCTCAAGCCTTCATTCAAGAAGACCCCCAGTTGTGCTGTACGGAGCAGATCTCAAGGTTTCACCGACTCAATATTGGCTCTGCATGGGGTGAATCTTCTCCCGCGCACTTTATTCGCTTCTAGCGCGCTCCAAGCCACGTTTACACAGGGGGGACTGCAGACTGCAGCTCAAACGGTGTTATTTCCGGCCTATTATTTACGTGCATCTGTCCATCACGAGGGAACACGAGCTGTCGAAACCCCAACTCGTGTGTCCTCTCCTCCTCTTAGACTCAAAATAACAACCACTTCGGAAGAACCCGAAGAATTGATATGCTGGCGATCCAAAGGGAGTTCACAAAGCCACTTTCGTGGGTCTTTTTCCCACGCGCCCGGATGATAATGAGGGTCCGCTAGCTCTTTGCTTAAAGTTCGACAACGATTCTTCTCCGCGCTATCCACTGACTAATGGCAGAACGTGTCGATGGAGCAGTATCAGAATCCATGAAATTCCCACATTGATACTTTCAGAGCTCGAAGTCAGGGGGGATTTGGGGGTCGAGAGGCTGAAAAGGCGGGATGCAGGGGGGAAGTGAGATTCCATTGGACCGTTCAAATCCTTAATCGAGTTAAGCTCCAACGGTAGGCCAGTCCCGAACTCAAGGATGGGACTGAACCCCTGTACCGAGAGATCATTCCGCACATGGTCACCATGGCGGACCTTTTCCTCTACGAGCACGCGAACCAGAAATCATGTCGGTATGGGGCATATCTGTGCATATCTGCCATCAATGAATGCATCGCATGAGCGCCCCAGGGTGCACAGGCTTGAATTAAAGTTTAGGAGAAGGCTTAGAGATTGCGCAAGAGTCAATAAATGGGGTTTGGAGACGAACTAATGACTGACAAGCGAGCGAGCGAGCATGGCCTTTGTTCTGAATGGAATCAAGTCATGTTATTGGGGTCCGGTGGGATTCGAAGTGCACACAGTTCAGACTCTTAATCCTTTTGATTTCAAAGGATTGTATATTATTTCTCCTCCGCTGTAAGCGCTGCAAGCTGAGAGGTTTGGGACGAAAACTGTACGTGGCGGAGTATTGCACCGAGGCGGAGATGTGTCCACCAGTAGTGTTGCGTGAGTCTTGGCGAGTCACCGTGTTCGTATCAACAGTGACCGAAGGACTTCCAAAATTCACATGTCATTTCTCATGACTATTCTTTGTTTCTTCCGCTCGCTCGACTTGTCACTCATGGCATTTAAGAGAAGATAGGACAGCAAGGTTTGCGATGTATGCGATGTATTCTGCTTCAATTGTCCAGTGTCACGTGTTGCCCCCGCCCCCCCCCCCCCCCCCCCCCCCCCCCCCCCCGGCGTACAACACTAGCTGCCAGGCGGCAATACTTGGGAGCTGAACGCCACGCAAAGCCATGCCAGGCTACCAAATTAATGGAAATATGACTTCTAGATAAAATACTCATTTCGCGTCCTTCAAACAAATTGCTCTAATCTTTCATCCTAAATTATCGTGAAGTATTTTCCATCACTTTCGGTCCCTTTCGTTTTCGATTATGGATACCTCTCCATTCATCCTCCCCAACGGCCCTTCCCCTCTCACGACTTTCCACTGCTTCAATAACCTTCCATTAGAACTCCGACTGTATATCTGGTATCTCTGTCTCCCAGGCCCCCGAATCCACCGCATCGGATGGACATCACCCGAGCTCACATCTCGCTCCTCATGCATCAGTCCAGTTATCATGTTCGTCTGCCACGAAGCCAGGAACGAATCCCTCCATCACCTCAAAGAACTTTCTCTGCCTTCAGTATTCCTCGGACGACCATCACCAACACCAACAGGCTGCCGGTCACGATGTTATTTCAACCCCGCCATCGACACGTTATTTCTCGCAGGGCCATCGCACCCCTCACAGTCCATGTCACCATGGCTGCGATCCTGGGTCGAGGGAAAGGGGCTAGAAAATACGGATTTCAGCTTGGTGCGTGAGATTGCTGTGGATCGGGAATGGCTTGATCCTATATCACCCCTCTCCCGCCTTATGATGCCCGTTGGAGAACTAGTTCGCCTGCTGGGCCATGTAGAGGTGGTGCATGTAGTGAGTCTGAATAGTCACTGGAGTATGCGTCCTTGGGCGATGTGGCGCGAGATCGGCAGAGTACCTGATAATATGCGGCCTGAATTCACATGGGTCGATATGGAGGAAGTGAAGAAGAGGCCAACGGGCGGATATGCTTGCATCTGGTCTGATTGGGGTGATAATGCGGAGATGGCGAGAGCTGGAACGGATATCTTGAGTTTGGATGGGGTGGATGCAAGGGCGAGACTTGGGGAGGTGGTGCAGAAGTTGAAGGATGAGAGGGTTATGTACCCGAGTGAGTGGACGATGCCGAAAGTGAGGCTGGACTTTGTGCGTTATAATCGGGTGAAAAGGGAGGAGAAGTGGGTTCTCGAAAAAAAGAAGGGGGCGTTTGGTATGGGCGGGATTGGAGCAATGCTACCAATTCTTTCGCCTGTCGGTATTTTCAAGAAGTGGGTTGGTCGGAGTTGACTTGCAGTACGGTGTTTGCAAGCGACTATTACTGTCAGTACCAAAGGTATTTATTGGACTGTCAAGGAAACTGTTGCATTGCAAACCTGGATCGATCTGCTCTTTATCAGCACATGGAAGGCCAGGAATACCCAAGAGCGGTTCATCCAGAGCTGATTATGCTATTTGTTTTTCTTCCTCCATCGTTCGTTGGGTCCGGTCCTCCGTTGTCTAGTTTGTGAGTTTATGGTTTGGCATATCGAAATTCTTGCCTTAATCTTTCCCTTAGCACGTTTTAGTTTGAGGACTAGTTTCTATCTCTTTCTCATCCTGCCGCACGGCGTTCTTCTATACTGCGATTTGCCTGTAGATCCTTTCAGGTGATTGTAGCTGTTAGCAGTGTGGCCAATAAGTCAGCCAGCTTTTAAGCTCGCAAGTCAGCTGCGCCTTTGACCTAAGTCAGTCAGTTAAGAATTCGTATTAAGTCAATCAGTTGAAATATACTCAGCTTAATAACGGCTTATAAGCTAGCGCATTAAAATTTAGTGATTTTGGAGTGAGTTTTGTGTAGGGGATAATGCGGTTTTAGTACAGGATTTGGTGTTCTCGGTTGCCCCGGGCCGGAAAAACCTACTTCCACAGCCTCTAATTGGCCCAAAATAAGCGGTAGAACGCGGCAGAATACTGAAATCTCTTGAGTGGCATCCTCAAGGCATTACTAACTCGCTCTTTACACCTAATAACTCCATCAAATCATGTCTCGCTTTACCTCTCCTATCGATATCGACGACGTTGCGTCTCAAGCATCTGGTGCTCTATCTGCGAGCTCTTTACCTTCTGTTTTTGGCCGTATGATGGCTGGCCAAACAGTTCCTTCTGCGGCACTAATAACGAGAGATATCTGCCAACGCCCTGTCCCTATATATAACGATCTCTACAACCCAAATCTTCCAGAGCCTACGCTACGAGCTTCTAATTACTCGCCATATGCAAATGGTCAGCCGTTGTTCGATGATCGGCCAGTAATAGTGGCGAATTTACCCCAGGGGAAGGTGCTTGCGCCGGCATCAAAGAGGACTCGGACGGCTTGGGTTTAGCGTATTGGATACGCGTTAGTTAACAATGCCCATCACAAGAAACCTCTACTTTGGGCTTGTAAACACTGTAAGTTGTGATATTCTTTATTAAGCTATATTAACATTTAACAGGTCATCACGATACCCGATTTTCTAAGCACAAGGAGCATATATTCAATAGCAATAGCCTTAAGAACGCAGAGAGACACTTGTTACAACACCACTTCCTCGACGAAGGCGGCGATACCTGGAGATTAACTTCTACAGATGAGCCTACTGCGCAAGCCTCTGGCCTTATTAGGGATAGCTACGAGAAAGTGATTCCATTCCGACAGCTTGAATTCAAGAACGCGTACCTTGAATAGGTGATTATGGACGACGTCAAGCACCGAAAGGCAGCCTCTCTACGCCTTCAACGTCTCTTTAAGATTGCCAATTCGCAGATTACAAACGCGTTGCCATCCTCCCATACAACTGTTGGCCACTAGATCGACGACATGTTTGCATACTTTGAACCGGAGATCATTGCAGAGATCGCTGCCGCTAAGTCAAAGATCTCTATATCTTTTGACGGATGGGGATCAAAGAGAGAGAAGATCAGCGTTCTTGGATGTATTATTCACTTCGTCAATCATAGAAATCAGAACGTTACACGGTTAATTAGGCTACCAGAGCTTCCAAACCATGGCAAAACCGGTGTTGGTATGCTAGCTTTGTCTACACAGTTTCCTCTTTGCTAACGATTTAATAGAACAGTGCGCAGTCCTTCTCCCACTCCTCACTCGATTCGGAATCAACGAGTCAAACCTTGGTTGGTTTGTACTTGACAACGCGCCAAATAATGATACAACACTTATGGAGCTTGCAAAGGCGTTGAAATTCGACCCGAAAAAGAGACGACTTCGCTATATCGGTCACATCCTCAACTTGATTGCAGAGCAATATCTATTCGGTCAAGATTGCTCAACCTTTGAAGCTGAATTTAAGAGAGCTAGACCGGACGAGAAACGAGCTCTTTGGAGACGCCGCGGCGAGCTTGGAAAGCTACACAATCTCATGGCGCATATAATGGCCTCCAGAAAGCGATCTGACCTATTTCGTGATCTGCAAACTGATCTAAATACAGGCAAAGCCGCGGGGAAGAGATGGAAGGTTATACTCGATGGGGGCATACGCTGGAACTCCTCATATTCGATGATTGTGCGCGCTTTAGCTCTCCGCGACGCAATTGACACATATGCTATTAAATTGAGAGTTTCTAAAGAACCCTTTGATTTGGAGACTCATATTAACGACTATATCTCCGACGACGAATGGCACGCTCTCAAGTTAATGGCAGATCAATTAGAACCTCTTTTTCGGCTTACCAAAGATATGGAAGGCAACCCAGACCAAGATAATATCACGTCCTCATCCCATGGCGCGTTATGGGAGCTATTACCTGTTTTTGAGCACCTTCTTACACACTTTGAGGAGTTAGAACGTCAAGCAAAAAACGGCCGATTCAACGACCACCCTGGAATCCAAAGCTCGATTACGCTGGCATAGAATAAGACACAAGAATACTACAGCAAAACAGATGCGTCCATTGCCTGGATGGCATCATTAGTACTCCATCCGCGGTGGAAATAGGCCTATTTTGAGCAGCATTAGACTGGGAATAATGCTCGATTCGTCAAGGATAGGAAGGCAAGTCTACGTCGGCTTTGGGAGGCAGAGTATAAGTCAGAAGTGGTGGTTCGGACAGAAAAAACACCAGAAGTTGAAGCTCCCAAGTCGTATAAAGCTACAATGCTTGAGCAATTAGCACCACCTATGACTTCTACGTCACGAGCTCCACGAGCATCAAGCCGGAAAGATCAACTAGCGTTGTATCTTGAAGAGCCACCAACAGATATTCCATTAATAGAGTATTGGCTAGCTCGGGAGGCCCAGTAGCCACAGCTTGCAAAGATAGCCTTCGATTTTCTATGTATCCCCGCTATAAGCTCTGAGTGTGAGAGAGTCTTCTCTTCTTGCGCTAAACAGACCACTCCCTATAGTTCTCAGCTGTCGGGGAAGATGCTGTGGCACCAAGAGTGCCTCAAAAACTGGCAGCGAAGAGGTGCAATTTGTATGGGAAAGTACTGGAATGCTGTACTATTAAATCTATGAATGCCCTCACTTTACGTTTAGCTTATCAGCCGCTGATCAGCTCACCAATTAAGTCAATCAGTCGTGAAACAGGTAGTAAGTCAGTCAGTTAAAGAAATGGCTCAGCTGATGACTGACTGACTGGCTTAATGGCCACTCTGGCTGTTAGCGAACTAAGGCGGCGCATCGAAGTCAAAATGTGTCACTACCAGAAAAGTCAGACTCTAATCTCATCCTCGCCGGTTCCGTTTTAGTCTCCGGACGTGAGCAGCTGCTACTTTAACATGAGCTGAGGGTGAGCGTCCTTGAGCAGAGCCTGAGCACTGTAATGTAGAGCCCATTGTGCCTCCTGTGTGCCCCAGCTACAGTTTCCTTACCAGACCATGCCCGGGGATCCGTTTTTGCTCCCTTGCAGAGTTCCTGCTAGAAGTAATTTTGGATCCCTCTTGTCAAAGAGCACATGACCAATAATTCAGCCCCCCAATGTTACGCGGACCATACGCAAGTCGATGATTTTGCGCAGAAATATTCTATGAAGAAAATACCAGAAGGGGCTTATATCTAGCATAGCTTACATAAGGGCTAGATGCCACATATTCGAGAACCTCAGGCAAATTTCATGCTGACACACACTGTTAGAATATGGTGGACTGTTTTGACACTCAGTGTGAGTCACGGGACCTCTCACATGATGATTGACACCTCTGTCTCTTTCCTTTATTAGGTATGGTAAAGGAATGGATAGGGTGTTACGTCCGCCGCTGGCGCCTTTGAACTCCAGTTCATACTCTATAAATCTGTACACAGTGTGACAAATGAGTAGAGTAGAGTAGAGTAGTGAGCGCTACTCTACTCTACTCTAGTATAAATATTATACTACTCTAACTCTACTCTACTCTACTCTACTACTCTAGAGTAGTACTCGAGTAGTAATCATAGGACTAAAATCTAACCTAAATAAGACTAATACGCGGGAGCTTTACCTAAAGTAGCTTTATCGCGGCTTATCTCGTTTAAACCTTTAGAGCATACTTTAGGCTGGAAAAGGGGGTGCGGGTCAAAGTCAAGGGTCAGCCTAGCCAGAATGGTTTCGGAGCACATTCGGTGGGGTTTCCTAGTATATAGTCTGGCTCTCCTCGCACTCTCTTAGAAAATACACAGATTTTTCAACTATACATTGTTTACTCTGTCGCCATACTAATATATCGATATATTACGTGGTACGTGGTATATGAACCGGTACTACACCGACAGTAAATTATTTTTATTAATTATTATTACTAGTAGCTTAGTTTATAATAATAATTTAATATTTATATTAAAATTTAAACGTTCTTTTAAAATAACTCTACTACTCTACTACTCTAGAGTAGTCAAAAATAACTACTCTAGTTCTACTCTAGAGTAGTCGAAAAAGTGACTACCGTATAATTTGGAATACAGCGCCACTCTCGCTGAACTCGCCACCCCTGATATAGCGCCAGGTCCTATTATATCACCTTGACACGGGTTATAATATATCGCCATGGCGGATTAAGAATCCCTAAGTCTAGTACTTGAGATCTCGCGTAATTTAAGTGTAAACAAAGGTATTAATTCTGTAACTAATTATTTATTATTCCTCTATAACATCTGCTATGTCCTGATTTTCGTCTCTTGACTCTTTTTCTAACGAATTAAGCTTTAAATCGGAGTCAAAAGCACTCTCTATATCGTTGTTTGTATCTGTTATAATATCGTTTTTTTTCTCTTGTCATAGAACCTCCTTCTCCTTTACTGAAATATACGTGCCTTTAACCACAATTGTATTGCCTTTAAGCTCGTCGTTGTCGTCGATAGGTGTGGGGTTCGTAGAGGAGGAGGTATAATCGCCGACGGAGATATTTAGGAGGTCTTTAATCTTTAATTCGCTATCTTTAGAGCCGTTAGGATTTAACGATAAACTAAGGTTTCTAAAGGTCTTGACGATGGTCTGTTTGTGCTCGGAATAAATACGTAACTAGGCTTCTCCTACCTAATTTGTGAGTAAAATTTTGTGGTCTTGAATAGAGTACTTATTATTATTCCACTTCTCTAAGTTCTGATCGATATACACCTCCTCTAGCTCCTTGATTATCGCCTTTAAAAGTGAGTTGATTGCGACATTAAGCACTTGAACGTAGCCGGTATAGCCTCTAAGTATAAGAGATAAGGTGACATTGAGCTTTGAGAACTCATCTCGAATCTGCTAATTCAGTCTCTTTGCCTTTAATCTCTTTGCCTTCGCCTTCGTAGATTCGTTCGTAGGGATCTTCTTTTTAGAGTGTTTGTGAGGGGCAAAAGCGTCGAGGACGAGGAGACGAGGTTCTTAATCGGAGAGAGGATATTCTAAAGTATGTGAGTAGTCTTGTCTAATCTAATTAATGAGGTTCTCGGAATTAGCGTATATTATATCGTTTTAGATTACCTTGACTATTAGGTGATATCTGGCCATTTTAAGGCGTCGATTCTTGTTTCCTTTGCTAGGCTTTCCCTTAAATATAAGTAAAGGTTTATAGTAGTTAACGCTATTTATGAAAACAATAACTTAAAGAGTAGCTTGCCGTTTGTCTTAGCCACTTCTTGCTGTCTTTAAGGTGACAGTTCGACTGCCTTTACTAGCGTAAGTACGGCCCTTCTGAAACTTAAAAGCGAGTGGTGTTTGGTTTATATTAGTAATCTTAGAGAGCTTATATTTTCCTATAACAGGTATAGACGAAGGACGAGGCTTCCTATAGTCGGAGGTAAAGGTAATAACAGTATTTCGGCGGTTGAATTAAAGCTAGCTAACGATTACATTCTAGAGTTCTTTAGGTGCCTTTTGAGCTCGTTTAGTGCTTGCTCTAAAGGAGATAGTATGCCGGTGTTTAAAGCTAGTTAACTAGCCAGGGGACTATCGAAATCCAAGGTATAGATTTAAACCTCCTTCCCTAGAAATAACACGCTTAGGATAAAGCTAATTATATATCTGCTTAACGTTCCGAATCAACTATTTAGCAGAAATAGAACGCCCCTTAAGTCGAGCCTCGTCGAACCTTACTTTTAGCCTTGTTTCTATCTTTAGCTCTTTTACTTTGCCCCACGGTTTATAGATACGATATGTCCCTTTTTTTTGGTATATAATATCGCTTTTGTGCTTGATCTAACCTCGGAATGTTGACCTTGGGATACACAGTTTGCGGGCGGCATATCGAATAGTAATACGCTCGTCGGTGCTATCTTTTAGTTGACGGTATATAGTCTCTTAGTACGTAACGGCTACTAATTTGTATTCTCGAGAATAGGAGTATCGTTTGCGAGTAACGTAGTCGTCGAATTCCGAATCTATAAAGCCGTCGAGCTCATCGTCCTCAGTTTCTTCCTTTATAATAAGTTGATTCGCACGGTCTTGATCTCTAGGTTCCTTAACACCTTTAGCGTCGTTCTAAATACGCTATTAAGCTAAAGCCTTCACTGTCTCTTATTTACCGACTCCGCTAATATACTTACGGCCTAGAACACGTTAAGAGCGAACTGTTATTTGTTTAGTAACTGGTCCTTATCGAGAGCGAGGCTTTAGAGGTTGTAAAAGGCCTTGTAGATTTAAGGTAGCTTGACCAGGTAGTAAAGGACTTACTAGAATACGCGGAATTAGAGGCATATTAACGATACTATATGAGAGTGCTATTAGAAATCAAGATGTGGTCAAGGTGGCAGAGGAAGTCATTAAGAAAAGGGTATTTTAGTAAGGATTTAGGGGGAAATTATGATCTACAGCGCTACCCTTGACTATAGCGCCAGGTCCTAAACTATCGATTTACCACCAAAAAGATACAGCGCCATGGCGCTGTATTCCAAATTATACGGTACTCTAATTCTACTCTACTCTACTCTACTACTCTAGAGTAGTACTCGAGTAGTAGAGTAGAAATTTGTCACACTGTCTGTACATCTCCGCGCATACCAAATATCAAGGACTTGTAGCGATTGTAGTTTGAGACTGAGATTAGAATCAGCGCTAAGAAATTTATTTACATTCTCACTTTACCACACAGCCACGATTATATCAATGAGATCAGCCCCTATCAAATCCGTTAAGCAAAGAAACCATATTTTACATATACCCCAGATCATAGCCCCTGACGCTAACGCCGCCATCACGCAGTACTTGCTCTGTCCCTTACACCCTAGAGCCGGGAATTCTCAGCCTCCCAATTCTTCTTTTCCAACCGCTCAGCGAATGCCAACACCTCCTTACGGTTTTCATACGCCCACAGATCCAACATAGACACTGACTTTGAAGGAGTGCCGACCCATGAAGTCAACCTTCCCTGATCACGAGAAGAGCTTGTTGTCCCATAGCGTGTGGAATGGCTAGGAAACCTCAAATCATTGGTCGATCCCGGCGATTGGGGACGGATGAATAAATACCTTGCATCGTTGGAAGTTGAAGGGACTGGGTACTCAGGACGTGTGGATGATGTGATCGGTTTTGAAGACATGACGTGGCCCTGTTCGATCGAAAGGGTATTTGTGCTCACAATGGCTGACAACTTCTGCGAATCTCAATGCTGGATCATACCCAAATGAAATGTGCAGAGTGAAATGTTTAAATATAGTAAGCAGTATTGAGATCAGAGCTCGAGTAGGGGACGATGGCGTAATTCGCGTAATTTTTTTTCTTGTTGAAGGAGCAGGGAGAGATTTCATGGAAAAAGTGACTGCACTTTGGTTCTTAAGTAAAGGCTCGCATTTGGAGGACATCTTCTTGAATAAGAGGACAACAACATGGCGCAAGAGGTTATTTCATGTCAGGGATAACTGCTTGTAAGAAAGTGATGCAGAATTGGGAAGTATCAGACCTAGAGGACAAGAGTGAGGACTTCTCGCCTGAGAAGAATAGAGAGTAGTCAGTTGGAGGACAGAGAGGACAATAGGGAGTCATGCAATGGGGCAAAAGGGTTTTGAAACAGGCCATACTTATTCCAAGCGAGAGGACAAGTGAAACGGGAGGACAAGAGGACAGGCCAGTCATAGCCGATTCTCAGCCGACTCTCGCCCAGGTTCATTGCTATAAAAATGAGGAGTTCGTTGTAAAGCCATTGTGGTCATCGTGAGTCATGATCTCGCTCTTCACTTGTAAAGCCCTGGGCTTATCTCACAAACCAGACGCTTCTTGACGGTGTGCGTGGCTGCCTTGCAACCTCAGGCCCTGATTGGCCTTACTGCGGCCAATCAAAATGCTTCACGTGACAGTATTTTTAAAAATGGATCCACAAATCGCTCAATATCATATAGAAGAAGAAGATATAAAAAAAATACTTTTAATTAGTTATGAGGTACTATGTGCCTTGCTTAGGGGTACCTTAGCCCTACCCCTTAGACTCCCCTCCTACCCCCCTTCGGGGGTTGAAGAGAGAGAGCTAGGAGGTACGAAGGTACAAAGACTCTAATCGAAGTCAATAGCCCCGTCAATTCGAGCCTCTCCAATTGTAAGTAGTTTAAGAAGCCACTTTTCGTAGGGTCAGGTTCGTGACAAGGCCTTATTCAGAGGGTGGGACAAGCTTTAATACGTCCCCGCAATGGGGCCGTATCTGAATTTGTACTAAATAATATTTATTCATTTCAAAAAGGCCTACATATGCAGAGTCAGGTGATATTTTTAAACCAATCAAACGCTAGCGTCTGGCGCCCCCCAAGAGTAATATGGAAACGCATACTAATTTTGGTGTGTATGCCTCGCGCCGCAGCGTTAAGTCCTCTCTTCAGTCGTACCTCCTGACTTTCGGTAATGCCTGCATTTCCAGGAAAAAAGTCCTCCAGCCACAAGGCGGAGCACAAAGGCGAACCAGCAACACCAGTAGTTTTTCCGGGGCTGCGAGGACAATAAAACATCGCCGCTCTGGCAGTAAGGCCACGTTCCTTTCATCCTTCTTTTTCATCACTTCTGCCTTGTCTTTGAGTCCTCACTACGCCGTAGAGGGTGCGGATTTTTCGGGGTCTCAATCCAATCTCACACTCTGCACGTCCTGCCTCCGATCGCCAGCCCCCGCATCTAACAATGGATTCGTCAAGATTAACCCCGCCGCTCTCCAGCACTTGTGGAAGATGCGGCTACTCTGCCTGCATCTGCTATAAAACAGCATCAAAAGCTGCGCCTGCCGAATACGCACCTTTTGGTATTTATCCCGGCGCCGTACCGAGCACCGAGAGACATAATGCCATCGGATATGGAGATTTCACCAACAGGTTTCACAGTGAAGTAGACGGGCTTCAAGCTGGTGTTGACTATCTGGATACAATCGAAGAGCAGGCTGAGGAAACACCTTTGGGTCGAATTCCTGGCAAATCTCTCAAGAGACTGCTAGAGCTCGAGGAACAAGGTCGAGACTTGGGCACCCGTTGGAAGAATAGGGAGAGGGTGGACAAGACTCCCCAGAATCTAGCTACCCCAGATGTTGCCCTAGATACATATTCGATCCCACCGCACTGCATTTTTGATCTCCACGATTCTTACACAGACCAATTCTTCCAAGATGGTACGGTCCCCTCCTTGGTTGACGTCAATGACGATTCCTGGAACATCCAATTTGATTATGAAGGCAATGAGTGTGACTGGCCGGAGCTATCAGAAGACATTTTTTCTCAACCGGGCCCAGCCCAAGAGCAGTTAACTAGCGTTGCATATGAGTCAGTTCGGATCCACTCACATGAGGAGAGGGGCTACGCGAGCCAGCAGTATACGTGCAGCAAGGAAGTACCTACAATCAATGAAGTCCCTTCAGAGGAGACCACAAATGTGGAGATCGACAAACCACCAACGATTGCCAAGAAAGTTCCACAGAAGTCTCAATGGGCAACGCTACAAGAACTTCGCCTGTCATCCAAATTTCACTACATGAAGTTCCTCAGACTCACTGCCAATCACAACTCAAGAGGGATCAAAATGCTGAGACGAATGTACGGCAGCCCGAAAGGAATGCTTGGTACAGGCATAACGACCTTTAGAGATGTACTTGAGGGCCAAAAACCTCAGTCATTGAAGGAGATCTTTGCCTTTACCTGTCTATCCTATGTTATGTCCAAGCTACTCCAAAAGCATGGGCGGATGGAAGGCTCTCAGGTTCTGGCTGATACAGATCGATGGCGACTGGCTATCAAGAAAGAGAAGGATAGGCTTGTCTATGATGAGGTTGTCAAGATTTTATGGCCCGAAATTAACTTCCTCAAGGAGCATTCAAAAGAAAAAGATGCCAATTCAGCACCGCCTCCAACAAAGACACATCCGGGCAGCATGGTTCCCATTGGTCTGACATTCAACGCCTCGACTGGACCTCTCTATGCCGCATCGTCGATGTTGGCATACGGCACGAGTACATCATCAGACTTCAACTTCCTCGAAAGAGCTCGGGCTGCAGACTGCTCCAACGTTGAAAACGATATACAGTCTGCACTTCAAGATCTAGACAGCCACCTCGATCCAGATAATCAGCCTAATGACTACGGATTGCATGACCATGTCAAGGGACTCTTGCAGGAAACAAGTACACATGACAATTTCATGTTTGCGGATTTCTTGAACTTCTGTGATCCGCAATTGGAGAACAACATAAACGCTGCGTTTGAGAAGCAGCCGCCAGATATCGCGCCAACGACACATCCGCCAAACCGCCCACCCCAGATTTTCCCGCCCAACCAGCCGGTTAGCACACTTGATCCGAAGAAATTGGGCAACTCTTCTCCGCCGGTCGCCGACTCGACGGTGCTGGACCAGACAGAATTGTTAGCGCCAAAAGCAGATGAGGTTCCTACAGTTCCACCCTTGCTGGGAAGTCTCATTGAGACAATTATGTTTCAAGTCGCGGTGGAGTTCATAAAGTGTATGTGTTTCACTTTCTGCTTTCTTCTTCCTCTTTCAACCCCCCCTAACTTCAGCATACCCTTACTAATGGACGTAGTCATCACGAGCCTGGGAGATCTTCTATTCTGCTTATCCGGCTGTGGTATCACCTCTCGTCGCAAGAAACACGAAGCTGAGGGCTACACTCGACCCGTTCAAGAATTCGGCGAGTTTGTCACTAGAGCCGTAAAGCTTGTTCTTGAACCCATTAAAGAGGACTTAGGTGAGGTAGATGAGTCCGCTGACGCTGTGCTGTGCATGGCAGACTCTTTCGTGAGGCTTGGTCGTCTTCACACCGTGAGAGAGATTGAAGAATATATCATCACCACCGCGCGTGTAAGCTTTCATTACCCGCGTTGATGATCTGTTGCTGATATTGGATCGAAGCATCTTGCCTGTGACTATACATCGTTCACTACAATCGCGTCGAAAACATTAAAACGATGCCTAGCTGCTTCTGATCGAATGACATGGGACCATATACCCTAGCTATGCTGCTGACCAAGAAGACTACTCAACCACGTACATCAAGAGGACAGAGGCAACAGAAATCGAGTGGGCAATACAGAACTTCAAAAAGGAGGATGATGGCGAGAACAACGTCAACTTCACCACCATCAATGTTATTCAAACTGCCGAGCCTATCACCACACGGCATGAAAGCAGCTCGTCCTCCAACTCAAACTCACTCCCGTCAAAAAAACAAAAGTATACCAGCCTCTTTCTCTTCCTCCTCCCTTCATCGATCTTAAGACTAACAAAACCCCAGACTCTCACCCCCCTCCCCGAATTCCAGCAACGAGCGCCAATCCTCCACGACCCCTGCCTCCAGCTCTAGCGGTGACCTCCCCGCTCCCTCAGAAGCGCACTGCCACTACTTGCACTGCAAGAAATCGTACACCGGCAAAGACGCACGCGTAAACTTGCGGCGGCATATCAGGACCCTGCACGAGGGATGCAAGGCGATCAAGTGCCCGAACTGCGGATATGAGTCTTCGAGACGGGATAATGTACGGAAACACTTTTTGTTAAAGCATAAGGGGGAAGATATGCCGGCGGTATTGATGTGCAAGACTAGGGCTTAGGGGGCGTTTGGATTTGTGGGAGGCGTTGGTTGGGAAAACTTATACCGTTGTGCGGGATTTGGGTGGGATGCCAGATATAATGAAGTGAGGGATTAATGGAGTATGAAGCGCAAATTTCTCTTGAAGATATGCCTGTCACGTTCAGGGACGCCATTACCATGACAAGAACACTCGGTTTCCAATACATTTGGATTGACGCCATGTGTATTCTTCAAGACTATCACGACGATTGGATCCGGGAGGCTGCAAAGATGGGATCATACTATGGGCATTCCGCACTGACGATTACTGCTGGAGATGCATCTTGTGGTGACGACGGGTTCTTGAGGCCACGCGACCCTGGAGCTGTTGATGCAGCTCCTCTCGGCGTATACTCTTTCCCAGATAAAACAGAAAGGGACATGTACATCCAGTAGTGCAATACCAATCACTAGGCTGGACGTCATCTGGACCAACGTGGTTGGACATTGCAGGAGCGAACTTTGTCTCCTCGAACAATTCACCTCACTGATAAGGTAATGTTTTGGGAGTGCTGAGAGCTGTCAATCCACGAGAAAGGAGGATCACAGTTGGTATCGACTATAATCAAGGGCTTGCCTTTGACATCTTGGGCGAATTCGGAGAAGGTGGATGACCTGCCTAGTCTCTGGAGGAGGTTGGTTGGAAACTACACCTCGCGCAGGCTCACAATGCCGGATGATAAGCTTCCTGCCATCAGCGGCCTGGCCGGTATGTTTCAGATACTTCACGATGGGGAATATCTTGCTGGCATCTGGAAGCATGAGTTACATTCTGGTCTCTTGTGGAAGAGGAGTTTTAGGCAGGATGGCCCACTGGTCCTCAGTGAATCATATCTGGCACCAAGTTGGAGTCGGGCTTCTCTGGATGGGGAAATTCAGTGGCCGGGCTTGAAAAAACGCTCCGTTTGTTCAAGGAGCTGCTCGAGCAAAATTTCTTATCTTGGAAGCCACTATTGCCGAGGGAATAAAAGGGTCTTTTAGCCATGTAACCAGCATCCTGGAGTCAAAGCTAGTATCATTTCGACTGGCAGGGGACAGGTTCAGGCAGTAATGATGAAGATTTGTTGATGCCAGGTGAAAAGTGTGGAACTGGGCCACTTGGATCCGGTTTTATTGATGACGGCTCGTCTGGCAGTTGTGTATGTTGGATGGATACCGAATCTAATGGAATGACATGTTTGCTTGTGCTTTGTCTGGTTCATGAAGTCACGGTACAGTGGGGGCGACAACGAGACCGGAAATCTGATTTGGGTTCTAAAAGATATCGTGTCTGGATGCTTGTCTTGGAGGAAATGACAGGAAATCGTCCATTGCCTCTCTCTGCGGCCAATGTTGGAACTGCTAACCGACAAGAATGTCGGAGGTTCAAAAGAGTGGGAGTTGCATCACGGGAGGTCCAATTGATAGCAGTTATGGAGACACGAAGTACAGAGATGATCATCATTGAGTGATGTTTAGGAGCGATTAGGCTGGCCGAAGCTTGGGATCATCTACAGTACGGCGTATTATTGTCAAAACCAAAAAGAAAAAAGTAGGCTGAATGTTTGTTCGTCAAATCCATTTTCTTCATCTGACAGTCAAAGGATTTGAATTTCCGTTCGACAGAAAGTAGATACAACCCCTAACCTAGCTAGAATAAGAACCTCTCATAGAATCCACGATTCTTATTTCGTTCCCATCATCATCAAACCCATTCTCATAATCTAGCTCTTAATCACAGGAGTGACATCCTGCTCCTGGACCAAGGATACTTTCTTCTCACTCCCTTCGCCTATACTTGAAGACTCCGGATCATCAATAGGAGAAGCAGGTGAAAGTACGCCAGCTCGTTTCTTCTGCAGCTTCTCCCTGTGAGCGAGCACCGCGATGATGATGTAGACTATGATGTTCAGACCGGCTACGACTGCTGCTGCGCGGTTTCCAGCGGTGACTAAAGAGAACGATCAGTATCAGTGCGACAGAAAATGAGAATTGAAGTGAGTGGTAATGGCGTACCATTTGGTTGGTGGATCTGTTGGAACCATACGAGAGGAATCCAAGCAGAGAATGTATCTGGGAAAGAGGGTTAGCTGGGTAGTCGTGGTATAGATTGTATACTTACATTGAAGCGTGTTCATTGCCGCCGCAGTGAAAGCTCTCTGCTCAGCATTGTCGGAAATTAACTCTGTCATCCATCTGTTGCAATACAAGGTATCAGTACAGTACTTCCACGAGCAGGATAGTAAGGGGTGGGAGATCCACTTACGCCATGGTCAACGGCACAGCACTTCCTCCAATCGAAGACATGATGTAAAGCGGTGCGCGGTGAGAAAATGGGCCAAACACGGGAGTGACAACTAGTAAAGTGAAGATAACGATGGCGATCAGGTTACCAAAGATGATGGTTGGCCAGCGACGGCCTTTCAGCGGACCATCGGAGATCCAGACCGTGAGGAGGGAGTAGACTGCGATGAATGCATTGCCAATGGTCGGGTACTCATTCTATGGTCAAGTTAGAATATTTTTGAACTGTGATGATGAGGTGATAACTTACGATTTGCGCGATGGTGTAGACAGGAGGCTTCCCCTTCTTGTTGTGTGCTTTGAGCCAGAAGACGAAAGACGTTGCGGGTTGGCTGCCGAATGGTTGCATGGCTGTAAAGTTCAGTACAGTCTACTTCTCGATATCCGGAAAGACTTACTGAAGATGAGAGTGAAGAGAAGAGTTTTCCAGCTGGTCAAATAGCCGAGAATGGTCTTGAGCGTGTATGGCTTTCCCTCGGGAGTACGACCAACCCTGGCCATTCTTTCTTTTGCAAGCTCGACTTCCTGGATGAAATATTCTTATCAGCGCAAGCTCTTCGTTGCAGTGGGCAACAGATGTATACATACACGTGCAGTGAAGACCCAGTTGGGCTTGGCGGTTCCAGGGGTGTCCGGCAGGAAGAAGAAAGCGAGAACAGCGACGGGAAGAGAGATGACTCCATTAATTACTGCACAGATGTTAGACGATGTAGGTAAGCGCGGTGATCTATGCTTACTGAAAAGCCATCTCCAACCAGCGAGACCGAGGTGCCCGTCCAGTGAATTATAAATTCCAGCTTGGAGGAAACCACTGAAGATTGGTGCGATTGAGACAGCAGATTGAAGAATGCCATTGCGCTTTCCCAATTCCCCTAAATAAGTGTTATTGGGGGTCGCGATTTGTGTCTCGAGAGGAACTTACGTTTGTTGTACCAACTGCCGAGAATATAGTACAGCGCTGGCCAGTAGCCAGCCTCGAAAAGACCAACGACAAATCGAAGAGCAAGCAGATGGGTGTAGGACTTGGCGCCAGCAAGACTGAATGTGAAAACTGTCCACCCGAGCTCAAGGAATGGAATCCAAACTGGAACTAGTCAGAAACGATGTCCATGGTAGCCTAAGCTTGAATGAAAGAACTTACTGTGAGCCGGTACTCGAGTCAAGATGAAGTTGGAAGGCTAGTCGATCTCTGTCAGCTCCAACTTCACCATGGACGGAGGAGCCCTGTACACGTACCCATTGCCCGATGATGTAACCAATCGTCCATGACAGAACAACATAGTTGTACTGATTCTGGTAAAGATTAAGGTCTTCTTTCATGCCAGAAACAAAAGCATTGGTGATGTTCGAAGTATCAATCTTTTCAACAGTCAGTCTACAATGCACAGCAGATGCCACGCTTCACTTACCCATTTGATCAACATTCCCAAAGTTCCGAATGTTAACAACGTAAAGTCCAGCTACAAATTATTCATTAGATGGATGTCATAATTTCGACGCGAGACGCGAGACGCTAACCTTGAGAAGAAACCGTCTTTCTTCTTTGGAGACATCCGCTGAGTCCCAGAGCCATCCTCTCCAAGTTCGGCTCTTCGAAACCGAGGTGACAGAAGGCGGTCTCTCAGCCATTGATGCGGTACAGTACGTCAAGAATATGAAGCTCAGTGAAATTTTGTGAGATTTAGTGAGTTGTGAATAATTTTGAAGAACCACATCAATATATTGAAAGCAAGGCTCGCCATATGTACAGAAATCTCTTTCCAAGCAAAGAGACTTCTTGGATCCACTATCAAGCCCCGAAAGCACATCTTGTCTTCGTGCTCAGTGGCTTGACCAAAAATGCAGTTATTCGCAAGAGAAGGCTTTTATGTCGCCAGGAACACTTCTCCATTTCAGCAAATGAGAAATCGTCTCAACATCAACTGTTCAAGATAAGGAGCAAAGATAAGGTAGTGAGAGGGGTTCTGAGCCGAGAAGGGTGGGAAACGCAGTCCTTTTCGGCGTTTGGTGATGGTCAATTGAATGTCGGAATTGCGTGACCGGCTTCTAAGCGGGGTACAGTATCGCCACCCGGGAATTCGAAGACGCGCTGTTCTAGGAGAAATTCTTTCGTCGGATCATTCATAGAGTCGATGTTGTTTGAAACATGAAATGTGTCTATTCAGGCCACGATCAGAAATGAATCTGGTATAGGGTCCAGTTGAAAGACTGAATTTAACAACGTAAACAAGATAACCGACCGAAGGGGGGTTGAGAATCCACTCCCTGTCATGAACAAATTCTTCACGACTCACGACTGAGACACAACTTACAATAAGGCACCCCCACCAGCGGGCTGATGCAAAGCTTATAAAGCTCAAGCATCGCATGACATTTGTCCTGCCGTCTCGGCATGATCTCAACTCTTAGCTCCGAAAACCTCCAAGTGCACCGCTTTCTTGTCGCTGTCCAATCACCAGTCTGTCTAGTGTGACTTGTTCGTCGAGATCTAGAATTCAGTACTCAGTGCGCGATGGCGGAGTCAGCTTCGGCTCATTCTTGGAACTGGTCTCGTGAAGAGACACATCGTGACGGATAGAGTTAACGTCTCAAACAATACCATCGGATGGTTCTTTTGGGTTGTAATAGTATTCTTCGGGGCTTAACAGCATCTCACAGAACGACAGTCGAGGCTAACGATTAAACAATCCGCATTATCTCTTTTTCCAAAGGGAAACATATTCTCTTGTGATTCCGGGTATAAATTTTTTTTCTTTTTTTTTTTTAAAAAAAAAATCCCCCGTTTTCAGAGTGGGCGCCCTGTGATAAGACTTCAACATGATTCCCAAGATAATTCCCCAACGCATCCATACCAGCCGCAACAAGAGAAATTATGATCTTCTGTACGCTCATCAATTCACAAATAATGGTGGGACACTGTATCACAGTGCCTTTGGGCTAGTATCTCGAGAGCGATGATCTTCTTCCAGATTAAAGTCACACAGTTCAATTGTATAACTCGAGTTAAATTGAAAAGCACCAAAGGTTGAGGAATAAAGCAGTGTCGTTGATGATCTCGGCGACCTGTGCCAAGGGTTATGAAACAATTCCGTTCTCCCAATTTCTGATTCCAACATATTAAGTTATCTTTAGGCCACCTCCTCGATATTTCAATCCTGTCTGCTATTTTGCTAAATCACCATCCTCTCCCACCGCCTTTCCGCCATATACTTGATACAATCCACCATGAAGATAATTTACATACTTATTTCTCTGGCTGCATTCATCTGTACCATTCCAGCTCTGTTTCTGCCCGCAGCTCGCCACGTTGTCCTAGTCGGTAAGCAATCCCCAAAGAGTGAGCTCCAAGGTCTGATGGTTAATTTGAAGTCAATGCTAACACCATGGCACAGAAATCCTGGTCTCCTCTCGATCTGAATGCATCGGTAAATTCAAAGTAAAATCTACATTGTCCCATGACTTCTGAGGTGAACCGTTGACTGATCATTTGTAGTGCGGAATATCCGACCATGAGAAGTCGGAAAAAAGAGTCATCGAAACTCAAGGAGGTGGTCGAGAGGGAAGCCAATTCGCAGAAGCGGATGGTGCACAGTTGGATTGGGTCACCAACCACCGGGAATCAAGTTCCCCAAAGGTAGCTGTGATTGATGAGGAGCCAACATGTCCGAGTGAAGGCGAATACTGTGGGCGAGATCCTAAGAACTCAAGAAAGCTGTGGTGCTGTCCGGGTCTGAGATGTACCTCTCAATTCGACGACTGGCCAACTTGTCGATTTGCTGCACTGGATTTTCCAAGCACTACAGCCTTGAAGGTGTGATGGCAAATCCGGGAGTGACGTTAGTGCGAAGAATGGACACAGAAACGTTGGACTGTAGCCGCGGTCGTAAACTTGATATCAAGAGGAAGAATTTGTGTTATGATAGTTTGGCAAACTTTTCGTCGTTGAATGGGGAGGCAGGGAAACCAATACAATGTCGGATTTGTTTTCACTTCAGGAGAGGATTGCTACTAAAGATGCTGTTGACCAACTTATTGACTGATTGATTGTTAGTTGCCATTTTCTTGCTTTAGAAGGGTCAATGGATTGAAGTAGGGGTCGATTTGACAATGTGGTGGCCAAGAATGACTCAATCCAGTCTTTCCGTCTTGATCGCGGCCCTCTTCTTCTTGAATCTCAACTTCGTTTTCTTTACATGCTGCAGATCAACATCCTCCATCTCCAAATCCTCAACCTTTGCTAAATCCCTTTCGCTTTCCCTAGAGACTCTGTTTTGAATCACTCCCTCCATCGCATCATCTTCTGCCTTCACGGCATTCATCTCTGTGGTGTGGATTCTCCTACAGTACAGTAAGTGAGCAAAATGTTCAAGGGTGAACAACATCCCAAAGGTGACTGACTACCTTTCTTTAGCCTGTTTCTTCATTCTCTTCTTTTCTCTCTTCTCTCTTTCCTCTTCCTCATCGTCCAGCAGCTTATCGACGATCTCCCGCTTCTTTTCATCGAGGTGGAGGTCTTGCTTCAAATAGGCCAACCGGTTATCTATTATCTGAAGCTGCTCGTCTGTAATATCCGGGTCTGAAGTAATTCTCTGGAAGGATGTAAAGTTCTTTTCAATTGCCGAAAGACGTTGAGCTCTGCTTGGGGTTGCCATTTCGAAGATGTTGTTTATGTCGGTTGGAGGCGTGTGCGAGATCGCAAGAAGTTGATTTGACGATGTTGAGCTCTGACTTGCGTTGCAGTGATTTTGCAAACTCAGCTCTTCCAGGTTAAGGTGAACGGCCCTTCGATTTTTGCATTTTGTGGCAAGGATTCAAAAGTGAACACCGCGTACTGTACATGTGACTCGACGGTCCCGTCGAAGTGAGCAATCCGGTCTGCATGTAGACTCACCTATATGAATCTTATATTTTTTACAAATCATTTAGGGAAGGTAATTACAGTTAGGAGGCTATCTTCGCTGAATTAGGATACCTGTTTGTACTAATTTTCTTCCCAGTTGTGGTCAGGGGAGCGAGCTCCATCTAAATAAGCCTAGTACCCAGCCCGGCTCCCACTGCTACAGCCAGTTCAGCTCTTGTCGGTTTGTACCTAGTCGCTAGGTTTATGACGCGCTATTGTGTGACTCCCCCAGCGTCTGGAGAAACGGTTGGCTGGAACTTTTACAGAGTCACTTGTAAAAATAAATACAATTCACTCCCCTTTCGCTAAGCGAGATGTGTGGCTCTCTACTAAGACTGTATGTATACGCTCCGGACGTGGATAACGTATATGCATCAGAACTAAAAGATATTTCTTAACGTCATAAAAAACAGACTAAGGTTACACTTCTTCCTAGCCCCCAACAACTGTGCACTATCCAACAAACTCTCCTCGAGTCCTCGCTTTGTGCATCTTCGCCACGAGCAAATCGGACAAAGTCTTGCGGAACAGCGCTTCGAAATCAACGACTTCGAAGGACTACAGCTTTGGCAATACAAGATAGAACAAGGCCATAGATAAATTCCCCAGTCTCCGCAAGTTCTTTCTCGAAGATGCTGATCGGTACAAGGGTGTAGCGGATATTTTCGTCAAACAGGTAAAGCAATTCAACATGCCACTTGCGATATTAATTCAGAAATAGCACATTAAACCATTCTAAAGTTTAGTTTGTTAAAAATGACAATGCTAAGTTGATTATGCTTCCGGAGGGGATGCCGTACTCAAAGGAGGTAGGCATCAGGCATCGATGCTCAACGCTAGTGTCGCTAAGCGACACTCATCCATCAGGTTGTACTTCGACAACCCAACACCGTCTGCATCACCTGCGACATTATCAGTCTCTCTTTCACACCTCATCGATGACAGGGCTAGATTTTGACATCTCGAGAGTTACTGCTTCATGGATCCGCTCGCCCCCAATCCAGGCACCACCGAGCCGCGCGATGACCGGAAAGCCATTGTTGACATTCAACTTGCCGACATCAAAGCATTCACAGAAAGCCCAAATTGCAGCGCCAGCGACCTTCAACACATTAGTATCCACCTAGTTGTCATGATTGCCAAGATCTCCCCTAATCCAGGGTCAGAAGTGCCTGCCGCCCAGCCCGCATCTACATCTTTCGGCATGTCCACAAACAATAAGGCAGTCTCAACTCCTCGTCGTGGCGTAATTCGCTACATTCGCAGACCACACAGCACGCACAAGAAAAAAGGAGATGGGGTGCAGAAGGGGGTCCTGAGTATTGCAAATGGTGGCCCGGTTCCTGTAATTGCTGCTTTCAGAGGGGCGAGAAAGAAGAGATCGGAAGCAAATAAGGTGGGAAAGGATGAGACTTGGGGTTCTGGAATTTTGGGTAAGTTTGAGAGCTCTCTGGCTACTTTAATTTACTGACTTTCTTCTGCAGTAATTTGTCATTCCGAATTAGAGAGAATAGGCACGGCCAAGGCGCGGGTGAGAGTGGGGCTGCTGGGGGAATGGACCTTTGTTGAGATTATTGGCAGATTGGGGATTGTATCAAGCTTTTTTCGCACTGCGTTCATTTCACCAGATTTGCCGTTTTGATTTCCGATTTTTCCTTACTGGAAATATAGACTTGTCACTGGATAAAGCATTCAATAGTGGCTTTGAGTAGGCTTGTTTGCTTCCTGGAGCAAAGTATCAAATTACACCTCGTCAATAATCGACAAACGCTTCTCGTTTGATTTCTGCCTACATTGTCATCGTGCCACTATGTCATACCTCTCGAGAATCCTATCCGACTTGGTTCAATCTGACAAAGGGTATACGCATGACTTATTCCCTCATATCTCATCAATGCCTACATTACCTTCATCAAGAGAATACCTCGCGGTGTGGGATTAAGTTGCCGTCTTACTTGATTCAACAGCCTCTACTTCTGGTCCAGACAGTGAATTTCTCTTCCGTGACCCCACTGTGCACTAGTCTAGAAGCCTTCAAAATGCCAACTCTCAACAACATTCTCTTAGAGACCACAGCTCCGGTAATAGACTTGACGTTTAGAACAGGGTATCGATTGAAAGGGAAGTTGTTCCTCGAGACGTTTCTCATACCACTCCGCTTGCTTGCTTGGATGAGATTCCTTACAGCCACAGATGGTAGCAGAGGCATCTCAGGATTCAGGGGAAACTCAGGTTCTCTTGGTATCTTTGGCAGTGGGCCTCCGTTCTCCACGAAGAACCGCATCAGAACACAGTACTCTTTGTATTATCTCTCGAAGTTGAGAGCACCTAGATAGTATTCCTTCTCCCATTTCTCTAGCATATTGTAGCGCTCCTCGAGAGATCGACTAAAGGTGGCTTGGTTTCCAAGTGATGGAACAGAGTCGATAGGGGCTTTTCTTTTCTGCTAGGAAGGGCAGTTGGCTTCGAGATAGGAAGAGGGCAGGCCGAGAGGTTGTTCGGGTTGGGACGAAAGGCGACGGTCATTTCCTTGTCATGTGAGTGTTCTTCCTCAGACTGGTCATGGTCTTCATCGTTGATTAACGAGTAGCGACTTCTGTTTGAGGTGTAGGTAGACATTTCTAAGTCTGACGCCCTAGGTTGAAAGTTGAAATCTCACGCGGAAGCAGAACTAGATAGGTCGCGTCTCAAATTGCTCGAGGAATCGCAATGGAGCACTTGGATCGCACTCTTCGAGAAGGACAATGAGTTCGCGAACACGCCACCCTCGTGTGTTCGAGTAAACATGTCAGAAACGTGACTCGGTTCACCACCTTTTTGGTGAGTGACGAGAAGAAGGGACATTGCTGAATTGAATTAGAAGTGATCTCAATCATAAAGCTGGGTGAATACTCCATCTGTGCCCATCTCCAATCTTGGGCATGGGGTAAGTATATGATGATGGTTCATCCACGGATGGTAATCACGAGAGCAGTTAGTTTTGATGTATTGGATGGTCCTTGATATTTGGGAAACGCTCGAATTTACCATACAAACGCCCGAAACTCCTCCCTGGGCATCGAAATCAAATTGAACTCCAGTCAAACGACTCCCTAATGTGCAGCCTGCTGCACTTGTATGCCTCCTTCATCCTGAGCTGAGATACCCCCCTTTATTCTTCTTGGCTGTCGGAAAATTTGGTACGGACTGCGAGGCTACTTATTATTAGCAGGGACTCAGCGAGGTATTCGTGCATGTAGAGGCATCTTACTTGTTATAGGAGATCTCGTTGAGTGGTTGACCTTGAATGAAGAGGGTGGCTTGCGCGGAAACAGCAACCTGCGTCGGTGAAGCGACACTAAACAGTTAGTTGTGCAAATTCGTCCATTGTTGGGATGCATGTATGCTTACCTGCTGATGCTTGGTGTTGACTTGGGGAGAGAGGCCGGGGCAGGGTAGTCCTTCATGCTATTACAAGTTAGTACACATGATTAGGAGCAAGAAGTTGGGAGGGGAGATGTGACTTACATCTCATGGTATATCTTCACAGCTTTCTTTGAAATAGCAGCAGTTGGCAAGGCCTTCTTAACAGGCTTGGAAGTCTTCGAGATCCTGGATGACTTGACGAGTTTGCTGCCAGTAGATCTGGTGATCATGCGATGAGTCTTCGCAGCTCTGAAGGATGGTGGGCAAGTTGGCGAGTCAAGGTTGGGAGTGGTGGGACTGGCTTTGGCCAAACGAGTCGATCTGCGAGGGGCCAAAGGGTTGCTGATGAGTCCCATGCCGGCAACTGAATTGGAAGGCGCCTTAACCTTAGACTCAATACTTGTGTGAGCCGGGGTCATGGAAGCAATACCTTCACGAGTGTACATACCTCGAGACAGTTGATGTGGCTCTGGAAGAACACTGTGATTGACTGTCTCGGACATTGACTTTGACTTGATTGGCGACATGTTATGGCTGTGGTCAGGCTGTGGCGTTTGGTATTGTAGATACAGCTGAGTACTGTTGCTATTGTGGTAGTAGTTTGCTTAATTGAAGTTTCCTGTGACGCGACGGACTGATGTTACTATTGTTGTTGTTTTGTTGACATGGAGAGAATATTTATACTGGTTTAGCGCGACCTCGCTTAAGCGACTAGCGTATTTAAGTCATCCGTGGTAGAAATCAGGCCAATTAGAACGTGTCATGACTCATCAGCTGCCTAAACGGTGAATATTCATGATCAGATGCTATATGAATTGCTAGGTTGGTTCGACAACTTCCAAACTAGGCAGCCTTAGGCTAGACCTTTCAACGGGGTCGGTCTGTTCTGGTAACAATTTGTTTACCCATTCCAGGGTGACACAATTCACTCACGACTCCACTGTGGTGACCCCTTCTACCCCAGAGCAAGCAGTCGCACATGGCGTAGTGTCCCATTTGGTAGAGCAGTGACCAAGAAGAATGAATAGGAAGTCCCCATATCTTGCTCAATCCCATTTTCGCCAGGGCTTCGGCGCGGTAGTCGATGCTTGTGGGACATCATGGCAGATCATGTTTTGGGAGGCCCCGTCTTTATTTGTCTTCAAATCTGTAGGAATTCGAAATGCGGTATTCATTCTTCCTAAAGTTATCTGAAGCCTCCGGCATGTTTTCGCTGAATGCCATTCATAAGTAGCTTTTCAATTTTGTAGCCGAACGTGTAGCATCATTTCAACTTTGTCAACTTTGTCTACTTTGGGGAAAGCTGTGACTTTACCAGGATCATAGTTTCCCCGCTCCAATCATACTGCTTAAGATTATTGGTAAGCATGGCACTCCGCTGTCGCGACCACCTCTATGAGCCGTCCAGAAGCAGTACCATGACATGAGTGACTTGCAATCCCTCAGAACAGGCTGAGAGACCAAGTCTCGACCATGGGCATACAACATAACACAGATGTACAGCCTAAAAATAATGGCACTATTGATCACGAGCACCATAAGAGACACCGTCCTCTAGTGTCAAGAGTTCCTGCGCACTAGCATTAGGCATGCGAGATAGCTCTCCAGCTTCGTACGCCTGGAACATGTTAGCGACCCCGTGAAGCTGGCCAACACAGATAGAAAGCTAGGAAGTGGGCAAGGAGACTTACGATTCGGTGCTGGGCGTTTGGCAACTTGTATTGCTGAATAGATTGAACAGGTCGCGTGATAATACTCGCAGACTGCAGATTCAGTGGGCTGCCCCATGTGTAAAAATCTTGGAAATTGGTAGTCAACACCATTCGGACATTGTCCGGACTTCCTTCACTGTCGTTGAGGATGTTTACTGAGGTGCAAGCATACGTACGATTTGGCAGGTAGAGCAGGCACCTCTCATCATTGATGAGCGATGAGAGGCGTTGCAGAACCACGGCACCATCAGCATAACTGCGAACAGTGCTCAATTCCGGTATACCGTTGGGCGCAGCAAGAGTGATTGTATTCGAGGACTGCATGGTTTGGCGATAATCTCTTGCTAAGATTAATTGTGTCGAAGTAATTTGAGTCCCGTGCGTGAAGCCACCGTCGGAGCTGTCCTCCATTTCTATGTCTGATAGTTCATGGTCGTCGACCACTTCCAGGTTTGGTGGTGGGACAGGGGCGGCATCCGCCAGGTATCCTTCCAGATGTACCATCCTACCTGTTCCGTAGTAGAAGTGGTCTCCAAACAAGAAACGTCCGCACGGCGAATGGTGTAAGTTTCGAAGACCGGTTCCGTATACCATTGCTGTTCTCGGCTTGCCTGCTCTTGAGTCAATATTGTCTCACAGATCATGATCATGTGCACAAACCTTGGGTGGGTGTGCCAAATTTCCATATTGACTCCTGGTTAGATGGGACTTGCGCGATCTCTAAGAGAGCTATCATCTGAAATTGCGGATTGACTGCAAGATTTCCATCATGTAGAAAGTCGCCGTAAATGTCGCAAAGCGTTACGATTCGTTGCCAAGCAGAAGTATGAGCTGCTGAAGCACCCGGTGACTCATTTTTCCAGATGGTGAAATTCCAGTGTCCCACCGAGAACTCATTCTTGTCAACTTGACGTTCAACATTCGCCACGTATTGGCCACAAGGTGAGAATTTCAACTCGTAGAATATTGACTTCAGATCTGGAATTTGCTGTGGCTGTTCTGTTTCCATAAAAGTCAGGCTGAACTTTCTTTCTTTGGCCAGTTCCGGTTTAGTGTTAGGACGTGAGCAGCTGCCGCTTTAACCTGAGCTGACAGTGACTGAGCATTGTCTGAGCTCAGCCTGAGCAACCTGAGCACACAATAGAGTCAGTCTGAGTATATATCAGGGTACCATTCTAATGCTCAACGAGACTTCGTTCTAGCTTCTTTGATGCTTAGGCAAACTTTCTTCATCATGTATTCAAGCATAGATCCTATTTTGGTTCTGTGGTACATATCTTGTAACATATCTTGTAAATTTGTACTTGCCTCGCGACAAAGATCTCAGCAGCTGTGGATAGGTCTGGTGCCAACATTTCCCCTTGACTTAAAATAACAATTTTGGTCTGTCAAGGCGGAACAAAAGCAAAGGACGAAACTCAGAGTTCAAGATATCCCATTCAACGAAGACTTTCCAGATACCTTAAAGGTTCTGAGAGGTCTTTCGACTTATGTATGCTATCTGACGAAACCTTTTATGTCTCTCTCGGCGTTTCATCAGGAGGTGTCGGTAGAACCATCACATGGTCTCACAAACTTGAATAACTTTGTTGTACAGCTGCTTATTATATGATAAACTGTTTCACAATAACCCGTTGCATATCTACTTGTTACATAATCATTTGTCGTACGGCTATTTGTTGCACAATAAGTTATTATATAAGAACTTGTCCCAGATGAGATTTTGGGCTAGGTCTTACGTACAAACAAAGCAGATCAGATTACATTATTACTGACTAGAAGAATAACCTAGGGAGAGAAAGACTTTATTGAGGATAACAAGGTCTAGAGAAAGAATAGAGATTCTCTGTCGTTTATGTTATTCTTTATTTGCAATTAAATAATCCTTCTCAATACACATCCACGCTGCTCTTATACTGTTTAACTTTGGTACGTTCGCTAGTGAGGCGAAGTTTCATCATGCTTAGTAACACTCACGTCTGTTTTCAATGGCGCTTCCCTCACGCTAGTGTCCTTGGGAACCATTCCCATCCCTTCTCAACACCCTGATCTCTTGCACTCCAGTGCCTCTCGTACTGCATCACAGCATAAATATCTGCTAGATGGTCTCATTCTGGCTCCTTCCACGGAACGCTGGCTTTTGCCATGCGCTAGCCTCAGAAGCAACGAGTTTGGATGCCTTTCTCAGCGCCAACAATGTCCTTACACTGGTTTTGAGAAGCAGAACAACGGAAAAATTGGTCGACTTCGATGTATTCAGGGAATGTGGCCGTGGTTAAGGCAAAACGACACTGGCAAGGATCAATTGACAAACAATAGCTGGTTCACAATAGAGCTAAAACAGGCGGCCAGGGAGCCGAAAGATGATCAGGCCACTCTCTCTGGCTCCCCAAGATTGGCTCACATGACTTGGTGGGACCGCGATGAGCGAAATTTGAAAATTTTGAGTCGAGCCGACGGAAAGGCAGTGAAGCTATAACTGTTAAAGACGGGTAATATCCTCGATGAATTTAAAATTGAGCTATAGGTGTCAAAAAGCTACCGCACCAAACCTAAAACGGCTACACGTGACTCAGGAGCTATCTCCAAGTCCTGTCATGGAATCCCTTCAGAGATACATGGAACGTGCTAGTCAAGAAGTTGGGATGTCAGATTGGAGTCGTCGTATAATACTGTCAATAATAGCTATCTGGCGAATGCGAGGCTTTTGGTGGTGTATGGGTGTTCGAGGCAACTAATTTGCGCCGCCAGGCTGAGTTTGAGAGCTATCCAACAAATCTCTTTGATAGGTTTGTATAGGAATCACATTCTTGAGCTTGCTACATCTGTCTTGAGTTCAAAGTGGTCCGCCCTTCAAGCTATTCAAAATCGTAGTCTGAGGATTTCCTTTTATCCGGCTCGGTACATCAATGGCTGATAATCGTTCGCCAGGCTTAGCGCCGAAATCGAGATTGAAACTTCGAAAGATTTCATGGCCATGCGACATTCATGGCTGGGAACTGTCGTCCGGGGATAACTACGAATTTGGGGTGTCAAATGTTTCAGACTGCTGACTGTATGGAGGTACAGCGGTTGAGCGTGGCAATAGCACTAGCAGGGGCCTACGGATTTCAACACATGATAACTTTACACCTACACATCCAAGAAAAAAATAAAAAATAAAAAATAAAAATATTCCAACCTTACAATCGTCTTTAAGAAAATAGTTACGTACAGTTATCTTTTTGTATCTTTACGGTGCGTTGTGGCTGCGTTGCAAGGGGAGTTGATGTGCTAGTGCTATTACCCACTTAACTGCTGTACCTCCGTATGCAGGTTACCAAGATGTGACGGCTTTCCAGGGTCGAAGTTGGTGGCACAGTTGTACCACCTTCCATCTCCGTATCGAGAGATCCGAGGGACTAATTTTACATATAATATGGCAGTCAATCATCGCCCAGTCATCTTTATTAACACTTTCTCAGCCTGTTCATCTCTTGAAATCCGCCTTCCGCCCCCAATGCAACATGTCCAGCCCAACCTCTTCCCCATCCGCTACCCCCTCACGGCCGTTGCCATCACGTCTTCAAGCTCAGTGTGTTACTGAGCTGAGTGAAATTACGAATCAGCTTTTGGACAAGGACACTGTTATTCGCTTTCGGTGTCTTGCGTATCACCGCTTTGGACGGAGTCCTGTCCAGAGGCGCTGCGAAGAGAGCTGTGAAACTCAAGCTAGGCCAGAAGTATTCGAGCGAGCGAAGCGGATTCTACAACGGAACTCCCCAGTCACATATGTGGACTACGTGGGTGTGATTATTCGGATCCTATTTTGCAAGACGCATAGCGAAGCACAAGCATTCAAAAAGTATCGCGATTTACTGGAACACCGCTGGAAAGGAGAGAGTGCTCCGGAGGAGCTGATCCTCCTCGAAGCAATTCGTCAAGCATACCAACTGCCCGCAACCGAATCTACTCAAGCTCACATCATTAAAGATTCCACTTTGAGTCTTCACGGCAATTCATCCAACCCACAACTTGAGTCAAGAATTACAAATTCAGGCGAACAACCCGAAGTAGAGATATCTCTCGCTCCAACATGCATACAGAGAGGGGAAGATGTGCCTCAGGGGCAAAACCAACCCCTTGGTTTAATAGGCACATCCATGGATCAGAGAAAATACCTCGTTCCCAATCCGCCTTCCCAACGCAATAGAAGTCGAAGCAACCCCCCTCATCAGCGTAATGAGAATAACCTCGCCCAAGGATCAAATGTTTGCACCAAGACCAATACCACGGAAGAGGGTATACAAACTCGCACATGCTCAACTCCTTCTGGAATCCCGCCCAAAGCCTCCTTCGAATTCAGTTTTCCAGCTCACAATATTCAACTTCAACTACGGCCAGTGGGAGACGAAATGGCAAGGCTACATTCAGCTCCACCGGCGCCATATACTTCGAGCCATGAGCCAGATATCTTACTCCCCGCCAACCCTGCGCCCTCCGAGGAAGTTTCTAACTCCGCACCTGAAACAGTATCGGGAAACCCACAACCAAATAACTCCACGCCGGCAGCCTTTAAATGGAACGAATTCTTACCAGACTATTGGGACCGTCACGACTTCTCTTCGAGCTTTTTTCCTTTTGGCGGCAGGATAGGTCGTTTTCGGCCCACCGCTATGGCGAAGAGCTCAAAAGATGATACATTCTTGGAGCAACTCTCAAAATCTGCAGCTGACACGGCCCCAACTCTTTTTGAAACCACGATCCAACACAAAATACCGGCACCGACACCCAATAATAGGTCCGACAATAACCCTGATTCTTACATGCCAGCGGTTGTTGATACCTGGATTCGAGATACAATTAAGAAACCAGTCACCAAGGAAGGATTTGTCTATATTCTCAAGGCTCCTGAATATTTCGAGGAGAAGTACCCTGGCGAGCAACCGAGAGTAAAAATTGGTATTTCAGTTGATGTAAAAACCCGAATCGCCCAGTTGAAGAAGGACTGCGGCATATCCGTTCTGGAAAGAGTCGACGACCGCGAGAGCATTCCGCATCATTTGTACTATAAGGTGGAGGAGCTTGTCCACGGCGAGCTTGCGAACTTCAGGCGAGTGCTCAAGTGCGAGAACTGTAAGACCGCTCACCGAGAGTGGTTCGCGGTCTCGGAGGAGGTAGCACTCCAGACGGTACAGCGATGGCGGAGATTCATTCTAAGGGAGCCTTACGATGAAAACGGCCTTCTTACAGATCAATGGAGCCAGATGCTAAGGCATTCGAACTTGAAGTGGCCGGGTAGAGAAGAGGAATATGATGATCATGAAAAGCGAAACGATCGCTGGAATCGGTGGCTTGATGAAGGGATTAGATCTACACGCCTGCTGAAGTAGTGGGTCCTGTAGTCCGGGGCCTTTGTTCTCCCTATGTCGAGTTTCTCTGTTATGGTGCATCGCCTGATGGCGATCTATTTACCGGATGTTGTTTCCTTGATGAGCAATGCCATCGCATATTGTGTAACATAACAATATAATTAGTTTCTTACAATGTATCTAGAATTTAGTTTCAAGAACTCGGCAAGAAGTATGAGGACGTGATGTACCATGCATCCTGCTGGAGAATTATTCTCGCTGTAGCGTCTACTATAGGAACATCAACGTTCCCAAATACCCACAGACTCAGGATTGACATATCCGTCTATAGCCTCAGGCAGTCAGGCCATAATTTGAAAGGAGTAGGCTTCTCGTAATGAGGTATGAGTAAGAGAAACACTTCCACCCATTCTGCCTGAGGAACAAATTGCTTAGCTCAGTTTAGGGATACACTCCGTGTTGCTCTAAGCCTCAATGGAGGAGCGGAGTTGACTTGCCCGGGGGGGGGGGGGGGGGGGCTTGAGACATCCTTGAATCCCGAGTTTTCTAGTTGAAGACACTGCGATGGGCCAAATAGTCCAATGCACTAACAACTTTAACTCTATAAGCCCTCAATCCCGGCTCGGCGGCATCTACCAATATCTTTACTACTCAGTCAACAGGTGTTAAGGACGGTTAGTAGAATGTTGAATAAGCGAAGAGCAATTGGTCTGGTGGGTGTATGAATTGAGGGCGCCAGGGCCAAAAACACTGAAAACGCTGATACGATTGTCCCTTACATGGCACGCGTGATCCCTCTCTTGCACGTCAGTGTAAACCTTTGGAAGGGCAATCTCGCAGCTACATGAATTTTATGACTATCAACCAGCGAACCAGTCATCCATCACCCGCTGCAGCTATCCGACTAGCTACCGAGATAGAACTAGTACAGGATCTCTCGTTCTGTAACTAACCAGCGTATTGCGGTATCTGTTTTATGACGCAAGTTATTTTGCTCCACTTGGTTGTTTGGATCTTCCTCGCACTGCTGAGCTTGACATGGAGAGATGTTTTCATGCGAACAAAAGTGAACTGGTATCTGATGTTGCTTTGCATCCGTCGGAGGTCTCAGTTGGAGCGATCGGAAGGTCTCGATTTTCAGCGCTCACCGCCCGCTGAGTTTTGAGCCTTAGAAGGAGTAAGACCTCCTATCAATAATATAATTTCATATTCACGTCACGTCTCACGGCAGTTTGCAAGAAAGCAAGATTTAGTCACCCAATTGGCATTTTATTTGAGAATTCGGGATATATAATCCTCCATGCCAGTAGTTCAGATCGTCGCACAAACCTCTAACTCTCACTTCCACCCAGAAACCCGTAGCACAACGACCATCCATATCTCGATCTCAACTCTCAAAGACTGCCCCGTCATAAGTAAAGACAACTAAGCGAGAGGGCTTACTCTCAGTAGCATATTTGCTACACTTCATTCATTCCTGCTTCTTCGTCTCCTCCAAAGGTCCACTCTTGAGGTGGTGGGCAAAGACTATGCTTTATGTTGTCAGCTTCAGTATACAGAAATTCGAGATTGAAGAAACTTACTTGTCGAAAGAAGGGAGGCTCTGCTGGTGAACGATCAGGGCTCGGCTGTTATCAACCTTGGCTTCCCTGAATATAGTTAGCTCTTTATTCTCAAGATTTCACTTGGCTCAGGACTTACTTCGCCATCTTGACTCTGGTTCTCGCACGTTCCTGCAATCGCTTCGATCTGTCGATCTTCTGATCCGCCCTAACGATATTGTTAGCCGCCTTGCCAACCGCAACTGCCGCCCCATCGATACGTCGCTTAGCTGCTCTGACCAAGTTCGCAACCCGACCAGCACGGGCGGCGCAGATCTTCTGCTCAGCGAGCCAAGGAGCATCTCCAGGGCCCAGCTTGACGAGGCCGGATGCGACGGGTCGGTAGATGGGCATCTTGGGCTGGGTTGGGGCGGGGAGAGCGAAGTTTGTTGGCATCTCGGGCTCGGTGATGCTTGAGATTGGGAAGCCGGCTGGGAGGCTCTTGACTTCGTCGTGGTACTCCTGGCCGGCCTGGTGGTATTTCTCGACGGCGGTGACGTGCTTGTCGACTGCCTTGGCGTAGGCTTCGGCTTCTTGCTCGTAGCTGTCAAGAGCTAGAGCGTGGGCTTCAAGATCGAGGCGATATCGTTCGCGGTTGACGATGCTCTGGAGGGCATTGGTTGGGGTTGAGTCCTTGGAGTCCATGGCGTCGCCGGTGGTCTTGATGTTGTTTTGAGTTGTCATGTTTGCGAGGGAGTTTGTTGATTGGATGATGAGTTTGATGATTGATTGGTTGAGGAAGCGATCTTGGTGAGATTGTTGTCGATCTTGATGTTGTCAAGAGAGTCAAGAAAGATTGAGACGAAAAGGAGAAGCGAGATGTATTGTTGACAATTAGCGCCTTCCTAAGCGAGATTCAGGGGCTAGTCTGATGTGGAGGGTTTGAAAAGCATTGACGCCAGGCACTCACGGCTTGCCCTATTCTTTCTGCCTGAATTTATTACGAGCGGAGTTCCTATTCCTAGACGAAGGTCGGTACAAGTAACTTCAAATATCATGGCTTCAAGCCGCTATCTGTGTTGAGCTCTAAACCTCACCGGCGCGGTTGTTTTGAACTCCCTCGATTTTGTAGATTGAAATTGGTTGAGGAATGAAGCTCGACTAATTTTGAAATCACCTTGTCAATACCTCAAGATCAGACAAATTGGATGTTGTATAGATTGTTCCAGAATGGTTCCAGCTGACGAAATCATTCGATTTTGGAAGGCAATTCCAAAAAGGTATGTTAGTTTGATTTGATTCATTGCAAACTTAATTGGGATGAAATTTCGACTCAACTAGGAAAATACTGTAACGAGAGTGTATGTGAGTATATTGCTCAAGCTTATAAATAAAACAATTGAGAATAGGTGTTACGAGGATGACTTTGATACAATAGGAAACAGGAGACATTGGAAGTTCAAAGAGACATGGAAAAAGCCCACTAGTACAAGGCCACCAGTTGCATTTATTTGAGAGCCACCACCCTCTCCTCCCTCTCTTCTTTCTCATACTCGGCAATCGCCTCCCCGTCCATAATGCCATCGGCATAACTCTCCCCAGCAAACTCATACCACTGGCGGGATGGACAACTGGCACGCTGCACCCAAACAGTACCCAAACTTCATCCCCGGGCTGTGAGTTATGTGGCGCCATACCAAAGCCTCCCTCTGTTGTAGTCATGAGTCTCTTGCGGTAGTAGTACATCGTCGCGGCGGCATCCAGCGTGTACAACTTTGCGTCGGCGCTCACGCCCTCGTCCGCAGATGGTGTGGAGCAACATGCCATCCAGTCATGCACCCAATCTTCTAAACAGCAGCCATGGATGAGGAAGCATTTATTGTATTGGAACCACTCTGGGGAGAAGGACTTGTAATCTTTGATAATATGGAGCGCTTGGAGAGTAATTTCGTCGAAACAACGGAGACTGAAGCCGGGGAGCATTGGCCGTTTCTGATATCTATTGCACAAGAGAGAGCGGGCCATCTCCTCCATAAGGCTTGACCCGCCGTAGGAAACAAACCTGGTCGGGTTGGGCTCTTCGGTGGACTGTATGAGCTCGAAGCAGGAGCCGCCAGTGTCCGAGGCGTATCGCAGCCCGTCTATGGTGGCAATGAAAAGGCCCCTTGAAGATAATGTTGCAGGATTAGCAGAGATATTGATAATAGGAAGGTAAGTTTGGAAGCAGAGTACGGTATTGGCTTTTTTTCGTCATTTCCTTTGCCAGCCCTCACAAGCTCGATATGATGTTAGAGCTTTAATCCAGTGGAGACGATAAACAAAACCCCATAGCACTGACCACTCCAATCCGGAATCCAGGACGACAGATTCGGCTGTTTCCGATGCGGCCTTCCATAGCAGATGATGTCAAGACTCTTGTATTGCCGGATGGTTTTGACTACCAGTTCGGTGTATACTGTGGCAACGCTTGCGGCATAGTCAGGCTGCGGAACCAAGATCTTGGAATCGGTTGCAAGGCCAAGCAGGCCGGAGATCCTGTCTCGTGGATCCATGCACTGAACTCCAATGGACATATTAAAACCCAAAGCATGGGTTCTTTCAACCCATGGCCTCGAACAAAAAGTCTTGTGTCTCTCGCATGCTTCGCTTCTTCGAATCCGGGATTTCCCCTCATCAACCCAGCGGAAGTTGGCTTCTCAAACCATTGAAACACCGTCTTCAGAATACAAACCTTCAACATCATAACGGGTGTAGACATAGAAAAGCCGTTCGTCCAGCGGGAAGGGGGTTTCTGTTTACGATGTTTTGCCAGTTGAATTACTATTTACAGGCGTGTATTCTCTCTCATCCCCCACCCCCCCTCCTCCCTTCTTCTCTCTTCCCTCTCTCCCTTTCTTCGCTCCTCCTCTCGCCCTTCGAGCAAACTATGCAAGCCCCACCGCCAAACAATGCACACATCCAAAACCCCTCCCGTTCAATCCAATCCAATCCACTCCCCTTCAATGAGAATATGCAACGAATCTCCCTCCATCACCAATCACCACCTAAAACCCATCAAAGAACGCCTCATCGCCCGAGAAAAAGAACAGAACAGAAGCAAGAAAAGGAAGAAGCTGTATACAAGCCAATCGAATCCACAATTACAATATCATTTTTATCACACCCCAATTTCAGCCGCAATGCACATCCCGCCCCTCGATTTATTCCCATCCAATCCAATCCAATTCAATTCCACTCTCAAGTTTCGGGTCTTAGTACCGAGCAGGACTCCCCGAAGTTCCCCTCGCATGTCCCTGTCCAGGCATAGGAGGAGCATTCTCGCCATCAAACAAATCCTCGAGGTACGCACTTGGAGCACGTTCGTTACTACCATATCCCTGATTGAGATTTAATGTGCTTGAGCTGGTCATGCGATTGACTTGGCCTGCAATAAATGGACTGTCAGGTGGCGAAGGACCCATACTCCTCGTGCGGCTGTAACCTTGTGATTGTGGACCGAGGTTTGAGAGGGAGATGGCAGGTTGATGACCGAGATGGACTTGAGATTGACCGTTTGCGACGGAGGCTGCGCCAGATGCGTAGTATCCCGCTGGGAGGTAATTACTGCCCCGGTTTCCTGGGTTGGCGAGTCCAGCACCTGCGGCTCCAGCAGTGGGAGAGAAGAACAAACTGCTTGTGCTTGCTCCACCTGGTGCTGTGGTTGGACGAGCACCTTTCTTTCCACCCTTGTGTCCGAGTCCTGAAAGAGAGATTGTGGAGTCGCGATCGGAGTACTTGTAGAATGGTGCTGGAGGAGCGGGTGTACGGAAGAGGGCTTTCGTGTCAGCCATGTTCTGGTGTTGAGAGGCACGTTTGACAGATCGATGGAGAGACCAGGCGACCAAACCACGCCACAGAAGGACACTGAGAGCCATGAAGCCGAGAATGGCTCCTACGATGATGAAAACGGTTCCATCTGGTAATGTACTTTGTTGCATGAATGGAGCATTTGCGGTTGGCGGGACTGAAGCAGTCACAGGCTGGATTGCACCAGATAGTTTAGGCAGACCTGTGAGAGCTCCACCTGTTGTAACAGCAGAACCTGTAATGCTTGTTGCCCCAGAAGCCTGACCTGTTGTTCCGGATCCGGTGATAGTTGGCCCTTGAGAGAGGGAAGTTGTTTGGCTGGTGGTTGAAGCGGAGTTTGAGCCTGTTGCTCTTGAAGGAGATGCCGTAGATCTAACGCTGGAAGTTGAAGCCGTGGTTTGTGTGGCCGTAGCCAAATCTGGAAGAGAACTCATTGTGAATGTATGTGGTAGGGAGAGAAGTTCGTGGGTAGATTGAAGGCTGTGAAGGAGTGTAGGCGTGAGGCGAGGTAAGATGATCCTTCGGGTTGCTGATCAGTATCCAAAAATGCTTTACTCGATGATATCCAAATGGGGTTGAACAATTCCAGTGTACTCCAACTCGTGATTGTGATTCGAAGTGTCTAGTGCAGGATGTGCGAAAGAGAGGGTCGTGAATAATCGGTTTGTTGACGAGAGGTCCAGTATCTAAGTCGATCCCTCCTTTTAAGTAAGCCCGATCAAACAATGATATAATTCAAAGCCTCTGCAAAGGATTCAGGATCTGCGAAAGAGCGAATAGTGTCGAATCCGTTTGTTGACCAAAAGTCCAGTATCCAAATCAACTCAAATCAAAGGTAATCCCCTCCTTTCGCAGCAAACCCAAACACTGATTCAATACACTTGTATTCTCCTAACCTGCCAACTGCCGTCGTATGTCGTGCCTCAAGTAGAGTCAGTCTGCCGTGGTATGTTGTAGTCGTGGTACAGATCTGCTGCTGCCGTCGTGTCGTGTGGAAGGGATCTTGGTTCCCTGCGTGCGATGTGTTGGGTTTCTTGTTGGCCCCTTCCAAGCTTCAATCAATTATCCGGCAGGGTCGTAAATACAGTGAATGTATTGTATGCGAAGAGATGGTATGCGATGCGGTGCGGTGCGGTACGGTGAGAATACTGTGATGTTGTAGAACGAGTGTGGTGGTGATGCGATGCGATCCGATGAGGCGGACAATTCCTTCGTATTCTCTCTGCTGTGCCCACTGCTGTTGTCGACTCTGCTCTGCTCCCTCTCGTGTTGGTTGATTGCAGTTCCTGCATTCTTCACGCTACGGCTGAAAGGAGCTTAGCTCGATGGTCCAGCTGCTATATTTAGTCGCTGGGGGCAACTGGGGCGGTGAGAGGGCAGAATAGGCTTGGCGTCTTGGCATTTGACGATTTTATTTTGAAGCTTCCTCCAGTCCAGTGCAGAACGTCAGACTGCCTCGATTTGCGCCTCTCTCAAGTTCAACACTACTACCACCACCACAACCGGTAGTAGGACTATGCGATTGGAATTGAGAAGTTTGTATCTACATCTACAGCTGCAAAATGGGTACCGCGAAGAATACCCGCAAGTTCGGTGCCGTACGTCCTCCCTCCTAATCCATCTATCTGCCCTCCCTCATAGACATAAGACTAACCCCTCCCAGGTCAAACGCCTCATCGGCCAAAACGACGCCCGTCTCAAGAAGAACCAAAGCAAAGCCGAAGATGAATCCAAGAAGAAAGAAGCCGCCTCGCAGATCGTGCGCGAAGTGCCCCAAGTCTCCTCCGCGCTCTTCTTCCAATACAACACCGCCCTCGTGCCACCCTACTCCATCCTGCTGGACACGAATTTCCTCTCACATACCGTGCAGCGCAAGCTACCCTTGCTGGAGACGCTGATGGATACGCTGTATGCGAACTGCATACCGGTGATCACGTCGTGCGTAATGGCGGAGTTGGAGAAGTTGGGCCCGAAGTATAGGATTGCGTTAAGGATTGCGAGGGATGAGAGGTGGACAAGGATGCAGTGTGATCATAAGGGGGTCTATGCTGATGATTGTATTGTTGATCGGGTTATGAAGACTAAGATTTATATCGTGGCGACGAATGATAGGGAGTTAAAGAGGAGGGTGAGGAAGGTTCCTGGTGTGCCGATTATTAGTGTTGCCAGGGGGAAGTATGTCGTTGAGAGGTTACCGGATGCGCCTGAAAAGTAGGCTGGATGAGGAGTATGGTGGATAGAGATTGGGTTTAGATGGATGGTGAGAGGGCATTGCATGGCGTTTTTGGAGGGGGTTTTGCTTGGGCGTTCTGGTTGCATGGGGTATTGGGACATGAAAAGTGCTTCTTACACCAAGGGATCAAGGTGTCGATGCTCAAGGACGGTGGTGTCGCTAGACGAAGTGGGGTATGTGGTCCTCGAGCACCAAAGGCTATGTCTAGAAGTGCTGGCTTGGTAGGATTGATTCTGAAGTGGAAGTCATGGGAGGGATATCTAATTTTCTAGATATCAAATGCAACGCCTGAAATAATCCACCCTCGTTCCCATGAAAGTTCTATACTCCATCAGTTTTCCATCTTCCAAAGTCCTTGGATCTAGTGATCAGTGTCAACACACTCTCTAAGCGAGCGTACACTTAAATCCCAATCGGAGTCAACAAGGCGCGCTACCTTCAAGAAACAGTATACATCTTACAAGCTTGAGAGCATATTTCTCAACCATATCAAATATCATGACACGCCTTGGCATACCATGTACTTCCTTCGAGTGCAAAAGGCAGAGAGGGGGGCGGGGGAGTTACGATGATCTAATCCAAAGGGTCAGTTTATGTTGTAAAAAGTAAACAGTAATAAACATCGCATCCAACACCCTAAGCCAACATCCTAAGCCGACCTAGCCTGCTAGCTCAACTGATATATCAATATTTCCCCCCCTATTACCGAATAAATTTCCACTTACAAAGCACAAAGAACCCCTAAAGTCAAATAATCCGAGGAACAGCAATTTACCAAAGGCAAAGTTAAAGTTGAAGTCTACTCTCCACCTCCTCCCCCTCCCCTCCCGAGATCTCATCCTCCCCATGGTCATCTTAACCAGCATCCAGAAATTCGAATCTCTCCTCACTCCACGCCATCCCCACATCCACATCCACATCCTGGGTCACATCTCATCTCCAGCACCTCGCGCCCTCTAATCTTCCAACTAACAGTACACTACCGTATCCTAGAGCTTCCTCACCACTCACTCTCCGAACCACAACCCCTCCAACTCCCAACATTCAACAGTCAACATTCAACAACAGCCAAATTTCAACTCTCACAAACCGTACTTTGAAACACAATACTTTAATTACTCTATTACCATAGCTTGGGCAGAGAAGAGAAGAAGTGGTGATCTACGTGTCCATCACAGTGCAGCGCAGTAGGAAAGAATAGAATACAACTACAAATACCTTAATATGTGGAGGGGGTGTCACTGGACAAGACTGCGATCCAGAGACACTCGAACCATCCCACATAGACAACGCGCACAGCAAACATGTCAGGATCAAATCAGAACAGAAAAAATGTGTCATTCAATTGCATCTCATGCATACTTTATACATACTATCAACACACTCTTACTCCATCCTTCATCTTGAAGTGCCACTACCCTCATCTCCCACCTAATCACTCACTCACTCACTCACTCACAGCTGATCGATTTAATGACCCTTGACCCTCGAAACCCCAGAACCCAACGCACAAAAGCACAAGCAAGCAGAAAGAAGCAGAATTATCTATTGCTTATTCTTCTGTTGAGCCGCAGGACCCATCTCCTTGTCGAACGCACCATATGAGACTTCCAGGCTGGAGATCGCACTAATACCCACGCTTAAGATGGCGAGGAGGAGGAGTGTGACGAGGAGGCCCATGAAGAGACCTAAGATATGTTAGAACGAGTGTGTTTCTGAGAAGTCCACCCAATGAAATGAACCAGTCGAACATATCCATCAAGATGAAGCGGGGGAAGCAAATCTCGGATTTGGGGGAGCGGATTTGAAGTGGCCAAGTTGAGATATCAAGAATAGTAAGGGGAGAAAGAACATACCATGTGACAAAAAGTTGTACTTCTCAAACAGCGGTCTTTGATCCACGGTGCCGGACTCATTCCTCTCACGGGCATAGATATCCCTCTTAAGATCCATATGCAGCGGCTCCATGAATTTGGGTTCGTAGATAATGGCTTTCTCGGCTGTTGATTCGGGGGCGATGTTGGACGCTGGCGTGCTGAGGAAGATAACTGTGTATTTTGGGCCGGTGGAGAGGGCGTGGAGGTGTTGGTAGAGCTTTGAATCTGGGTGGATTATTAGTTGACTTGTTCCTTTTATGACAGATTGAAATTTATGTGGCAAAAATGAAAGGCTGAGATGCAATGCTCGAGATGCAGACCCAGTTAAAAGAAGCTTATCAAACTCACCAATATCCTCAATCATCCTCCCTCTATCCTCTTTCGATCCCTTTAAACCTGCCCAACTCTCCCGCGCCACAGAAACCTTCCCCCCAGCAATCGCACTCCTCACATCACCCAGCCTCACGACCTGCGCACCACATTCCTTCTCCAGTAAAGCCTGCAATTCATCCCCATCACTAGCCTTCAAACCCAGTACATCATTGACAGCCAACCGGCCCTGGACAGAGGAATGCGCGATAGCGTTCCTAAGATGCGGAGCGTGTGCGCTGAGTTCGGATGAGGTGAGGGAGGGTTGTGTAAGGATGTAATAGATCTGCGAAGGGCAGGTTGAGAGATGCGCTTTAGCTGAGGCGAGGATGGATGTCGAGGATTGGAGTTGTGCTGTGTTGACGTCTTTGGGTAATCTATTGGATTGTCTGGTTAGCTTGAACGAAGTGTTTGAATTGGAATTCGGATTGAAAATTATATCCCCGTAAATGCTATCCGGTCTAATATCTGCAATGGAGGGCAGCTTGCATTGTAGACCTAGAGGGGAGAAGATAGGGAAGGGCAATCAACATACGGCGAATCCGAGAACATCAAAAACGGACTCGTGTCTTTAAACGCAGCGGCGCATGTAACCGTAGCTGCCAATGCAGCGATGGAGAGACGCATCGTTGCTTGTATTGTTGCGTGGTGGTGGGAGGAAGATTGGATGTGAGGTTGATGATGTCTGTCGAGCTTGCGGGAGCTTCCATACCATTTGATAGCAGCAGTGGCAGCAGCCTTGGACAGAGGAGAGGACTTGGCAGCGGGATCCCGCTCCGCTGAAGAGTATGTGGGCGGAGCGCCAGCCTTATCAGATGCGATATCCACCCCACCCCGCAAAAAAAGATTCCAGCCCAGTGCAGCTGCAAAGCTTCATGAACATTTCCTCCATCAAGCCAAACCACGAATTCCTCTTCACCACGCTCACGGCCAATCCCCCGACAACAATCGTCCCAATCCCTCAGATACCTACCCACCAACCTCGAGCAGAAAAAATGGACCCCTCTCTCCTCCAACCCGGAATATTCCTGCACCCACGCCCCAAGAAGAACGTCCTCAGTTCACAACCCAACAAGCGGCGCAAGATCGAGCACAAGATTGAGGAGATATCCTTCGACAATGACGCGCGCGCGGATTACCTGACGGGGTTTCACAAGAGGAAGGTGCAGCGTGCGAAGAGGGCGCAGGAGGAGGCTGTGAAGAAGGGGAGGGAGGAGAGGGTTGAGATGAGGAAGCAGGTTTGTGCGATTTCTGTCTTTTTTCTTTTTCTTTCTATCAGATGTGATTTTTTATTTTATTTTATATCCTTGGGTGTGGATTGTTGCCGGATTGGAGGGAGCAGGGGATTGGGAATGGGAATTGAGTAGGCTGGACTCAAGGATGAAGGGCATAATCATCATATTCAAATACTACTGCTGACACCACCTCCCTCCACAGCTCCGCGAAGAGCGTAAACAAGAACTGGAAGAACACGTCGACGCCATCAACGCCGCCCTCCGCGCCGCAGGCGATCCCGACGTCGCAGACTCCTCCTCGGACTCCGAAGCATGGGGTGGGATATCCGACGATGAATCTCCTCCCAAAACCACCCCCGCCGCCGCAGTAATCGACCACGAAGAACAATACATCTCGGAAGACGAAGATAAATACACGACCGTGACGATCGAAGCCGTGGATGTGACGAAGGAGGGGTTACATAGAGCTGCTGATGCGGATGGAGATGAGGATGAGGGGAAGGGGAAGAAGCAATATGCTGTCAAGGAGACGGGGGATGATAGCGGAAAGAAGAAGTGGCCGAAGAAGCCGAGGAAGCAGAAGTTTAGGTATGAGAGTAAGGTGGAGAGGAAGGCGACGAGGATGAAGCAGAAGAGTAAGAATAAGGCGAGTGCGGATGCTAGGAAGGGGGGTGGGTAGTAGGTTTGGGTGGTAGATAGATAGATGGATAGTTTGGATGGAGATGTGGGGGAACCAGATATCTGGAGAAATCCCAAACAAGCAATGGTCGAGAACAGAGAAAGAGGCAGAGCAATGCAGATATAAAACATGTTATCATGACACCCATCGGCAAGAACAGAAGATGCAAGGCAATGCAAATGTAAAATCCGTTGATATCAACTAACAAGCAGAGCAGAGCAAAGCCAATCGAACCAGTAGAAAACGGAAGCACAGAAAAAGACAGCGTACCACCGCCAGCGCATACGAGGCCTAACTGCAATCATACCTTCCTCCACCACTGCAGTCATCCCATGACATTTCAATCCTCCATCCATCCTCCCATCAATGAAGAACATCTTCTAGAAAGCAACGAGCGCTCATATCATGTCCATCAAAACAACCTCCAAATATTACCGTGCAGTGTGGGCGAGGGAAGAGCGAAAAGAAGAGAGGCACACCATCCGGATGGTTGTCTAGATGTTGCCAATCTCCGTTTGGAAATCCTCCAGCTCCTTTGTGACGGCAGCGAACTTCTTGGCCATCTCCTCGTACTTAGCTTCCCATTGATCACGGTCTGCCTCGAGAGCTTGGACTTTACGTTCGAAATGGCCGGCCTTGACATCGGTTTGGCGGAGCCTGAAGGGTTGATGGTCAGCTTACGTAGATCTGGATAGATGCATAGGAAGAGACAGCGATGGCCTGCTTCTCAGCAAAGCCGAGCCAGTATAAGAAAAGAAGAGCCATCGCAAATCCAAAGGTATTTCCCAGAACCAAGATTAACTTACTTGTCGTTAGTCTCCCGCAAGTTCTTATCAGCCTCCTCAGCTTCCTCCTCCAAGAGCTGCAGTCTGCGTTGCAGAGTCTCATTCTGTGTCAAAGCCGCTGAACCCTCATCCTTCTCGCCCTTGTGCTCCTTGACAGACGTCTCCAACTTCTCGACCTCGTTCTCCAGTTGGGTATTCTTGTGGGTGAGGGAAGTGATTTCGTGATCTTTGTTCAGGTTCTCCTGCTCGAGCACCTTGATCTTCGCCTGGAGCTCCTCGACCTTGGCTGCGGATTCGTCGGCCTCGATGCGGAGGGAGTTCATTTTCTGTCGTTTGTTACTACCGCTGTTCTCCTCATGTTGCTGGATATTCTGTAGAGACAAAAGAGATATAGTAGAGACCACAACACGAGGATGCGTTGCAGCGTGGCGTGTTGGGAAGGGAGAGGTATAGAGTTAAGGAGAGGCAGAGCGGGATGGCGGGGTTGTTTTGTACAGGCAGAAATGAGGACACAACTTACCTCCTTGATGCGATCCATGATGGCGGCGGTGAAGAGTAGATCTTGGTGTTGTAGTGGAAAGGACCGAGATGCGAATAGTATTTGGAGATGGCTGTTGAGGTTGGCTGTGGTGGAAGGATGTGAAGTGGTTGGTGGTGGTTGTTGGATTTTCTGGAAGAATCGCGAGACGAGACGAGACAACAGTTGAAGGAGGCCTGGCTGCTGCCGTTGCTGCCCGTTTGGGAGAAGAGGACAGGGGTGAAGATGGTGGGGCAGATTGGGAAGGTGCAGTTTGTTGCTGGGGAGACAGAGCTATTTGGTGTAAACAATAAATAGATTTACCCGATTCATAGCTTCACCCCCTGTCTTATGTTTTATGAAAACACCAGCCAGATCAAACCAGACCAGACCAGACCATACAACCAACGCGACTTCAATGTAATATGCCAACCGATTCCATCGAATACCCTCAATTGCGAATCACATTGCGAATTACAATATCGTTGAATCACGAGAGCTGGGAATAATTACGGAGTCGGTTATCACACCCATCAAGATGTTCGCCGCACGCGATCAGGAGAATCTGGTCCATGGCCATCATCAAGCAGCAGCAGCAAAGCCACTCAATCAGACCACTCGCGGCCTGCAACCCAAGACACCAGGAACCAAATACCCAAAGACGCCATTGAAGATACCTCTGAATGATGAGAACGCGCCTGCAGGCTTTGGAGGGAAGTCAGTCAAGGGAAAGGGGTTGGAGGGATTGGTGACTGGAAAGAAGGGTGCGGCATTCGATAAGAATGCTTTCGTTACTCCAATGGGTACGCGACTTCATCTCCATGAAGAGGAGATATACTGATTGAGCCAGGTCCTCGAACTCGAGCTCCCCTTGGCATGAAGACAACAAACGCCAAAGCCAAAGCATTCCAAACTCCATCCGGGCCAGCTCCCGAGAAGGAACTCGAGAAGACTCAACCCAAACAACAAACCAGCGCTCGCAGACCCAAGAAACTCATCCATGCCGACTCAGTCAAGCTCGAGGTTCATGGCGATGAGAGTCCATTGGCAGATCGAGATGTCGAATACTGTCCCCCGAAACCCAAAGACCTCCCCTACGAATCAACCGACTTCCCAAACAACTGCCTCGATTACTCGTACCTGAAGCCTGGAAACCTGATGCGTGGAATCAACAAGACATATCGTCAACAAGTCGATGAGAATGGCATGTCGAGAATCGAGAGAGAGGCCGAGGAAGCATACCAAAGATCCGCGAAGGAGACCGACGAACGAGTGATGAAGATGATGGAGGAAGACTGGACAGTTGGAGATGTACCCGAGACATTCCGCCATCTACGCAACAAGAAATCACCACTCTCTATCCTCCAAGACGCCAAACCACCTTCCCAACCAACCTCTCGTAAACCCCTGACCGACATCAAGAAACCCGCCGCCCAAAGCAAAGGTCCCGGAACGCTCAATTCGCGAAAAGCTGCATCTGCCCTCTCCGTCCCCTCAAAATCCGCCCCCCTCCAACCAAAAGCCTCAAAACCCACCGCTAAACCATCGTTCCTCTCCCGCCCAAAGCCAGCACCCGTCCCGACAGTCCCAAGCAATGCCTCTACCATGCGCGCTGCTGCCGCTAATGCTGCATCGCGTTCTACAATTGGATATACTAAGGGCCGCTCTGCGTCTAGTATCCTGAATATGCAGACCTTTGCTGCTCCTCCCACATCGACCGATTCCAGCATTGATGCCAAGCCAGAGCGCAGAGAGAGAGTCTTGCAGCGAAGCGCAAGTAATATGTCAACCAGCTCCGAAGTGACCATCACACCTGCTAGATGGGCCAGGGAGAGTGAAGCTGAGTGGAGGAACCCAGCCTTCATGAAGGCATTTGATGTCGAGGACGAGGATGCTGACGCTGACGCTGGATTGGGCTTTGGTGGGAAGGGCTTGCAGGAGTGTTTGAGGAGAGAAGAGGAAGAAGATGAGGAGTTTGTTATGACCCTTGGAAATGGTAATTAGGTGGCTTGGACTCGAACTTGGACTTGGACATGGACTAGGATGGAAGTATTTGGGGTAGAGGGTGTTCTTTGCTTTCTTTTGTATTGTATCATTTCTGGTCATGGTGCGTTGGATGGCGTTCTGGAGAGCTGTGGGGGATACTCTTTTGCAAAGATCAACTTTTTTTGGTACCCTGGGACACTCTTTAAAAGGACGAGGAGGTCCAGAATGCAAGTACCTCGGCTCGCAATTGGAAGGTATTACTTTACCTTACTTTACTTTGCATAGATCATAGGCAGGTATCAGAGCATTATTCTTGTATGTATATTTGAGCCAGTAGAGAGGGTAGAATAGAATACCATGAAAATAAAACGCAAACGCGGTTGTACTTCGCAGCCAAGCAAGAATGGGGTGGTAGTTGTGGTTACCCGTCGATTCCTGGTAGTAAAATTATTCTACACTTTTCTGTTGATTGCGAGTGTGAATTGGTACTTAATTCTTAATTCTTAATTCATAAAAAGGGAAAGCATGAGAATAGAATTGTTTGTTGGTTAGTTGCTAGAGAATGCTTATTCGTCACATAAATCGACACGTCCATGTTTCTTCTTACCAGGCCAGACTCACCCTCCTCCCTTGTTACCTCTTCACCAGTTGGGACATTTCCTCATTTCATTTCATAGCCACCCTCGGAATTAGATCGGGTTAGATTATCAACCGAATATTACAGGTGGTGGCCTTGTGGCTTGCCAATGCTCTTTTCTACAGATACAGTTCTTGTACGCGCGCGCTTCCAAGAGCCAAGTCTTGTACTGGATTTGTACACCGAGGCTCGCTCACCGAGTATAGAGTATGTGTATCTCTGCGAGTCACTTTTCATCTTTTCTACATTCTATATTTCTAAATTCTTAATCGGTTTCTACCGTACTTTTTGTATCAGCTTGTATATTTTCGTACCTCATTCTTGCCACTATCACATCATGAGTTCATCACTGGTACGCAAACAGCTCTCACCCTCCCAACAAGACCCAGACGACGAGCCGAGCGGGAAACGCACCAAGTCAAATACAAACACGATTCAAGTATCTGGGATTTGTGCAGAATGCGCACTTCTCGATCTAGACGCCGCGTTCCAGCGAGCCTCAGTTCTATACCGCAAAGTCCGTGATGGAACGGCGATGCCTCCTCCGCCTGGACTGCAGAAAGCACCGGATGGGAGACTGTACTATACAGATGCTATATGCATGCATCAATTCGGGACGCGGTTGTCAACACCTTCTAACTGTCCTATGTGCATGTTCTTCAAGGGTATGCGAGTTAAAGTTAAACCCCAAACCGGTGTTAGCGAGCAGAGATATAAACTCCTCGCTTTCCGCAGTAGCGAGAGTTGGATGTTCAGACTCGACGCGCTGGAAGATAGCGGGTCGTGGGATGAGATGCAAGATACGGTATTCATGGCTGTCGTTCCCGACGACGATGTCATTCCCGCGGTTGGGCATGAGGAGTTCTGGCTCGAGAAGGATATACCCAGCGTTGGTGGGATATACCGCTTGGGAGCTGAGGAGTCGACGGAGACGGATTATAATATCTTAGTTAGGGCGAGAGAGATGGAGGGGGGTGTGCGTTTGAAGCTTGTGCGGTCATGGCTGGATGATATGTGTAGAAAGTTTCATTGTGGGGCTTGTGGGGTGGTGAAGGAGTGTGAGCCTGTTGAGAGGGGGTTTAGGTTGATCGATTGCTGGGCGAAGAAGCCTGCTGTGAAGGATAAGCCGTGGGGTACGACGTATGCAGCGTTGAGTTATGTGTGGGGGACGAGTCCGGCTGATATGGAGGACTGGCCAAGGACTGTTCTTGATGCCGTTGCAGTGACGAAGGAATTGGGTCTACGATATCTGTGGGTTGATAGGCTGTGTATCAACCAGAGCGATAACGAGGAGAAAGGATATCTCATCTCGAGAATGACCACTATCTACGAAGCGGCAGAGTTTACCATCGTTGCCGCAGCCGGGTCGGGCGCAAGTCATGGGCTCCCGGGAATTCAAAACACGCCTCGGAATCCCCAGCCGAAATACTTTCTCGACAGCGGAAGTCTTCTCCTCTCCACCTTCCCCGATCCACGACGGGACGTTCTCGAATCCTCGCACTGGACAAGAGGCTGGACATACCAAGAAGGGATCCTATCAAAACGACGAATCGTATTCACAGAAAACCAAGTCTATTGGGAATGTCAAGGGATGGCCACGCAAGAAAGTCTCAATATGCCACTCTTCCTGACTCCATCGTCAGACGACGATGACGAGCTACGAATGGCGGATTTCATGTTAACGGGAATATTCAAGAACGATGCCTACAGTGGTGGAATAGCGAGTAACCAGGCCGATATGGTAATCATGGAGGACGATGCGTTCAGACTCGATTACGGATTCCCCGTCCATCAGGAAGCTACAACTCGTGCACAGCTACGAAGTCTAAATGAACATATCCGGGCGTTCTCGAAGCGGAATCTAAGTTATGATTTGGATGTCATCCCCGCATTCTCTGGGATCCTCGGTATGTACAAAACGAACGAAAATTTGAGCCTGCTTCACGGGATGCCGATCTGGTATGGTGATATCTGCGGCCAGTCCGGTGCGCAGGTCAGTTTCGCGCTGACGGTGACATCGTGGTACCACCGCGCTGGATCGAGTCATCAGCTCTTCGTAGCAGAATCATGTGAGCGCAGAACTCATCTCCCATCCTGGAGCTGGGCGGCGTGGAAAGGACCCGTGACGTGGCGGTCACCGCCGAATTTCGAACACGGTGCATTTCTTGAGGATTTAATCACCTCGAATGCGGAGAGCTTGAGGTTTCTCTGGGCGGCTGATGTTTATCTACATCATCCGGATCAGCAGACACCTATACATCTACGCGATATATCTACTCATACTCCTTCAACCACTCGGATTCGGGTAGGAGAAGAGAACCCGACTTTGATCAATATCAAAGCCCCTCTGGTATTGAAATACTTCACCCGCAAACCGACGACCAAACAATGGAGTTGGGTACGCAGAGCAGGCCGGCCTGGTCGCGAGCCTCTCAATGCTGATTCAGGAGGCTGGGACGAGACGTGGCATCGTATCGCTGGGCGACTGTGCTTCATTGCTGTATCTGTGCCAATGACAGGGGAAGAATGGACGAAAAGACATGAGGATGGGAAGCTAGTGAGTGTATTGATGTTTGCTAGTAGAGATCCAAGCTCTGAGCATGCTAGGGCGAGGTTTTTGACTTTGAGGAAGGTGGAGAGTGTGGAGGGGGAGGAGAGGTGGGAGAGGGTTGGAGTGGTGGCACTTATTGTGCCGAGTGTGTCGCTAGTGAGGTGTGTTACAGTTGGGGATTTTCTAAAACAGGTTCCTGTGCGTGAGGGAGATGGGGAGATAGTTGTTCAGTGAGGGTTATGCGGTATTCTTGCCTGGAAGAGAAGGAGTTATGGTTTAAGAATATGTATACTGCCAGGTCCGTGGGTTCGCTTAGACGGTACAGAGAGTAAACAAAGACACCCCTAACTACCACCTTTTCAATTCATCCGAGCCATCCAACCCACCCCCTGCTCTACCTACCTGAACTCAAACTCAAACCCTAGCCACGACAAAAGCAGCAGCGGCAGGTGCATCATTAGCATATGTGAGATGCGCATCAGCACCACCCTTGCCAGTACAGATGATATCGCCGGTATGGCAAATCTGGTCCGTCTTAGAAGCAGGGACACTGCCGACCAAGTCTGGGTAATCTGGGTCACCAAAAAGGACCACTAACACAGAAATGATCATCAGCTCTGCTATATATTTTTTGCTCCCACTTGTGCAATATGAGATGGGGAGGGGGAGAGGAGGGACTTGACGAACCAGCAGCGATCTTAGCCGTTACTGCAGCAGTAAGTTTCTCGGCTGCATTGTGCAGGATTTGTGCTCCTTGCGAGTAGCCCCCGACTACGATTTTGGTGCTGGGGCATTGGGTGCTTGCTTGGTTGATGGTGTTTAGGTAGGTTGTGGTTCCGGATGGAGAACCTCCTAGGAGGTATCTATTCAACGTTAGCATGACATCCTATTTTCCCAGACTGTGTAACCAAAAGTATCAAAAGCTCAAGAATGGGTTTTGGACAGCTAGATTCTAGAATGAGATGGAAAGGTTTACCCCAAAACAGAAGCATCATAATCAATGCCCTGGACGGTAACCTTATCCGTCCCCAAAGAAGCTCTGATAGCAGCTACCCACGCCGGACCAGGCGAGCTGCCATCTCCCATATTACCATTCTCTCCTGTACCCTTGGCGAAGAGAACAGTGACTGCTTTGCAAGCTCCCGACAGACCATTCTCATTGATGGGATCGGCTGGTGCGTCGAGAGCTACGAGACTGTTCAATGTTTCGATTTGCCCCATTGCGGCGGCTTGTTGAAGAGAGATAGTAGAACTCATGGTGGTATTGCTACTCTCACTGTCGATGTCGCGGGCGTGGATGTAGGGTAAGGCTGTCGCCAAACCCAAGATGGGGAGGGCGGAGAGAATGGTTGAGGTCTTCATCTTGGCTGTTTGGTTTGGGTAAGTGGGAGATGGATGGAGAAATGAAGGGAATTGTAGAGCAAACTGTTCAGCGACTTGGGCTTTATATCCTTAGGATGATCATGCTGCATTTTGGCCATCATGTGGTACAAAATATGCCAACTTGAATTAATCCGACCAGAACTCCGGGCGTAGCTCTTTGCAGTCCACACATCCGAAAACAAAGTATTTCTCAATGTAGATCTAAGAGTTAGCTTCTTAGCCCGCTGTACACATCTCACTCCAGAAACAAAGCAGACTTTCCAGAATTCCGTAGCCCAAGCTTTGGTTCACCAATCATCTACTCGCTTACAGACACTCCTTTCCGCTGTCAAGAGCACGAGTGCCAAAGTTGCATAACGGAACTGCCCCATTCAGTCTGGCTAGGGAAGCACAATTATGTTTTGTGAATAGGCGGGAGCGTGGCATTGCCAATCATGTATTCGGTACTTGCACGGGTAGTCGTTGTTGTACCGAGTGGTTCGGCGGGCGTACCTGCATTAGGAAGGTGTTTGTTGTTCTTGTGCTACTAAAGTGCTGCGGCAGTTGCACGGAGTTAGAGGGCCGGCATGTGATTTGCGGGGTAATGTATTTCTTTGATGGAACTGAACGAGGGGTTTTTATGCCCATGTCCGAAGTCTTGATGTTGCATTTCAAAGGTGTAGGACAACCCCGCTATGCGTAGAAGATATCTCAATTTTGAAGAGTAGCAGCTCATAAGTCGGAAGTGTTTAGTAGATGTAAACACAGAAAGTCAATTTATATAGAAAAGGTTGCGTTTGACTTCGTGAGAGTCATTGTTCAATACAGAGAATTTGCTGCAGATCTGAGTGCGGGGCAATGCAATCATTCTTTCGCTGGGCATGATGGCAGGTGAAGGGCCAGTGATGCAGCCCAGTTCAACTATTCCAAATCAGGTTCATGCCCGAGAAAGCACCAGACGTTGAGCAACTACCAATTGTCCCCACATTTGATAATAAAGCGACGAAAAAGTCCAGGGAGAAGGAGGAGAATCAAAACGATCATTTGCTTACTAAAGCAAATTTTCTGGTCATAAGACAGCTTGGTATCGGATCCAGATTTGGAGGTATATCCGATTTATTTGCTAAGATAATCGGGCTTTTCGGACCAAGTGAAATAAACAATCGGGCGAGTCAGCAACGTTTTGAAAGTCAAGACGAGCGAGAAAAAAAATACATTCAAAAGCAATATAAATCTTAAAGGAGTAATAGTTGCATAGACTCATAAGAGCCATAAGCTATAGTAAGATAAACACATCGGAATTTTCGAACCCACTCCACTCACATATTTCAGTGCTAATATGGCTTAAATTTCTTGTCCTAGCCCCCCGCATTCGAACTCTCATCCGGAGTCATTCTTGGGTCCATGGCGGTTGGAAACCTTACCTCACTGGCAGTGGGCACCGTCCAGACACCACGTCTGTCACCGTTAAACAGGAACAATCCTCATCAAGAAAATCACAGACATGACTTCCTTTAAAGTTCGGATCTTCCCAATCCGTCTCTTCTCAAGGGTGGTTTCTCATCTCTGGTATATCTGGCGTAAGGGAGTCGATGCCGAGAGCGATCAGCATCGACAAGGATAATTGGACTGCATTTTTACAGCAGAACGAAGCCAGTGAGCACAGCCCGAATATTTTGTCTCTTTCGTCTATGCATAGAGCCGTGGCATGATCCGCGCTCAGATACAAGAGTGGATATAACGTAAACAATTGGTTGGGCTGTCGTTCTAGTTCATTCCGACGAAAAATCAGCAGTGCGAGCGGAGAATCTACAATCTTCGACAACAGTGACGGGCTCTTGAAGTCTCTAGGATGGTCGACCATCGACAGATATGATTTGGCGACGTTGATGAGCGCGTGCAATGCCGTGAAGGTTACTGATTCTGTGCCGCACTGAATAAATACTTCTGAGGCTAAGAGCACTTCTTGGATAATCCATAGTCGGTTCCAGTAGTCATGGAGAAGAATAGCCTTCATGTCGAAGAGATATAGATCTAAAGACAACTTCTTTGCATACAAATGCTGTATCAGGTTGGACTTCATCGTTTGTAGAAGCTGGCTCTCACGTTGGGTCAAGAAATTCATTGCCCGCATCATCGCCTGATTTGTATCTCCCAACCACACTACGACTCGGGAGGCTCTAGCATAGATAGTGCCCACAATAGCCTTCTCATTTTCATTCCATAGCATGGAATTCCGCTAACCATAGAGAGTGAAGCAGTGGCATGAGTCTAATCTTCTCCAAAATCAATCAACAACCCTGTTTCTAAGGCTTTCTTCGCCACGAATATCAAATTCTTTCGATGCTGTCCAGATTCCAAATCACCGCACTTGCATAGCTCATGGATTTCAACATCAACCATATATCTTCCCAGCATTGGCTCAAACTTCCGCAGAAGCTCCACAATATCATTGAATCCCCCCTGCGCTGCAATAACTTCTGCCGTTCGTCTATACTCGTCCTGCTGGTCCCTCTTTGCCCCTCGTTCAAGTAATAGCCTCACAACGTCCAATTTTCCTGCCTCAGCTGCAGAGTGCAAAGCAGTATCGTTCGCAGCTCGAAAATCAAAGGGATCCTTCCACTTCGGCGTTGGGGTTTGGAAGTTGACGTCCATGCCGGCATCTATCAATACATCGATGATTTGGGCACTGTGGCAGTTGCTTATTGCATTCATTAAGCCATAGCTGTTCTTGTATTGAATGGTGGCTTTGGAGACGAGGAATCGGATGAATGAGGAACTCATGGTTCTTGCAGCAGCGTTGACATATTCCTCCGTCACTGTGAAGCCCCGGTCGAGCAGAAATTGGAGTAATTCTATGGCGGGGAGGTCGTTTGCCAGGGCCTGGGTAGCCCACAAATCAAGCCGTCTTTCGTGTGACAAGGCCTTCAAATAGCCACTATCGTTCGAAATGGGCAACGGCCAGGACAGTTCTGTATCTGGGTCGAAGATCGCATCGGGAAGGCCGTAGAAATACAGTTTGCAATCCAGAAGAATTTTCCAAAGCTCAACGGACGGCACCATGTCCCTTATAGCTGATTGAAGAGGGCGAAGGTTGGACCCAGAAAGCATGGACATGTGTTCGGTAAGGCTGGTTAGATATTCCAAGAGCTTGGAATTGGACGTCTGGCATGCAAGACAGAGAAGAGCTTCGAATATGTGACTGACTATTCCGAAGACGTGTAGATGGTGCAGAGTGGTGTGCAGTTGCAGCTTCACATTGTTCAATTTGCCAGTCCATGATTCGAGAAAGAGAGACTTAATGTCATCTGTATCTTAGAATGATTTAGCTCATCGGTGTATTTAGATTCTTCTGGCGACTTTCTCGACATCCGTTTCTACCGTAACGAAATGAATTCAGAAATTAAATTCGACATTGACTTACTTGCGATAGTCGAATTCCTTAAAGCCACCACACAATTCCGAATGGTCATGCTCAAAGGATCCAAAATCTTTGTTGCAGGTGAAATATCCTCAGGATGTCGAACTCCTTGCAAATGAGCAAGCATACGATCAAGATATTCCTCGCTGCTGATATCCTGATACCGGTGCGCTTCAGCACTGTAGTCAAAGCACATTGTAGTACCCTTCGAGAAATATGGTCTTGACATCTTGTATATTGCGGTGCTCAAATCCCATTAAGAAGAGATTGAAAGGAAAGTTCTGGTGTGAGAAGAAGAATCTCTCTTGTAGCCTTGCAACAAGGCAGGGGTGTCCCTTGGCATAGCCACCACCAACCCCATGGTTCGTAAGCTGTAAGCGAAACAGCATCCCTTTACGGCTGAATGCTCGGTGAGAGCATCGGGAAGGAACAATTTATGATCCAATTTCAAAAATATTCCAACCAGGTGTTTCCCAGCCGCTGGTCAACTGCCCCCAAAATTGTTTTAGTCCGTCCTTCGTCTCTGGATTTGTTGCTACTTAATCCGGTTTGCTTGAACCTGGGGAAGGCGGGGTTAGACTTTCAAACAATAGTAACATCGTACCGAAACTTTCCATCCTCGTGCTCCCAAAAATCCAATCCCTCATCCAAACACCCATCATCGAAATTCGCAAACTGTTGTTGAAAAAGCTCGGGGTCTTCGATGCTATTCGTCTGAAAACTCCCCCACCTCTCAAATACTGTGCGATCCTCTCCACGCCGCCTTAAAATCAATCCCGCGTACGAGCTCCACCGCGTGGTTTGTAGAAGTAGAAAGTAGAGCGATCCATCTGATCCCTTTGCCGTTATATGGGCTGAGTCTTGAAAAGAGGTTACCGTGTTTGGGTAAATACCGAGGCGCGAATTTGAGCGTTGGTTTCCAGAGATACACCACGTTGAGTTTTGTGGGGATTTCGATGATTCGGGTATCCAGCGGAGATATTGGGCAGAATTTGGAGAGAAATGGAGTCTGGGATTCCCTTTTCGTTTCATCAACACTGCCTTAGCGAGACAGCCACGGATTTTCACTGCTGTATCTTTGAGAGCACCGAACGCATTTTCTGGATTTACGAGATGGATATCGATGTCAAGAATCTCAGCCACAGGGTGGTGAAGCTCGGGGTCGAAATATACTGCTTCGACTGGGCATTGGATCGATGCCCAGGACCAAGATGGGGCTATGTACTCCAAGACTTTGGGTCCAGAAACACTGTCTTCGCTCACTTTTGATTCATCGGGATGGGCTCTCCACAGAAGTTGAGCCAAGAAGTTTTTCCTCCATAATCCGGCGCAATACTCGTCTTTCACCATCCGCTGTATCTCAACTGCTAACCCTGCAATCGCGACCAGTTTGTCCGACTCAAAGCTAAGGGTCGAGCGGGAATATTTTTCCACAATCTCTCCCCAGAGCTGATAGCCGTAAGCGGCTATAGTGTCATCACTTGTCGAAGTATCCAGGAACTGAGACTCTATTTTGGTAAAGAGAGTCTTAGTCTTGCTTACACCGGGAACGACATGTGGCAAGCCGGTTGGATAAAACTCGCAACTCGTTTCAGTACGGCATTCCCAATATAGCTGGTCCACTCCGAAATGCAAAGTGCGTGGGGATAGTAGGCGTTCCTGACAAACCCATCCCCGACGGTTCAAGGGAGCGCGCTCCACGTTGTTTTGCCACACTTGAGTGTTTACAGCCCAGTACCGTTTACCTAATTTAGTGTCCTGCCACGTAAGAGGTATTTTAGTAGGTCGTATAGCAAGAGGGTTGCGGCGCTGGAAAAGCCCCTCTGAACCATCATGAGAGCTCGTTGCCGCAATATTACAGTATCCACTGGAGTAAACCTTGCTCATTGAACTCGACTCCTGGGCCCAGTCCTCGGCGGAGTCTTGCATAATACACAAACTGTCGATCCATAGGTAGCGAAGACCGAGGAAGCGGGTCACTGCGAATGCCTCTCTGAACAGCTTGGACATGTCTCCCCAGGGGAGTCTCTTTCGGAACGAAGCAAGGTTGCTCGATAGGAGACGAGTGTGCATGGAATGACCCCAACAGTGACTTAATGTGGCGTATTTAGTGCCACGCTCAAGTTCAGATGCTAGAACGAGTCGAGGGGATCGCATGAAGTGTTTGCCTACGTCAATGAGACGAGAGGGTAGGTAAGCTGGATCAGAACGCCTGCAATCTTTGTGGCCTCTTGTACATTCTCGGTGCCATTTGAAGGCAGCTGCCCAGGCTTGCGCGGAGCCTGTGGAATATCCCAAATGCCGGAGAACAGATGTTTTGGACAAGTCAAAAGGCTTAAAGTCTTGGATAAGTGTCAATAAGGGTTCCAAATTTTTGTAATTAGTGAATGCACTTACCAGATCGTCGAAACAGTTGCAGTTCGGCTTTGAGGGGATAGGTGTCCATCGTGTGCTCCAATCGCAAAGATACTTCAACCTCTCCACTTCTCCATATTGACGTACAAACAAATGTTGTCAGACAGTTGAGTCCACACGACTTTCTGTGGTTAGTAATCATTCTTTGCTCTGAAGCGCTCAAACTTCCAAAAAGCACCGCACACAGTCCACACGAATTAACACTCGGCAAAAGCCCTTGTACTTCACAAACTTTCTCACCTGCGTTCCATTCGGTCCTTGAACAGTAGGTGGTCCTTAAAGCACGAATAACGTTCACGCAAACCTTGCAATTTCGTCTCCTCATCCACAACCAATCAATCCAATCCCATATCTTCTCTGCGATCGTGTGAAGTTCCTGATCCAGGAAAATTTCAGTCCTATATCCGGACATAGACAGCGCATTAGGATCCCTTATATCCACAGCTTTAAGTCTTGCGGGAGGCCGATGGTAACCCATGAAGTCCACATCATCTGTAGAGTCTGCAAGTGGCGGTGGTTGTAATGGGACCTTTTGAGGTGTCTTTCGTGTTGTGTTCTTTGTGACTAGTTTCTGAAGGCTATTTGCGGCTCGTGAGACTTGGATTGTTGGTAACGGGGACGAGCTTGCTGGCTCTGAGACTAGAGAACTTTGGTCATGATCCGTGAAGACCCACGATGGTGATCTTAAGATACTGTGGGAGTATAGTCGTGAAGTGGTGGAGGAGTCTTCAAATATTGAAGCTGTGGAAGACCCACCGTCATCGTTCCTCTGTGGTATCCACTGGCTGCTCATATTGTGCTACAGAGAGAATAAATGATAATATAGAAGATATACGGTAGCTAATGCGGGAAGCGGAGCCTAACGCCGTCGATGGATGATGCGTGTCGTCGGTTCAAGTGTAGATGCATTTCAGCTCGGGACTTCTTCGGGTCAGCCCTATCGCTGGTCCAGCAAACATCTTATTGTTCAAGCGTACAATCGCTTGTATCATCCGCAGTCGTTTAAATAGACATGGCCAAGAACATCGCAGTTGACTTACATGTTTCCTGGAATGTAGGCGTCAGGTTTCGTGTATATTTCACTCCAACTCTAGAAAGGCTTGCCAGATGAGGTAGCTGAGTTGACAGTAGTGTGATGATGGTCTGAGCTGGCTCAGGCGAGAGCAAGACAAGGGCGGGAAGGCACCAATAGAACACTTATGTGAATTATAGTTAGAATAACGTTCAAGGGGATGTGAAGGCCCTCCGCATGATACCTTACTAGTCATTGATGATGATGGCTACGGAGGAAAGTCTAGATGAGGGCGAAGCGAGGTTGTAAATTAGCTCCAGCTCCGGGCAGCCTTTGCGGGCCGAGTAACCTTAATTAGTTAGCCTACCCGCTTTTTAGATGAGCTTATTTCTGACATCCCGTCAAAACTTCATCCACAACCATCCTGTGCCTAAAGTCTTGATGTTTTCAACTCCTCAAATATGTCTCTGGTTAGTGGAAATAAAGGCAACGGAACAACTTCAAGTTTAATATGCATCGCACGGAGCCAGTGGTTAAGAAGTCCCATGGGAGCAGGCGCTCACATCCCAAAGTGAAGAGTGGGTGTCTAACATGCAAGTAAGTGGCAAGCCTTCAAATGGACATACAGACGTACTCACCAATCTCCCCCCTCAGAGACCGAAGGGTGAAATGTGACGAGCAGCGGCCGTTTTGCAAGCGATGTATCAGATTCGGCGTCCAGTGTGATGGCTACCCACTGCCGAAGCGTGCCAAAAGTGTAGTGCAACGACCAAAAGCGATACTGCTGCCCAAGTTCCACAACATTCGAACCCACCAAACTCCCTATGCCGCGCCTTCCTTAACTAAATTCGAAAGCGATGAAGAATCAATGTGCTTTACGATATTTAGCAAGAATACTGCATACGAGATATTTCCCAATGTGGAGATGGGCAGGTTAAGGTTGATGTTTCTACAAGCCTGCGAAGCTAGGGATGCGATCCGTCACGCTATTGTTGCGTTGGGGGCACTTGACATGACTTCTCGTGTCAGGTCTCAAGGACATATTCGTGATGCAGCGCGTCGTGACTTTGGAAATACCGCCAGTCACCATTATCAATTTGCAATCCAGCAGTATGCCAAAGCGATCAAATATGCACAGTTGGAAGGTGGAAGGGATTTTCGCACTGCTTTGATGACTTGTCTAGTCATTCTTTCGTTTGAGGGGTGGGTTGGGAACCATGAGGTTGCAGTGCAGCAAATCAGAATTGGGACGCAGTTGTTGATGGAGTGGAAAGAACGACAGAAAGAAATTCCAGCGCCCAAACCCAGTGATGACGAGAACGTCTTGGCTCATGTCTTCACTCGACTTTCTATCCAGTTGAGACCACCAGCCAAGAATCGGCCCCCTCAACCATCGGCACCCACATCACTTCCACCCCTCAAGATCGACGTGCCACAAAGTCTCCAGAAAATGCCACTTACTTTCATCAGTCTTGGTGAAGCTGGAAATTTCTACGGCTTGATTGTGAGGTTCGCGGTGACTTTTGTCTCGCAAGGTTTATCCCGGATCGCACGAAAAGGCAGCCTAACTGGCGCTTACACTCCTGGAGCTGCTAGTGAACCAATTCCACCGGAAGTTATCAAGGCACAAGCGGTGTTAACAGATAGTCTCCACCAATGGATGGCAGCATTCGCCCCATTGAAAAACGGGGCTGAATTCAAAGATCTCGATCAGAAGAAAGCTTGCATCACGCTCGAACTGCAGATGAAAGCTACTTACATGGGAACCATCAAATCACTTGCGCAAGATGAAATGGCGTTCGATGCTTATTATCACATCTACAGAGATATCGTGGATCTCTCCGAGGCACTTCTGAACTGTTCCCCGGCTTCCAAAGTCCCGAAGTTTTGCTTCGATTCAGGCGTGATCATCCCCCTGTGGTTTACAGGGCATAAATGCCGGGATCCAGTACTACGTCGGAGAGTTATCGCTTTGCTGTTGACATTCCCGCGGAGAGAGGGGGTATGGGATAGTGTTTTTGCTGGCTTGGTGATTGAGGTCTTGAGGGGCTTCGAGGAGGATTACATTGACGGAGGAAGGGTTCCTGGATGGGCTCGGATACGGACAACGAATTTCGATATTGATATTGAGAAGCGGACTGTAGAAGTCCAGTGCCAGCAACGCACGTCTGCTACGTCATTCGATACAGTGATCAGACGGAAGACGGTAGATTATTATGTCTACACAGGCATTACTTTGGAGCAGGTAGGTGCTGTTATTGCACGATAGACGACAAGCAACAAGCGACTCCAATGCAATGAGATGACATGAAAGTAATCTACGGAGGATTGAATTCCAGGCCTAGGTATGATGAAAATTATTTGTCTTTTGACATGTCCGTCTCGAAGCACTCTACCGCAAAATTCGCTGGTGGAAGTCCCAACATCACCGCTCATGGGCTCAACGATTTTCAAGCATTTCTGTTCCCAGCACAAGTTGGGTATTCTACAAATGGCAATCAGAAAAATACCTTCACAGTATCTTCCAGCCTAATGAACCAATTGAAATGGTAGACAAGCCACCAGATGACACTCCGGGCTCATTATTTGAAGCCTCACTTGTCCATCAATGGTCCCCTGATACGTCATCATTTTTGATCATCACGTTGCACAGTCATGGCATGGCAATCGATGCTGTACCCAATACATCAACACTGAACAAACAAGCGTTCATTCCCACCCACTAATTATTCCCCACGGCTCTTCCTCATTGCCAAGTTCCGCTTAGGGTCCGTTCTATGTAAACAAAGGAAAACAGTTTTACCGAAGCTTCAACGTGGCGATGACAAGAACCTACGTCGCTGTTAAATGATCGGCGATAAAAAAAATAAAAAAATAAAAGCCACATCTTACCACCTTCCAGATATGGATATGCCCACTTTTGACCTATGCGAGTGCACGGCACAGCCCCATCCTTCCCACTCTCTTATATAAGTCGCTAGTTCTCCCGACATAATCTCCTCCTTAACCTTCATTTTTCACTGATTAAACCCCGGGTCTCTCATATTATAACCCAGAAGGCTTTTAAGTGCAAAGGATACATAGATAGCTGGGCAGAAGATAAATGACTCGTACTGTGACATAATCCTATGAGAGAAATAATGATTTCTCCAGTCTCAAATTATCAAGGCCTTCCAGAGATAATCTATGGGACAGCTTTCAAATTCGAAAAGACAGCACCCCTCGTCGAAGCTGCGCTCAAAGCAGGATTCCGAGCTATCGATACTGCGGGCGCTAAAGGGGCGTATCGGGAGGCATTGGTAGGCGAGGGCATCGCAGCTGCAATTGCGGGTGGTGTTTGTACTCGAGAGGAGCTTTATGTGGGTTTTCAAAATCTAATGTCTTAAGCTCTGAATTTTCTATATCTCTGAGACTAATACTCAAAAACAGATCCAGACAAAATTCTCGCCTTACAAAACGGGTAAAGATCCATTGCTGTATCCTTATGACACAACCTCTCCAATCGCATCCCAAGTCATCGAGTCAGTGACCTCGTCTCTCGTCAACCTCGGAACAGAGTACATAGATTGTCTTGTACTGCATTCCATCTATCCCTCTATGGCAGAAACACTTGTCGCCTACAGGGCTATGGAATCACTCACCCCAGACAAAGTTCGCTCTTTGGGCCTTTCAAACATCGATCTCATCTCCCTACGCCACATTTACGAAACCGCCACAGTAAAACCAGTCACGGTCCAAAACAGGTTCACGCGCGACACGACACCGAATCCGATCTTCACACCCGGCTTACCGCACCCACTAGTTCCATGGGATCGAGACGTCAGGGCTTATTGTCATGAGATGGGCATTGCGTACGCACCTTGGGGAATGCTGTGGGGGAGTCTGGATAATTTGGATGGGAAAGGAAGGATCTTAGAGGAGTTTGGGAAAAGGGTAGGTGTTAGTAGGGAGATTGCATGTTTTGCTGCTTTGAGGGCTTTGGGGGGTTGGGTTAGTCCGCTTTGTGGGACGAAGGACGAGGGGAGGATGAGGGATACGCTTATGGGGCTTGAGATGATTAAGAGGTGGGTGGGTGAGAGTGAGGGGAATATGGAGGTGTGGGAGGCATTTATGGCCGAGTTTAAGGGAGTTGTGGATTTGGATGAGGGCCGAAAAAGCGATCCTGTGCGGGGTCGTACGGGGATTCTGAGGGCCAATGGAGATGATAGGCGCCAAGGGAGCGACCGCGCTTCACGGTGAATTTTGATACCGAACTGGAGCTCGAGTGGTGATGGTCCGAGGTGGAGAAAAGAAGTCGCAATTCAGAAGTGCGTCTTTCGGATTCTAAGGAAGATTAAAATGCGATAAAGTAGCGACAAGTGAGCTAGTTAACTAATTCGCTAAACGCGTGTATCGCCTGATTCCAAGTGCGAAGTGAATTTAGTAGGTAAGACCTTGTAAGCCTGCAAGTCCGTTATAGCAACAATGGACACGTGGGAAAGTTAAGCTGCTTATTCGTATTCTTCAATTTATTAACATACTCCATTTGGTATGGAATAGACATTGCAAAGAAGTTTTTGATGTCTCCCTCCTCTAGTGAACTCTCATCCCCCGTTCATTTACTGCTTGTATTTATCTCATTAGAAACAATCATATAAAGATATAACAAAGTAGTAGCCACTGTTTTAATTATCAAAAGAAGATATAATACAGATTATCACAGTTCAGAAGAAGATAAGATATAGTTAAGGCTGGGCTATCCGCTTTAGATTCAAAGTATAACTACTGAGTAACATCATACGAAACGATTGTAACTCTCCGATGGAAACGTAAAACGGATTCAAAAACAGTAAATATCAAGCCTTGCAGTCACCACGAGCCCCACCAAGTTGTCAATCCATTGAAATTCTCTGATTTATGGGCACGCCTTCCCAAAGCCTGTGCTAATCGAGCAGCAATCGGCTTTCTATTTTGAAATTTGTCAGTCCAATTACTTTGTCGGCGATATTTTAAAGTGGAAAAACTTACGCATTGAGCTTCAGTGACTCCTTGGTTGGAGCACCAGTCCGGCTTGAGCTGCTCGCAACGAGCATCACGATCCTCGATCAAGATATTGTTGTGCTGGTTCATGCAGCCTTTCCATCCACCCGCTTCCCCTCCCCAGCAGCAGTCTTGGCCAGGGTTGCACTGTATGTTATTTTAACTCGGAGACTGGGGTGTTCAGTGGGAGAGTGTTCTTACGGCTAAGGCAGAGGGAACAAAGATGGCCATGGCGGTAATGAGGATGGTTGAGAATTGCATCTTGGTGGACTGTTGGGATTGTTGAAGTGAGAGACTTAATGTAATCGAGGGTAAATTGAAAGTGATGATTGTTAGATGAGGATGAAGACGATGATAAGGATGTGAGTGGTGAAGATGAAAGTGAAGGGAAACCGGCAGGTACTTATAAGTAAGAGAGAAGGACGATATGTGTCGAGAGGATCAACTTCGTTACCTGAATCGTTGTCACGAGTAACTTACCCCAAAGTTGGATCTATTTGAGATGGGTTCTGAAGGAAGCTGCCAAGTCAAATCTGTATGTGTGACAACTCATCCTGAGTTTGAAATATAAGCGATTTGGAAAGTTCAACTATCCGGTGTTTTGTGTAAAGAACGAAATTCGATGGCGGTGAGTAGATTGATGGAATTTCAAGGGAGCGTCTGTCATGCTTGGACACAATCTTTGGAGGTGAGTCGAAAATAAACACAGGCCAGGTTCAAGCTCATGTAACACCCGAAAAGCTCGCTGCTCGCATGACCTTGCAGTTTGTGGATTGTACAGCACAAGCATCAACCTCAGCGGCGAAGTTACCCTACAGGTTACGAAAACCTTCCTCCAAATTAATTAATTGGATTGCACCAAGAAACGTTGCGAATGCTCAGTGCTTTCTTTACCTTGGTATTTTCATGGCATGAGTGAAATAATTGCATATCGCAGGGCCTTCGTGACTGTTGAATAAATTGTGGAGCTTCGTTTATTTTTAAACTTGTGTTTGAGTGCCTGCTCCCACCTTGGCACCTTTTAGAGTTCGTTTGGGCCATGATTCGTGAGGATTGACATCTCGCGAGAAAAACGAAAAAGATACGAGTTGGGACTCGTATCATGAAATCTGAAACGGCTGAAGAATTAAGGTTCGTCTGGTCTTGTGATGCTCGACAGGTACGCAGAGCGTAGTCCTTGTCTACAGTTCTTCTGGTAAATCATGGAAGCATTGGAAAATATCCAACTAAGGCACAGTTAAGAGTATAGTGTTCTTCAACCACTCAAGATGAATCTTTTTGGTGTTTCAGACCTGAAGAGTTCCGATTTTGCTGGCATCGAATGCCTTGGCGATCGGCTGTCTGGTCTCGGGATAAACAAATCTCCAGCATGATGCGAGGGCCGAAGGTGAAGAACTGGGGATCTCTTGAAATTATGTTTTTGTGGGAGGCAAGAAAATGCATAAGAACTGCTTGAGTCCCATCTCCAGACTAATCCATTATCACCTCAACAATTTCAACTGTCTTTTCACTCATTCCAACACATTCCAGTCTTCACACACAAATTCAGCTTTCCAACAACCCTGTCAACTCCAGTTCACCAACTTCAACATGCAATTCAACACTCTCCTGGTCACTGCCTTCATGGCCGCCTTCGTGCAAACCGGACTTGCTGTAAGTAGAACATTCCACCACGACCAAGGACATCATTCAACACAACTGACAAGGAAATAGTGCTCTGCTGGCCAGTAAGTAATGAAAATATCGTTCATCCTAGAGCCACAAACCGCTAACACTTCAACCTTAGGGATTGCTGCTGGGGAGGAAAAGATAACGGGTTGAGCGGCTGCGAGAACCAACACAGAATGGATCCAGACGCGTGTGGAACAGCTCCTTACATCGCCGACATGTGCCGCAACCAAGGCGTTACAGCAGCGCAGTGTGATGCTGATTGCTGCTCCATCAGCGGCAAGGTCGGACGGGCTTGCCCATAAGCGATTATGATTCTCAAGTCGGTGGGTGAGTTAGTCGCTCCAATTAAATCAAGATGATGGATTAATTTTGTCCAGCATTGATTGAGTGACGGTTGGTTTAAGCTTGATGGTCCCTGGGTCGGACTTGTGTTTTCGTTGTGTACGTCAGACCTCTTTGGGGAATTGCCTTCGTTTTGTAGTGTAACTGCTTTGGGGGCGTCTTAAAAAAAAAGATCTTATTATTTGCCGATTGTAAAATCTCATGATTAATAACTGTCGTAAGTTTTATCTTTGATGAATACGTGGCCAAGAAAACATTTAAAACTTCGAATTGCTGCCTAGGTGTCTTGAATGCTAACAGCTGCGAAGCCGTGAGGACTTCAGCAGACTGAATTTGAACATCGGAAACAAACACCAGGAGGAGATCAGAATATGCTTAAATTTAAGCTTTTCTAGAAACTCTTGTCTAAAAATACCCGGTGGTATGAAACCGCTTGCAATCAAGGGTATTTAGCTGGGCGGTCGAATAGAGTTTTATTTCTGTTTCCTTGGCTAACAAGCGAGAGGTAGCTACCCCTTCTGCCTTATTAGTGTATAAACTATAAGCTGAAGCAAGCTTGTGCAAGTCATGAGTTGCCGTACCTTCTGTAATGGTGCTTGCAGGCCGGCCTTTACATAGCACAACTTTCGCACATCATGTGGGGGGTGGTCCAAATCCGACGCAGTCACCTTTGTCGTAGGTAGGCATTGCACTTCCTCATTTACTTAAGAGTTGAGACTGGTGAATAGAAAGGGGAAAAGCTGGCTTTGGGAAGTAATATATATATTATTGAAATCATTGTCCAAATTTTACTATCAAACAGTTGGTGGTTTCCCACGGCGACGAAATACGAAGCTCATTTACTAATGCCAATGATTCCCTAAAGAGATGAAGGTTGTGGTTTTTTTCTGTCGGAGTTCTGTCTTCTACCAATCGAAGCAGTATTGAAGATCATCAAAGATATTACTCGCCTTCAATACATGTAATACTGTGCAATGCAGATGCCCGCGTGAGCATTTGTACACTTGGGATATTCAATCTCAAGGTAATTTTATTCTCGGTCGGGATATTACTCCAAGGAGTTCCTCCCTGTATGGGCTCCCTAACATTCACCGGCGGTAGAACCCCAACATGGCACCCTAGCAGTCCCCAGGCATCAAAGATATTTGAACTGCGCTGCTCCCGTAATGATGCGACGACGGTACAGCCCCCAAACCGACAGAGAGTATCCCCTACTCTAGCTCCTTGGGATGCAAAAAATATGAGTCCATTGTCGTCGAACACGAGGATGCAGTAGGATCGATTGACTCGATTTGCGGCGTCTCTAGCATCTGAGAGAAGCTGGTTGACAGCATCGGCACTGAGCCCGAATTATGATTCTTCGCAGCTGGTTGGTGGCCCAGTTCCATCCTGCAGGACGTCTTTTTCGAGGGCCCAACCGGGGACGGAATCTACTAAACGAATTTCCTCGTTCAAACACGCTCCCTTGATTGCTTTTGATGCTTGTGTGGACGGTTGAAAAGAATTTGGCAACGCGACATCACAAGTGAGAGATTCTAATCAGCCGCGGCGGAGAGGGGATACGCAGACCCCGAAATAGAATTGGAGGTGCCCGGCTCTTTGCACAGAGACTAGACGTGCGTTGTACGACCACTGACTTTTCCAGTGCAGGGAACATCCAGAAGATATTGACTGTCATTGTAGGCTTTCGATTCCGAAAGTGAAGCAACAACAGAGAGGTCAAAACAGCCGCTCAGCTCGGCAGAAAGCCACCTGTGGAAGTCAATGGCATCGTTTATCGAACTCTCTGATCCCTTATTACTGTGATGGAACAAGAAATGGGCTAACGCAGACCCTAATATGGCCGTGGAATGCACGGAATAGTCCACGGGAGTCGCCAGTACGCAGCAGGGCAATGCAAGAGCATGGAGACCGAAAATTTTGTCCCGGAGGTCTTGACAGGATGTTTCCCCGTATTTAAAGCTCAAGGTGCCGCTGGAGCGCTTCATATGATCCCCGTACGTCCGATCAATGCATATGTGAGCCTTGAACTCCCCATAATATGGCTCTGGACCCGTCTATGAAGAGACCAATCCACGTGGGACCAGATGTTGATCGCGAGGTACTTGGTGCGGATGGGTGCTTCAGATAGGATTTCCCAGTCCATTCCAGTATGGATGATGACGCGTTTTACTGTATAAATCTCCTGGATAATCCAGAGCCTTTGCCAGTACTCGTTGCAAGACAGGACACTGAGAACTTCAAAAGCATCCGTAGCCAGCGTGTCACTGTTGTGCCGCTCCAGACGCTTGAGAAGGAGTAAGGGATCATTGCTGCGGGGTTGTGAGCTGGACTGATGATATATGCCTAACCAGACAAGGACTTGTTTTGCGGTAGAGTAGACTTCGCTCATTTGACGGACTTGATGCCCTCGTTCCTGAACGTCGTCTTGGTTGATACAAAGGGCGTCAGCCCAGAGGACTCGGGGTGCGTTATCATCTCAAAGAGAGAGCAAGGCTTGGTGGAGGTTCTCGCGAACTGCAAATGGCTTTCCACCCAGGCTGATACTGAAAGTTGTGAGGCAGTCTTCGGGACCCCACATGTATGAAAATGCTTCATATTCGGGTTTCGATGAGAGTTTTGCGGTAATCATTGAGCATTTGATGGTCTTGTCAATGGAAGTCCTCGGACGAGGTTGGAGGACGAGGAGCCGGATATCATCCGAGTCTGCGAGAGGCGTGTACATGATTTGTGGGTGTGAAAATTCAGGCTCTGTAAGGCAACTCTTTTCATGCCAATATCTAAGAACAAATAATGACATTAATGAGGCTGCATGCAAAGCAGTGAAAGCACTCAGCTGAAGTTAGGGCCGGGTCACGTGTCGCTCAACGACACCACTTGCCCAAATACTAGTCACCTATGTGCCAACCTAGCCACAGAACCTTAGCGCTTTCAGCTAATCCACGCTATCCCCCCTCAGCACCTCTTGCTTCGGTAACCAGCCATGTGATCACACTAGCTAGCCTAGCTTTTTCCACATCTCAATTCCATTACATCTTAAATCTTTTTTGCAGCAGTCTCAAGTCCTACAACATCGTACTCTGATTTCATGATGAATTACATCAAGAGACTCTTCGTCCTCTTTCAACAGGGAATAAAATGCTTTTCTCGACATCCCGCAGTCAATGCATTAGAAAACTCGCCATTAGCTAAGCTCCCAAGAGAGTTATTACAACAAATTGCCAACGACCTTCCTATTACCGCAGCTGTATCATTTTCTCTCTCTTGCCGACAAATTCTTCTCTTAATCGGAACTCGACACCTTGAGAACTTGGCGACCTCCAACGAAACACTGGCGTTCTTAAAACTTATAGAACATGATCTTCAAAACCAAATTGTTTGCAATTCTTGCAAAAAGCTCCATAAGATACAAGATGCTAGGAAATACACCGAGAGGGGTCGACACATTTTGCAAGTAATACAGCCGAGTTGTTGTCTCGTCGACGATAGAAAAGCAATGGTTACATCATATATTCACAACAATTTTAGTACTGCTGTTTTCAAGATGGTAATGAAGCATTATCATCTCTTTGGATACGATACTCGAAGTCGCCAGCTCTTGAATCTTTTGTCAGGAGAATTCCACACGTCCGCCTGGGGTACTTTAATTCACAGAGAAAAAGCCAAATGTCGAATCAAAAATGGTTCCTTATTTACTTGCAACCGCATAGCTTTTGATAATACCTGTATAGGTATTGGACAATACCCAATATGGTTCTGGATATGCCCGCATCTTACAGTCGAATCGAAAAAGGAGACTACCAATCTTCGCATTACGAGTACAACATCGTATGATCCCTCCCTTGAGACGTGGTCATTACTATATTACGAAACCAATACTAGTGATAAAAAGATATCATGGAATATCTACTCGGGATTTCAGCGATGCCGATATTGCCGAACTGAATATAAGGCTAGCTTTGAGCATAATAATAATTGTACTATAAAATTTACAATTACTATTTGGAAAGATCTTGGGCAAGGGCCTGAAACCGACGAATGGAAAGCGCAACTTGCTCCCCAAAACCGGCTATCATTTCTACAACCAATTCAATTTCACGAAGGAGAAATAGCTTCTGTTTTTGAATGATAAGGGCCAAACTGGGCCGGAGATAAAGTCTCGGACTTCTCGTCAAAGGAGCCTAAATTCTTGGGATGTGATCGGATTGGACAATGCCTAGATGTGCGTTTTGCGACCTCAAATCGGTTCGCTGGTGGGATGATGGAAGTTTGATGCTGGTGGTTTGTGATGGGCTGGCATGTTGGAACAGTCATCTAGCTCTGCGTTTAATATTTCATGGAAGTACTGAGAGTCCCCGACGACACTTCGCGAGTCTGGAGGTGATCCTTGATATGGTGCGTCAAGACGGATTCAAGCAGTGTTATCAAGGGGATAGAGTAATCGACAGGAGTTGCCTCTCGCGCTGCAAGGCCGGAAATCTTGTCCAGTGGATCCTGGCAGGACGAGGTACCATACTTGAAGCAAAGCTCAACAGTCGAGGATGATTTGATTTTTTCCCTCTCGCCTGTCCCAACAACACATGTGTGTCATGTGGATCTACAATGTCTGCCGTTGAAGCTTTTGTTGTACATGCTAATCGAGTACATGGGTTTCAATCTCGACTGGTCTGGCATGGAGAACAATACGGGAAAGACCAAACCCCAACCGTCGAACTGAATAATCATGGACTCGCAGCAGTATCTGTGCATGACTGCATGTACAATCTTGGGAGTTGATGAGAAGGCCATACTCTTTTTTGAGAAAAGTCGTTACTCTGTTTGATGGCTCTTGTTATGTTTTGGTGGATTGTATTCCGAACACATTGTTGGTATCTTGGTTATTCTATGTATATACATTGGTTGCGCTTGATTTTTGCTACCTCGACCACAACTTCTTTGTATTCACTAACCTAATTATTTATAAATAATTGTGTTTATATTTTTAAAGAATCTGCCCAAGACATCCTATCCCTCCTCTTCAGATCCCTCAAAGCCAAATAACATTCATTACCACTCGCCGTAGACAGCTCTGGGAATTCTTGGACCACTCCATGGTCTACATAAGCCCCTTTTGGCTGGCCAGCCAACTAACTTTACTTCACGCTCCGCATGCAAGGCACTCAGCTGAAGTTAGCATCATGGCCACATATGGTTTAGGGGCCCCTAGCATCCACAGCTGAAAGTCCACCATTTGCCCAAATGCCACAGTTAACAATCCGAGCCTCCTCCTCTTTGACCAAGTTAAGAGCAACTATATTTGCCAGAGACATCTCCATGTTGTACACGTAGACCTTTCATCAACGTCAGTGACGGTGAGGCACGTGCGACGGTGCCAGCAAAGGAGATGGAGCTCACATAGCAAGAAGCTTGGGGCAGGGGGATCTGGGCAATGTTTGTTTCTGTCGGAGAGAAAGGCGAATCTCGGTTTGATGATATGAGACTATCGTAGATATTACTATTGCACGGTATATTCCAAAAATCGCCCAAAGTGTCTTTCATCTCTAACACGACCATTTTCGTCTTCAGCATACCGATGATCACATTGAGTTCAATTTGGTCATCAATCGGGAAAACCTTTCTCCCCTCCAGTGGTCCGTAAGGTTCTCTGACAGTGAACTTGATGATGGTAACAGCTAATATGCATCAAGACGGAGATTCTTTGTAGGATCGGGTGGACTAGAAGTGAAATTGAGGCAGCCTCAGAAGAGTCACATGGAATAATCGAGGCACAACAACCAGCGACAAATATCAATTGCGCGCAGGGGAGCTTTACTTCCCCAGTGGGACAGAGGACTCACTCTACATATTTCCACACTTGGAGACATTCGATCTCGGAGCTGTTTCCCCTGGTGCTCTGCCCACTGGCAGCGACACCAACTTGAGAGATGGAACTTTATGTCTACCCTTCTTTTACACTGGGAAGCTTGACCATCAAATATCTGCACGTGATGTGAGATATGCGCACCTCTACATGCACTTCTACCTCACTGAAAGAGACTATTGCAGTCTCTGCATTTCATCAGACATGCAAGTTGGTGATTCAGAACGTGATCATGCGTCCAAACTATTTTCTCTCCATCGTCATCGATACTGGTGTAACTAAACTCGAATTTAACCCTTTTCAGCTTTTTACAGTAGATAAGTTTGATGAGGCGTTGTATCTATACCTATAGGATCTTGACTTATTAGGAAAACATTCGATAAAGAAATACGATAGTAGGATTCTCAGAATCTCAAATCGGTCGTCATCAGTCTGCTGGGCAAATCACATGCGCTTGAGCCCCGCCCCCACTTCGCGAAGTTCCGCTTGCAAATGAATAAATAACCTCATGGAAGTCTTTGGATCGAACGAAAGATCATAATCTATCCAAGACCGTCTCTGAGCAACAATAATGACTCAACTGTCTGGCTTGACCCACCCTGCTAATAGAATTCATCCACACTACGCTGAGGGATAGTAGACGCGCCATTTTTTTCCGTCAAAGATTGGTCCAGCGACAGATTTCATTTTCTCCCTCGCGCCACGCACCCACCATCGCACCCACCAGATTCTACACAGGCGTTCGGATGGGCAGTGTTGGTGCACGTCTTGCTTTTGTCATGAACCTGACCTGCTGGAAGGTGGGGTGCATATTTATTCACCCCCAGAGTCAGGCTCACTCAACCTCACTCCCCCGGGGCGGTGCATATGCGCTCCCCTTGCATGTTTATCAAGCCCGATAGCTTCTATCCAGGGCGACGACGTCTATAAAGAAAGTAGAGTCACAGGAGACCGAACCGTTCTATACAAGGACCCTATTAACAAGTTGGAATTCGCTGTTCTCTTCTAAATTTTCTACAATACATCAATTCCTACCAATCATCTTAAATCTAAACCCGCACAACCCCAAATCAACGCAATCATTATGGCTGACAGAGAGGGCAACATCACGGACCTCCGCCATCGACGACCGACCTCATCAAGCTAGGCGAAGCGTCTCAGAAGACCCGCGAGGCTGCCATGGAAAGACGTCGCAAGAAGGATGAGGAGGAAGAGGCGAAGAAAGCGGAGGAAATGAAGAACATGTCACTGGATGCCGGGACTTCCTCCCAGACTGCTCGTGGCAAGGGTGTCTAACTGCTCCTGAACCGACGGAGGTATATTCCAACAACAGCCCTAATATACCGGCCTCACTAATCGTGAATAAGGAACCCAACTGGATCCTCATGCTCATCCATGTGAAGAAGACTGGGTGGCGGTGTTTGTCATGATTTTCTTAGTTTGGCTGTTGTTTCCAAAATCTGAATGCGTGTTGAATTTGCACATCCGCACTCGTTTAGATGAGGAACACAAATACACATACTCATTTGAAAACTACATTTCCTCGACTCTTGTGACATCTACGTTTGGCTCACCGCCTTCATTTTGCACCTCCGTATGGGTTCCGCTGTTTATGATTTGATGAAGAACCGCCATTTTGGTTTTCTAAATGCTTTATTGGCTGCCACGATGGGATGCATAAATTCCTTAAAGCATCCCTGAAGCAATCATGGGCCATTGCCGTAAAACGCCAGTGGACCTAGGCATATTGGTTGGTGGTGGCTTAACTGAAATACGGAGGTACAGCGGTAAGTGTGGTAATGGCAGGGTCTCGAATCAACGCAACAACCACGCACAATAAAGATACGAAAAAAAAAAATTTACATGTAGAGATTCATTTAAAAACTATTCTATGGTTAGAATGGAATTTTTTGAATGCGTAGTTATAGAGTTATGAAGTGTTAGGCTAGGGAGTCCCTACTAGTGCTATTACCACAAAGAACCGCTGTACCTCCGTACAACCAACAACTTAAAGAAGGGCGCTCGCCCCACCAACTCCGTCGTTCTCTTTCTCTTTATCTTTATCGCCCCCTGCCAATTCCCACCACCCGACTTCTACACTTCCCATACAATGATACCCTTCGATTTCATCGCTCAGAAGAACGCTCAAGAGGCGGAACACGGATTTATCCGCAAGATCGTTGAGGCAAAACACGAGATTATGTCCTTTGTTAATAATCGCCTTGGATGGAATGAAGCTAGAGAATTTCTTAATTATTTCAAAGGCTCGTTTAACCTCAGCATTGCCGTTAAGAATGCTCAAACTGACGAGCGTGCTCTCATTCGCTTTCCCCTTCTGGGGAAGTATATGAGCCGTGGCGAGAGAGAAAAGTCAAGAACGAGGTTATGATCATGAATTATCTCTCTGAATATACGAGCATTCCTATTCCACGTATATATCATTGGGGTTTCACTGAGGAGGGTCCACAACAATTGGGACCATTCATGATCGAGGAGTTTATGGAAGGAGAAAGCCTCGGTGATATCTTGAAAAAGCCTACGGAACGAAGCTGATCCCGCTGTTTTGGATCTAGATATTAATGAGGCAAAGCTCGATATTATCTACGAACAAATCGCTAGCTTTATGCTAGAGCTTTCGCGCTTGGAATTCCCGCGTATTGGGGCTATCTCTAACGTGTCTGGCGAGTGGGTTGTTGCTGAGCCACCACTGACGTATGATATGAACGAGGTCGTTGGTTTCACTGGCTTTCCCGCCGACTACTTTACGACTCTATCGTCATTCACTTGTTCAAGCGATTACTTTGCAGCACGCGCGCATTGCCTACAAGCACATCTCGAAACGCAACGCAATATTGCTTTCGAAGACGAAGACATTACTTGGAACCGGTACATCGCGCGCTATTGCTTCGGCAAGTTAATTCCTGCGCGTAGTACCGTCGACGATTCTAGGCCGTTTCGGATCTTCTGCGATGATTTGCGGCCTTCGAATATGCTTGTTGATCCCAAGACAATGCGCATCACCGCCCTACTCGACTTCGAGTTTACGGACGTCATGCCCGCCCAATTCGCCTACGATTTGCCCTGGTGGCTTATCCTTTAGTAGCCGGGCGTCGAGGTGAGCGAAGGAAAGTAGGAATTCCTGGATCTCTTCGAGCCGCGGAAAGAGCAGTTTCTTCACGCAATGGAGCGCGTTGAGGCCAAGTCCGCTATATCAGGGGAGCCGCGGCTTTCGGCTCGGATGCGGGAGTCGTGGGACAGCAAGCGTTTCTGGTTTAACCTCGCATCGAGGAGTAGTTTTGATATCGATCAAATCTTCTGGGAGGTTCTGTATCAGGAGGGCCTAGGTGAAGTGATGTTAGATACGGCAACACTTGCTGGGAAGGAGGAATTTCTGAAACGGAAGAAGAATCAGTTCAAGGCGTATTGGGCGGAGAAGCAGAATGACGCACGTTTTAATAAGTAGTTTTGGAAGAGCAGGATGGGAATGGGCACGTTGGATATCAATAATAAACACTCTTTTGCCTCTCCAAACGGAACCTGATGCGTGCTGGACAATCCCCTAAATACAAATTGAAGAAAATGCCAGCAAAACATGAGAGCCTAATGATCATAGGCAGCGGCCACAAAACCACCTTCTTTAACTATGCCGTTTGCATGTGTGATAAACTTCCCTCCCTAGAAAGAAAACTTGAAGACCCCTTCCGCTTAGAGAATGAGTTCCTCAATAAGTGCTTAAACCTGTAGTGGTCCACGCAAATTCTTGACCAGTTCTGGAGATGTGATTCAGTAGCTTGGATTTATAGCAAACATTTTAAAGAGTAGAGAATATTTGTCTGGTATTCTCTCATTGCTTCTCTCTATCTCGCCAAGCTACTTGAGCATCTTTATAGCGGCATCCCTCTTCTCTGGACGAATGTTTGCGATCATCCACTCACCATGGAGTAGTAGTAACCATATGCCAAGACCAAACATCATCACGAGTCCACAGCCCTAGATATCAGCTGAGCGCCCTCGTTTACCAGTACTGTAGTGGAGAAGGCTCTCGGTAGCTTCTTTGTCACCTGACCGGATAGGCTCTTTCCACAAAAAAGAGCTCAACACTTGAAAACAACTCAGCAACGAAGGACTTTTCATAGATATTATCTAATACACTTTTTTCTCCTCCCCTCCCTCGACTTTTAATGCTCTTCAGATATGTATTATCTTTAGATTTGATCGATCTGCGATTTCCTACACCTAGAATCTCTCCCGTACCTCACTACATGCTACCTCTCTTGTTGTGTGGTTTATTGGGCTTTATCCCTCCTACAGTACGAAGGAATCTTGGTAGTGTATAAGCAGGCGTTCCTACATCCCAAGGTATTAGTGCGACAGCATTTTGGACAGAGTATCCAAATCGCAAATCTTGGCCCGACAGCCTCCGCCGAGGAGGATATTTTCGGCTTTAATATCAAGGTGAAGTATCTCGGAAGGAAGGTACTCTATGCCGTTGCTAAAATCAATCCATATTTGATATGCAGTTTCCCCTGATTGTTGTGACATACGCTGTTAGTTAACGAACTTGAAAGGTTTTGCCTAACATATTCAAACTCGAGGAGTATGTCTCGGGCGTTTTAATCTACCAGTTTGACGATAGATGCCTGTTGAAGGGTAAGCCTAGCAACGAAGTATGTTCCGTTATGTTGCTTACACGATTTAAGACTTGAAAGCCCTATCTCATTCCTCCACACTCTGGCAGATTTCTTGAACCCAGCTCTTCCGCAAACCTTGATCGCCACTGCAGTGCCCTTACAGGTAGCTTCGAAGACAAGTGTTTGCTTTGTTTTAGCAATGAGCTCACTTGTCAAGGTACGAGCTAAGGGTCAAGAAGAAGTATGATTCATTAGGTTCTACGTAATTGCCTTCGTAGAAGGTGGTGGTTGCTGACATAATGGGGCTAAGGTCCTTCAAACATCACTTGCGGTGTGAGATTTGCGCCCAGGAGAGGATGCGGACAAGGTAGAATTTGCCTGTGCTAAAATTCCATCCTTATCAAGGCTTGTATCAATGATCTTCTTTCTTGTGAAACCCGGTCCTGGCGTGGTTATGTTCCGTAGTAGTGGTTGGCTGGCCCAACTGCAATAGCTCCACCTGAACGCGAATTTGAAATGCAAGCTCGGAACAAGGCGATCAATTTGGCTTCCAGTATCACCCAGTTAACCACTGGGCATCGGTCCTGGTCATTCCTGATCATTCCTGGCTAATTTGTGTCCGGTTGGGTGCACACTTTTGGTCTCGATAAGAGAGACACGGTTTGTAAGACGCAAGATGTTGCTCCGTTGCTTGCCGTGCGTTTTGTTCGGACAAGTATAGTTCTGTCATGGCAAATTGGAATGGGATGTGACTAGGCTAAGAAATTGTTCTAAGGAATAAAGATAAAGGAGATAGAGAGGACTGCTCGAGGAGGCTTAAGGCGCCTGAGGTAAGCTGGTCGAGTGATCACGTGATATATCAAACAAAATGCGATCTTTTTCATTGTCGTTTTTAGGGAGACTGGGCAGGTAAAGAAAGTCTGATGATTGGAATATAGAACTGAATGGAGAGCAGAAGTCCACGGGAAGAGAAGACATCTGCGCCCCCCTTTTAACGCACGTGTGATCGTGTGATGGGAAAAAGGGGTCCTGGAGGCGAATTCAGGGGCCAAAGTCTGCATGACGTCGAGCAAGCGGGAAGCCTTGAGCATTCTGAACCAAACAATTGCAGAAGAACGCGCAAGATAGAACTTCAAAACATCTCCTGAACGTCTATACTTTGTGTGGTTATGACCCTGAAGATGTCGCCTAAAAGAGTCAGGAGATGAACGCGAACTTATCTATTTATCATTTATCCACTCCCTTGAGACGAGACTTTTCGTGATACTTCCGTGTTCCAGACGCGATAGTATCTTCCACAGCTGGCTGGAAGCGTGTAGGCTTACCTTTGTGCGCCCCGTTGGAGAAGATGCATGGGCACGGTGTTGCCAAAAGTGAATAAAAGCAACAAAAATATAACTTCAAAGAGGCGAGAGCAGAACAATGAATAATTAATTATGCGTCATCTTGTGCATTCGAATAAATACATACCAGCCCAGCAAAGTCGCAGAGCATCAACACCCAGACCATCCGCCAAGACAATTATCAAGCTAAGCCCCTTTTGGCTGGCGAGCGAGCGAACGAACTTCACTTCACGCTCCAACTCCAACCTCCAGCTCCATCTCCATTCCACAGCACACCCCCCTCGACGACGGCATCATCAACTCCTACTTCGCCCTCACTAATACTCGACACAAGGACATCACGATACCTTCATCTATCCCCTTTGCGACAACCGCACACTGTTTGCTCTTTGCCATATCGCCCGAGCGCAAGTCTCCAATCCAAATCTGTCCCTCGAGGAGGAGGTCGCGTGTACCCCTTTGCGCCTCCGCGCATACCTCTCCATCAACATCTCTACACACATGCATGCAGTGGCTCGCTGATACTCATACGGGAGATGTTGGTTGGCAGCAGGCGGAAGAGGTAGATCGATCATCCCGTCACGATGTCTCGCCCCTCTGGTGCGAGCTTCGCGCAGTACTTCCCTACTGCTCCGCGGGCAGCCAAAGACAAGGCCAAGGAGAGAGAGAAAGTCAAGATATTCAGCAGCCACGATTCGCCTTCGACTCGACCTGTTGCTGACACGAAGGTCGTTCTTCCCAATGTCCGCGTTGATGATGCTCCTTCTCGATCCGGCGATGGCGGCGTCCCTACCGCTGATATTGCAGCTCCCCTCCTCGATGAAGGCGACTTGCTCAATGGCGTTGGGTCTGCAAGTTCACATTCAAGCACTGTATCTTCTGTCTTCAGCTCTGCTGCTCACAAGAACAACTTGTCCGCCACGGCCGCCAATAACAACCTCAGCACAACACCCATGACGAATATCGATTCTTCCCCAAATCGTGTTGCGAGCCCACAACAGCACAAGTCTGCCGCGACAGGCTCGAGCTCGACTGGTTTCCCCAGCGAGAAATACCTTACACAGGATGATGTCCCGTCACCGCAAAGCGCTGCCAAGGCAGATACACCTCCCGCAGACCCCCGTGTCTATGCTCGAGATCCCAACAGAAGTGTCAAGGGCTGCATTATCAAATACGACCCCCTACTCGACAAGAAGCTGTCGCCGAAGGATATGAAGAAGGCGAAACCCATATACAAGGATATTGGCCTGGTACGTATATCATAATCTGCTGCGGGGAGCGTCATCTTACTTGTGTGAATGTTTGGCTAATCAAAGGCTTTGCAGGAAGAAGATGACGCTCCCCCGGCGGATCCACGATTGGCGAAGAGAGGCGGAAAGTTGGATTATATTAATGTTGATTTCCACAACCCCCAATCTCGTCTGCGACATGCGCCATATCTCCTACGGCCTTACGCATACGACCCCAAGACCTCTCTTGGCCCTGGCCCGCCCACACAAGTTGTTGTTACTGGGTTCGACCCATTGCACAATTTTACCAATGTTACGGCCATCTTTTCAAGCTTTGGCGAGATTGCGGAGAGCAGTAACAAGCTTCACCCAGAGAACGGCAGTTGCTTGGGATTTGCAACCTTCCGATATCGCGACTCGAGAATTGTCAAGGGCGGCCGGTTTATTTCTGCCATTGAGGCTGCGAAGATTGCTGTGCGCAAGGGATCGAGTCTGCGGATCGGCTCTAGCAATGTCAAAGTTGAATTTGACTCGGAGGGGAATAAGAGTAGGCGGATGATGGAGAATTTGTTGAAGGCCCCGAAGTCCGAGCCCATTCCGCAGATTGTCAAGGCAGTTCCCACCGCTGCAGCGAAGACAGCAGACGCTGCAAAGTTCTCCGGCCCCCCTCCAACCGCTCCCAAAGGTCCTGCATCTTCTAGACCGATTTTCCGCCCACCGATTCAATCGGTCGCCCCCTCTGCGATTGCTCCTCCTACGAAACCGAAGCCAATCCGAGTTATGCCAAGCACTGAGCCAGTATCACAACAATTGATGCACCAACCATATATCTTCGTCTCTGGCGAGTCTGTTCCGTGCATGAATACCACCCCTCCTCATATGTTGAAGCGCATGAGACATTTCAACCCAGACGATGTCAAGATGGACGCTTTTGGATACTACATCATTTTCCCCAACTCCGAATCTGGAAGACATGACTGCGAACGATGCTGTAGAACACTGGATCGCACTCTCATGTTCAACTACACTATGATCATGCAACCGTATCCATGGGGCACTTCTGGTTCCCGAAGTGCTGCTCATCGTGCCGCCGAGCCGAGTCGCAAGCGTAGTCGAAGTCCAACCCTCAAGGATAACGAGGAATGGGAGAGGCAAGTCGCTATTGCTCGCAGACGAGAAGAGGCCGCAGATGTGGAAGTGGAGAGAAAAGAGCGTGCAATGAACTTCGATCCTGCCAAAGAAGCGATTGAGGTCATACGCAAACAGCTCAAGGTCCAGCTCCTGAAAAATATCCGAGAAAAGACGGCTGCACCTATCATACACAACTTTTTGGACCCCGCCAATCATACTGCCAAGCGACGAAGGTACGGTATAGATGATCCCAAGGACATGAAACTTCAACACATCTACGAGGATGACGAGAGAGAAGAGAGTCCTTCAGTAGGAACACCAAACTCTCGCAATGAAACCCTTGATCGCCGTGTTATGGGACCTGGCCGCATGAACATTGCTGCGATGCCACGCATTCGAAAGGCTAAGAATGGCTCAAAGTCTAGTGTTGGGTTCCAGGATCCCTTCGCCAGACAGCGACCAAAATCCAAACCCGTCATTCGAAGTCTTGCGAGTCATTTCATTGAGAGCGATCAAGAGTCCGAGGATGAAATCCGCTCTCGAGCTCGGGATACCGAAGAGCCCGACTCCCGGCCGAGAAGTAGAATGACCTCCGAAGACGATGATGCTTATGATGTTTTCCAGAGATCCAGGGATGCTAGAGTTGTTGATGATGACTCCATGAGCGAGGCCAGCTTTGTCGTTGGAGACGATGTTCCCACCAAGAAGCGAAAACTTGATCTACAGGTAGAAGCGGCCTTGAAACGGCAGAAAAAGACTGACGAGGAGCTTTTCGGTGTGGCTCGGGAGAAGATTGATGAGGTACTTCCATTATCCGCCAGCACTGCCGACGAGGAGATGCCGGATGTCGATACTGTCCTCGGTAACGAGCTCGATGCCCAAGCTGCTCTCGCCGAAGGTAGAAGAAAGCTGGCTGCCAAGAAGAAAAAGAAGTCCAAGAGACAAATCTTCGAGGAGCGCGAGGCACTCAAGAAGGAGCAAGAGGGTGTCTACTTGGATACATTCGACCGCCAGGCTAGCGAAATTCCTGACGACGACGATGAAGAGTATGTTACAGAAACAGCTCCGGTTGAGACGACTGTGGAATGGGGCATGTCTGCCGAGGTTCCTCGACCCACTGTGGACGATGACTTCAACACGATTCTCGACCTCAACGGCATTCAAAACCTAATCAAGGATGACGAAGACATTCCAGCCGCCATTTCAATCCTTAAGTCAGATGGTAAACCAAAACAGGGCTGGGCAAAGCCTTGGGCTTGGCGACAGGAGGATATCAAAGCTCTCAACCGTGATGGATATAGAGGCCTCGTCACCACCGATACAACGATTGGGGGTTACTATGTTCCCAATGCTTCTGGCTGTGCTCGTACCGAAGGAACTAAGAAGATTCTCAACGCCGAGAAATCTAAATATCTTCCGCATCGAATCCGAGTCTTGAAGCGACGCGAGGAGCGTGAAGCTCTTGCGTCTCGTACTGGCCGAGACTCTGCTGCTGATGCAGCCCAAGCTGCTAAGATTGCCGCTGAGAAGTTGGCGACCAAAGGAAACTCTCGAGCCAATCGTCTTAACCAACGTGCAATTGCCGCCGATCTTGACCGTCAAAAGAAATCCCTTGGTACTGACGTCGACAACGTTTTGAGTTTCAATCAGCTCAAGAAGCGGAAGAAGCTTGTCAAATTCGCTCGATCGGCCATCCACAATTGGGGATTGTACGCTATGGAGGACATTGCTATGAACGACATGATCATCGAATACGTCGGTGAGAAAGTTAGGCAGCAAGTTGCTGACCTCCGTGAGCATCGCTATCTCAAGAGTGGAATCGGAAGCAGTTATCTCTTCAGAATTGATGAGAATACCGTCGTCGATGCAACCAAGAAGGGTGGTATCGCTCGTTTCATCAATCACAGCTGTATGCCCAACTGCACGGCGAAGATCATCACTGTTGACAAAAGCAAGAGAATTGTCATCTACGCGCTGCGAGATATTGCTGAGAGTAAGTTCTTCCCCACTATTCCCCTGGAGTAAAACTAACACATCGCAGACGAGGAACTCACCTACGATTATAAATTCGAGCGTGAGATTGGAAGTACAGATCGTATTCCCTGCCTCTGCGGTACAGCAGCGTGTAAAGGTTTCCTCAACTAATACGCCAATTCTTTCTCATTTGTCACTGTCTTCATACATTTGCATTCAATCCCGGATCTCCCTCCAAACAGAACAGGAGTTCCCATTTTTCAGCAAGGAGTTGAGTTCATTCGCCGCCATGCATGTCATTTCCCCGAGTTTCTTCTTCTATTTTCTGCATGCATGCATACAGGCTGGCTGGGTTGGTCTGGTCCGGATGGCCAGGGGTGTGCAGGATCGAACCAAAAATGTACTCTTCGAACCGAGTTCCTTTCCCAGCGGGCGTTTGCTTTTGAAACCTTGTTTCTGTCGGGCTGGCAGCCCAAGATTTGAATGGAACGAGATGCGACAACGGAAGATGAATGGGGGAATAAGTAATCGGTCGCTTCATCAGCGATTTTATTTTTGTGCTGCTGGTGTTGGTGTTGTCTGCGGATTGATGGACGAGAACTGGAAGGAAGATACATGACACACCGCATCACTCACACATTGTATGATAGGAGAGCGAGGGAGAAAAGCGAACTGTGAAGAACTGAAGTGGATGGCTGGATGCCTATGTAGGGATAGTTACTATTGGTCGTCCAGGTGGTGGTTGATGAGATGAGAGGAGATGATAGGCATGCAGATTTGCGTAGCTGCGTCGACGGCAGGCATGGAAATCAAATAATTGAACAAACAAACAATCAAGCAAGCAATAGAATAATGAGTCCGATCTTACACAACTTTTGTGACGTGTTTGGGATGTGAGTGGTGGTGGTGGTTGTGTGCATGACCCAGCGCTAAGTTTCCTTGTCAACCAGCTCAACCTCCGCTCATTCATCACATTCAGACAGACAGGTTGATGGGATATTACTTGAACTTGGATTGATTTTCTTTTCTTTTATTCTATTCTATTCTTCTTGCCGTACATTGGATCTCTTCTTTGGAATTTCGGGCTGGAGATGAACATCATTTCCCACCTGCTACCTTTGTAATCCCTGCTTGTGCCATGAACGTCCCTCTCCGGCAGCTGTATCTGTCACTTTGCCTTCCTTGGACCTGATGGTAGAATGTAGGATGAAGAATGAAAAATGCAAAATGGCTGTCGTGGCGGGATTTTGGCAGCACCTCCGGTACAGTGAGATCTTCAATGGGTGGTGGTGCCGCGCCAGGCCCTTCTTGTGAAAATGGGTATCATATCGATCTCCTTCCTTCTCTCCCATCGTGTCCCAGCCCATCTCTGCTATCACGCAGCAGCTTCCCGTTCCCATCGTATTTCCTTCCCTCTCCCTCCCTCTCTCCCAATCACCCATCCTCTCAATCAAACCCAAACCCAATTCCCGACTTCCAAACTTCAAAGCCCTCTCAAACCCCCCGCGTGGGCACTCAAACCAAATGATTCGGCAGCAAGAAATTCGCGATCCCCTCTTTGATCTTATACTCGTGTCCACAATTCGCACACACAAGTCCCCCTTCACTGATCTGCGTCTCGAGGAGGAGGGTGTGTAATTCGGCCGCGAGTTTGGGGTCGCTTTCGAGATCGGTGGATGTTGGGGCTGTGGGTGGAAGTGGTGGGAATCCTAGCTGTTGGCGGGCTAGTATTAGTATACTCATGATATTTTGAATTTTGAACCTTAGATCTTGGTGTTAGAGGGAGGGGGGTAAATGTGAGGGAGAAAGGTACAAGGAGACGAACCTCAGAAGCAGTAACAATCAACGCAGCCCAATCTACCCTCGGCAGGACATTGGTGAGTAGTTTCTGATTCGGCGCGATGCTGTCGGATACCAGCTCGCAGTCCTTTGGGTGCAGTGGGAAGGAGGCGGATGTTGATTTGCAGGCTTTTACGGCGCAGGTTAAGAAGTTGAGGGTTAAGACTTTCATGGTTGTGGATTCGGGGTTGGCGAGCTGAGGTGAGGCACTTGGAAGTTGTGGTGGATTGCGGTGGGTTTGTTCGTAGGGATGTTCGAATGAAGGCGTGTGCTGGAGAGTTCGTGGTGCTTAGAGAGCTGCTGACGGAGGGGGGTGATGTGAGGGTCTTGGGGAAACTTTTTTTCCTGAGTTCGAAATGTCGCGGGGGAGATAAGATTAGATTAGATCTAGGTCATGTGACAGTCCTAGATCCACATTTGGCCCCCTGTTTGGTTCGGCTGCCACACGGGGTTTTGTAAACAAACATCGGGACTTAGTCAAAGTCGAGAATTGGCTTTAATCTTGTTGGTTCTTGGAGGCTTTTTAAAAAAAAAAATTGGAGAATCACCGACTCGATAGGATTACTGGAGCCCTACCTTTGAGCGAAGAGACTTGGCATGTGAATTTGCGACACTTCGCAACATTGGTGGAGTTTAGCTCCTTCATATAGTATCAATCAAAATATCATTCGGTCTCCCTATAGTCAAGGAATCTACTGACTTGTCCTTCATCATATGGTAAAAGCATCGAAGACTGCGCCAGGCCGGGGGCAGAGCGCGCAATTGGACCATCCACGTGAGTGGCTTGCTCGGTCAGGAATCAGGACTAGCGTACATCGGTCAGTTCTCCAGCCTCACAGCTCGGTCACTAACCACACACCGAACAAGAGCCGATTTACTTCAAGATGAAGACAATTCTATGGGCGTCGGATCTTTACTTTCATTTCATTATACTTGAATTTTGGTTTCTCAGAACAACAAGACTTGGGTCATACTTCGTAAACAATCGACTCAACATTCCTCGTTTCACGGCAGCCTTGCCAACATGGCAAGTGGAAGAGAATATGTCGTTGATATCTCATCTCGAGAACCCTCATTCGACCCTCCCAGTTATGCAATCTCCCATGGGAAAGACTATACCCTGAAATGGGAACCGCCAGCTGGTTCGAAAGACTTGGCCGTTGCCCTGAGCTATCACTTCCCGCTAGAGACGAGCATGGAGAGCAAGATGAGGGCGGCGACGAAGAAGTTTCTGAAAGAAGAGAAGAGAAAGCAGAGCAAGGCTGCTGTCCCTACCAACGCTCTAGCTCCTGTGGAGGAAAGCACTGTGGAAGCCACTGCCTTCCGTGCGCTTGCTTCGGACCTAATTTCCCAGCATCAGTCCGAGCCAAACAAAGACAACGAAGTTGCGGTTCTCTCAGCCGACACTCTTGGAGCTTTACCAGAAGCACACTTGTCGTCGTCGATTATGGTCAAAGAGAAGGAGCCGGGAACTACGGAACCGCCGAACGACGAAACGTTGGTGGCGTCTTCCTCAAATGTGAGAACATTAGCCAGTACTTCAGTTCAGCAGGAGCTAGAACACGACAAGGTCAGACATCATACAATTGAGCAAACAGGATCCATGAATGGGAGTGGTGTAGCATCGACAAAAACGTATCCACCGGACGCAACGCTGTCGGCGGTGGTCGAACAACCAACTGGGCCTCAACCAGGTCTCGACGATGAAGTACCTCAACGCCTATCGTGGGTCAATGGGCTCGAGCAAAAGGAGGTCAAGAGGAAGAAGCGTCGATATGGCACGATCGAAGCAGCAAAAGTAGCTGCCAATCGCGGAAATGCTTGTGAAAAGCACAGAAAGCGAAAAGTCAAGGCAAGTTACTCAGACCCAGCTGAGATGTGTATTCTGCCTCTGACATAGCAGTGCGATCCGGATTCGTGTGCAAACAATGGACTCCGGTTGTATCAGAGCAGCAAGCTATCCAAAGAAAGCATCTTAGTGCAGACAAACACTCCGCAGATCGAGCAGAAGGTCGTGTCCAGCGTGACCGGCACGAAGGCAACAGAAGGTGGCCTTGTCACTGGCTTGCCCCCTTCGATTAACACAAGTTTGGGAACTTCGGAGCCTCACGATAGATCAATCGCCCCCGAATGGGCAGAGAATAGCCTCGACAATGACTCGTTGTCTGTTTTTGGTCTTGGATTAACTCCACTGCCACCCCCCTCCGGGAATGCCTTCGACTCTTCGAAGAAGACTCACCAAATCGATACCGACGACGCCGTTCCCAGTGAAATTACTCGGGACGATTTGTCAGAAAGCCTTTCGGGGCCATTTGATCCTCTTCAATGCTCGAATGAGTTCCCAGGTTGGCCTACCGACCAAGCCGGGTTTGGCAGTGGTGGTGGCTGGGGTTCCGGTTGTCTTCATGAACCAACATATATGGATGACCAATTCGCAACAGGTAAAAACTACTGAAACCCTCGACTTCTTTGTTCCTCTTGGATAAAATCCAGCTGTTTCCAAGAGTATATGGAGTTCGCTAACTTCGGGAACTTTAGACGTTCCAGACGCTCCGAGCGAGAATCGTCATCCTCCTGACGACCCGAGTACAAGCTTCCTGACACTTGATCGCAACACATATGACACCACGATGACCATAGATTATTTCAGACGCGGTGCAGACTTTACTTGCGATTATGGCGAGTTGTTTGATCTCGATATCCCTGGTCCTAGGTCGTTTTTAAGCCTAATGCACGAGTTCATTTTCGATTTTTGTCGAGCAAAGATCACCGATTTAAATACCACCTTCGCCGACTTGTCCTTTGGTACCTAGATTAGACGAGAAATCTTCAACAGATATTGCAACATCCAGTCGTTGGGAAGTTTTTATTGCCGATTGCCAAAACATGGGGAGGAAGTTTGAAGAAAGAATTGTGTTGGCACATTGTGCATTATTTGTGTCTTTTTGATCACCACTTGTTGAACCAAATTTTGGTCAAGTCAAATCTAAGTTCAAAAAGATCTAAAATAGCTCCTTTGTACGGGATCACAACGGATGATTGTAGAAGTTCATTCTGGATCTGACGCCACGGGTTCTGCGAGCATCGGCTTAGCAAATTCAGGATGATTAACTCACAGCGAGCAGCAATTCTGCTCACATGCAGCTGAAATAACAACTTCTGGCTCATCTTATGGGGAAATTCTGGGGTCTAAAGCCGCCAAAGTCTATCGGGGACATGGGGGATGTAATCACGTGCCTATGTACTCTTCTCGGGCGAAGGTTGCTAGAGGCGGGGGGCTTGTGCAAAAACTAAAAACAGGACAAAACGAAGGACTTGAAGAGAATCATATAGCGTGGTTGAAGTCTTCTCTGTGGTTGCTCCCAGAAGTAGATATCCCAATCTCGCTTCTACCTGATGTTGAAAGTCTTCATGTAAAGTGAGGGGTACAAATTGTTTCGAACAAAATGATGAAGCTCACAACGGGTATTCCGGACCCCGAGACTGTCTGTGGCGGAGGAATAAACTTCAACATGGCGTAAGTGTCGGTACCACCCGCAGAGAACCTCAATATATTAAGGTACCTTTGTCTCAGGGGACCACAAGTTATTGTGAACACCAGTTGGTTGAAGCCAGACAGGACCACGAGTAGAGATCCACACTTGTTTTGTCCCGGCACACCCAGCCAACACCTTGACACTTACTGGCGGAAAGAAAATCGTGATTCAAATTAACCGGACACCGGAGTCTGTAGCTAAGCTTTCCCCCGAACTTTGCAATATATCTCGTTGCCTGTGCCAAGATCATCCACCAATCAACTGCTCGCTGAAGCAAGACATAAAAGGAGCGTTCATTTCTCTGGTTTCCTTTTTGACCATTGCAATTGTTCAAATATATATAATTCTTGGAAGCAAATTATGATGTTGTTCACTTCTACCTTTCTCACGGCGCTTCTGGGTACTACAATTGGTGTCTTGGCAAATCCAGTTGCCATTCCTGGACCTCTACCAACACCGCCGCCGAGCTTGAAAGATGCTGTTGCTAAAAGGGCTACGTCGTGTACCTTCAGTGGTTCTGATGGGTACTCTCTAGCTTCAGTATCCAAAGCATCCTGTGCTACCATTGTACTTTCTTCTCTCGCTGTGCCGTCCGGAGTTACTCTCAAACTCGAGAAACTCAATGATGGAACTACTGTGAGTTATATGAGCCTACCCTGCAGTGGGGTGTGTGAAGAAAATCTTACAGATAATGTAGGTTGTCTTCCAAGGGACGTCGACATGGGGATACAAGGAATGGGAAGGGTCACTGGTTTCGATCAGTGGAAACAAGTAAATACTGTGTGCCAAGGCATGCTTTCGGCTACTAATGGCCTGCTAGGATCACTATCAAAGGCGACCCTGGATCGATACTTGATGGTCAAGGCGCTCTTTGGTAAGTAATCCTTTTCTTGAGATGTGTGGAGTGTGCTATAAAAATTTCAAGAACGTGATGGGCACGTGCCTGTGGAGCAGCACGGTTGAGAGCAGCATGCTTGCTTGTGGTACCAAGTTTTAACGGTATCAAAACGGAATCGCTAATACTTAACCTTCTAGGTGGGATGGCCTAGGCGGAAACGGTGGAAAGATCAAGCCCAAGTTCTTCAAGGCAAACGACCTCACCGATTCCACCATCCAAGGCATTACAATCAAAAACGCGCCCAAGAACTCCTTCAGTCTCAATCGCGTCACAAGACTCACTGTTAAAGACGTCACTGTCGACGATTCCGCTGGAAATTATGCGACTGGGGGACACAATACTGATGGATTCAATATCAATAATTCAGACGGCATATACTTCAGCGGAGTGAAGGTGTGGAACCAGGACGACTGCATGAACGTCAACTCCGGGACAAACATTTACTGGACCAACGGCTTCTGCTCCGGAGGCCATGGACTCTCAATCGGCTCTGTTGCTGACGGGTCCGTCGTTCGAAATGTCACTTTTGAGAATACCGTTTTGGAAAAGCAACAACAGTCTGTCCGAATCAAGACGAATTCCGGAGCCGTGGCAAGCGTATCAGACATTTACTACCGCAACATCGTCTTCAATGGTGGAACGGACTATGGGATTATCGTCGATCAGTCGTACGGCGGCACTAAGCACTCGCCAACAAATGGGGTGACCATCGATAACTTCCAGTTGAAGAATGTTACTGGGAGTGTGGACAGTGGAGCTACCCAGATTCTGGTTGAGTGCGGTGTTGGCAGTTGCACCAACTGGGTCTGGTCGGGTGTGAAGGTGACGGGAGGCAAGACGTCGACTGCGTGCTTGAATTTGCCGAGTGGGATCTCCTGCTAGGTGTTCATCTGTTGGAAGTTAAGGGCTGTAAAAATTGGATCTGTAGATATATTTGTTACTCGGAGGAAAGAATTCTAGGAGATGAATCCAATAAAAAGCCGATTTCTTCTTCATGCGCAACAAGAAAATTGCACCAGCGCGGTTATCCCATGAAAATACCGAAGAACGAAAAAAGGTGGAGCGAAGAGTACGCTTCTAACATTAAGATTGCAGAGGTACACTGTTCAACTTAATAGTAGAGAACGTCTTTGTGTAAATCTTTAAAATCGCGAACAAACATGGGGGTGCAGCTCAGAGTAGGAATTCGAATTCTGCAAAAACTCGAACCTCTTTCATTAGGTCTCGATAGGTCTTGGATGAAGATTATATATGATGATATTTGCTCAGCATGAATGGCTATGCTTTTTTCGGTCTAATTGAGAGGAGTTAAGAGGCGTTGATGTCGGGAATGGCACTGGGAGTTGAGAGCGGACTGCTTAGCTGTATAATCAAACGTCATAATGGCCACAGGTCTGGAGCAGCTACGTCAATCTACTCATTGGTATTTCAAAAATACTTCCTGCAGTGTCTTGACTGACCACCGTTTATTAGTGGTCGGAAATCCTTCTTCAAGTGATGTCGTACGGATTTTCTTAGCCCCAGAGGGGATGGCTTGTCGGTGGCCTCGCTTCTTGTTTTCAGCGCCACGCTTCTGCACGTTGTGCTTCCTAATCCCCCCACAGCCTTACTCTTGCATCTCGTTTTAAAAACCACTGTGAAAAAGAAAAAAGAAGAGTGGCTGTGTGAACTACAATATCCTCTTATTGCACACCAAAATGGAACACAGCATTAGCCTGCCGGGGCCAAGTCATCGCCTCTTGGGAGACGAGGAGTCAACGCCCAGGGCCATAAAGCGCAAGCCTGTTGGAACTCCGCCAGTTACCAGGCTACCAGAAACATCCCAACGCCAAGATAGAGCAGAAGGTGAAAAACCGGCTCGAGGAAGAATCAAACCTTATCTTCTCGGCTTGGACTCCTGGACATGGGAGACTCTTGCAGCAGTTCTCTCTCTGGGGATGCTAATCGCCTTGTTCCTGGTTCTTTGGCGCATCAACCGGAAGCGCCAGACTTCATGGACCTTCAAATTCACACCGAATACAGTCATATCAGTACTTTCCACAACAGCAAAAAGCTCGAGCCTGTTTGTAAGCTCGGCCGCAATCGGGCAAGAGAAATGGGTCTGGTTTGGTCTCGGCAACCGTGTTGGCTATCCCGATGGTACCAGGCTGGCAGATTTACAAGTCTTTGATGATGCATCTCGAGGACCTCTTGGCAGTATAAGTCTCCTTTGGATGACAAAATGCAGGTTCGTCAACTCCTGGACTGTCACAGTACCCGTTTGAGACAATAACCTCAATAAGTAGGCGTCTTGCATCGCTTGGAGCTTTGGTGACTATCATTTCCCTGGCCATGGATCCCTTCACACAACAGGTTCTTGAGATCCAATTTCGGCAATCTGTTTCGCACAATAACTTGACCGTCGAGAGTGACGTTCAGCGAACCGAAAGATACAACTCATTTAGCTCGACCACTTTGGAACCATCCAATGGGGATGCGAACTTAACAAAATATGTTACCCTTAGCATGCGAGCGTCCATCATTAATGGACTCATGACGTCTCCGATTATTCCAATCAACTTAAAATGCCCTACTGGCAACTGCCAGTGGCCGGTTATACCATCTTTGGGTGTGTGTAGTGAATGTGTAGAGCTTTCTTCTATCCTCCTCCAACCAAAGGACCAGTTAAATGGAAACCCAAACCTGCCAAATGGTATCTTTGCCCTCAATCGTACAGGTATTGTGATTGTGCCCCAGGGGACGGCCGGTTCCATTCATTTCAAAGAGTCCAATGTCCCATATCTCTCGATTTTCGATATGATCATCACGAGAAATGAAAGCCAACCTATTGAAGCTTTGGAATGTGCTCTATGGCCTTGTATCCAAGCTCTGAACGTCACCAGTATACAGGGACTACCATCACAGAATGTCATTCGAACCCACAGCAACTACACGAAATACACAAACTACACATATCATGAATCTCCGACATCAATTAACCGGAACGGCTTCCCGATCGTTCCGACAGCCATCGAAGTGAATTCTCGAGCTGCAGCAACACCACCGCTAAGAGATTACACTTTGACCAGGCCCGATGACCCAATTTTCAACACCCTTCCCGGGGTAAGATACAGCATCTCGGTTATCTCAGTGAATGTCGTTTCCGGTCTCTTAAATTCCACATTCTCTGGAAATTCTTACGATAACAGCTCATCGGATGGTATTCGTGCTCTAATGTCCACAAGTGGCCGTTTTGACAATGTGGCTACCTTGATGTCGAATTTGGCAGATAGTATGACAAATGAGATTCGTCTCAGCCCAGCCCTTCAGCGCGACGACGGTGAAGAAATCAATCCTTGGCACGTTGAACAGTACGTCGGGGAAGCTTGGACGACCGTGGGGTTCTTTCACGTACGGTGGCTGTATATGATCCTTCCAACAGTTGTGGTTGTTATGTCTGTAGTTTTCCTGTTATTTTCTGCGAGAGAAAATACTGTCAGTGGCGCGAGGCTGTGGAAGGGCAGTATACTACCTGTCCTATTTCTTCCATTGGGAGGAGGGATCAGGGAAAAATTTACGCTGGAGTCGACTACAAGAGAGATGGAAGATTATGCTGATAAGGTCAGAGGCGGATTTGCATCTTTACGCATATCATAGTCATTGTATTGTTTTATTTCTTTTGGAGGAAATATTATGTATATGCAAGAGACATCCATGGTGTCGCTGAATACCTCCTTCCATTTCACATACTCTCAAGTCCCCACCATTTAGCTCCAACGCTAGAGAACAAAAAATAGTACTTCCGAGAGTAGATCAAACCGTACAGAGGCTTCAAAACACCCATCGCTATCCTTCATAGAATAAGATTTGAATCCTCTATGTCCTCGACTTCCCTTGAAACTTAACAGTTTAACCAATTAATAACCTCAGGACTCACTGAAATCTTATATGATCACAAGTTGATCCATCTTGCCATCCCTGTGATGATCGGGGAATTAGCATTTACTCGTTTACACTCGTCTCGGGGGCGGTATTGGAGTAAAAAACCCCCTGAACAATCCAAATTAAGAAGATAACTTCTGCTGGAACAACTTACAGGTTCGTGTTACCTGCTTTGCCTCATCAACCAACCCAAGATCGAGTAACATCTGTACAGAGCCTCTCGTTGAACTCTCGAGTGCACTGAAGATCCATGAATGTGTGTATGCCGTATGTTCGCCGATGAAGACAGTGTTGAATTCGGTCTGCCAGTAAGCGGGAAGGTACAACTGCTGCTGGGGGACGATTGGAACAGCCCAAGACCCGGCGTGGTGCTCGTCGTTATCCCAGCAGTGACGATCATAATTTCCTGTCCACATCTCATCTGCAATTGGGCCATGGAGCTCCACCATTGCTCGTTGAATATATGCAATGTGCTCAGCTTCAGGCATTGCGCAAGCAACCCGAGCATCCGAGGATGAAATGTAGGCTGCAAGCATCACACCAGCTGCATAGACAATATAAGCACCTCTCTTGCCAACGAATCAAGAATCGGAACCGAACGGAGCTCAGAAAACAAACTTACGACCGGTATTGTTGATGCCATATGACGGATAACAAATTTGCCCAATTCCGGGAATGTTCACTCTTCCACAACCTCCAATGATGGGATGTTCGAGATGCTCCCAGAAACGCTCCTTGTACTGGATGGCAACTTTGACTGCGCCATCAAAGACAAGTCGGTCAATTGCACGACGCATAAGAGATGAGTGTGGTGGAAGCTCCCAGAATCTCAAGAGATTAAATGGAACACTGTTGAAAATATGGTCGAATTCCTCGGACCGAGTAGCTTCGCTTGGATCGCCTCCAGTAGGGCGATATGTTACTGTGAGAGAATTGGTGTCCTCATTGTACTTCACGACATTTACTTTCGTGTTAAACATTATGCGACCCTTGATCAATGGTCTGAATGCTTCTGGTAAGCGACTCATTCCTTTGTCAATAGTTGCCCACTGGTTTGCCATGAAATAGGCCGTTTCGAATTCCCACATCGGCCATGCAACGGCTGTTGTGGTGACTTCATCGGTGGTGTTGAGATCAGTGCCAATCACATCTAGGGAAGTGTAAGTAACCCCCCGCCTTTTGAAAGTAGAAAGAAATCGAGCTTGGGACAACTTACGGCGAAGGTACTCAACTTCCGAAAAGTCAAGTAGGCCTTCCTCCACAGCTTGCTTATGAGCTCTGAAAACATTTCCTGCATAGAACTTGATCCTCTCCTTGTCCAGAGCTTTTACGGCAGCTAAAGAGTCAATGGCTTCCTCAGCTGCAGTTGCATTGGACCACGTGACAACGTCTGCCAAAGAAGAATTTGCAGCAACTTCCGCCTTACCTGGAATAGTGCCGTCGGGTCGTCTTTTGGATGTTGCTACGGGTGTGTTGTCGCTAGATTGGATCCATGGAATGAACTTGACAGCCAGAGAGGAATCATTTCCATTCAAGTCATTCAGGACATTGGCGAGTTGTAAGACTAGCTGTTGGTCCATGATCGGGAACGTTTCGTTGGTGTCTGGGTCTTTGATAGTCATTGGGAATCTCATTGGACCAAGCTCGTGGTATTGATACTCATCAGGAGAGGTGTTGTTCAGGTAAGTAGTATAAATGCGGCCGCCAAGTCTGCTGTCCGATTCGAGGATTTTCCAGTTGTGAATTCCCACTGAGTCCAGGATCAACTGCAAACGCATTAGCAATTTTCTTGGAAAAGATTCTAAAGTCTACCAGGTACTTACAGCAGTGTGCAGACCCGAAATCCCAGCCCCGAGGATACCGAACTTCTTGGATTTGACAGATGACACAAAGACATCGTCAGGCTCCTTTTGCTTCAAGTACTCCACCCCATCAAACCACGGTCCCATAGGATCCGCAACATCAGCGAAAGTTGTAGACCGCTTGATCACGCGTTTCGTCACAGAAAACGGTTCGGATGTACCGACTGGCTTGCTATCCAAATATGCGTGAAGACAACCCTCGACAACGTTCTTTGGGACAACCCAGACGAACTTGGTTGGTCTCTGATCCTCCCAGTCGGCGTGGCGCGCAGCAAGAGGGTGTTCGCCGATGTGAGTGCTGCCAACGCGGTGGTGGACTTCATCAAGTGTCGATGCGCCGCATGATCCGTATGCTATTGTGAGCTCACCATGAACGTTATGCTCAAAAGATACATTGATGTTTTGAACCCCGCCTTCCTCAACCGAGTATGGGCCTTTGAACGTCACAGAGAATCGAAGGATAGGATCGCTGGCCACCTGTTGGAATGCGGCCAATGCCAAAACAAACAAGGCTTGGAGATGCGCAAGATACATGGTGGCTTTATCTTGGGCTTGAACGATATATTAAAGGCTGACAGAAGAGTTCATTGCATCTGGGCCTATGATTGTTTTATATATCCTACTGAGGAGCATGAATCTTTCGGACTAAGGCCACCTTGCCAAGTGTGTTGAAAATGGCTCATAACATACAGCGACGGCTATCATTGCTACCAAGACTATACCAAGACATTCATTTGTTCAGAAATGCTTCTAATCCCTTTCACACCGCCGAAAATTGTTTGTTCATACTCGGGGTTCGTTATGTTGCCCCATTTAAGTTGACTTTCTAGTACTTGGCGGCTTGACTTGGCGAGATACTACCGCCCACTCTTCGACTATCCGTTGCACCTCCAGGGATTCAAATGGAGTTCCAACTCCGACAGCTTGAGGGGTCCCCCACCTTGCGCTCTATATTTCGTGGTTGCTCCATATCTATGCATCCAACATCTTGGCTTTGTGCACTTTCAACTTCAGACTGATGTTTTCAATAAACTTGCTCCACGAAGAATTTTGTTGTCTCTCCTCCCGTATCCATTTGCTCCGAGATTGACTATCTTTCGGTTGGCCGTGCAGGGTAAAGCGATATTATCTGCCGCTTTATGAATTGTCCCGGTTCCAATCTCTCTTCCTCACGACTGCACCAAATTTTGGTTTCCTTGCGAGATTATTCATTCTACCAGAGAGATTCTTCAGTAGTCTAATTTTTCTCACAACACAGGCTCCTTATGTGAAAACCACCAATATGAACCCATGGCCTTGAGTGTCTTGCTCTTGGCTGACAACTTATGTTTACTAGAGGCCGACAAAGAAGCCGAAGGTTCTGTCTTGTGATCAAGTACACTTCTCCCTGTCGCAAATCGAGCTCTCAAATCCTTTACAGCAGTGAGCAGCGAAGTTCCTTCCGTCTCCCAGTCTCGCAAGATGTGATACCGCAGACATTATCCCATCATGAAACCAAATAAAAAAATATGCCCAATCCATCTAACCCCAGTTCGCATAGTTATCATCACCCACAGCTTGCTTCAAGCCATCATGTATGAAGTTAGTAGTTGTCGTTGTGGTGTGATCCAAGAAACCCAAAATGTGAAGAGCGCATGAGATAAGCTAGTATCTAAGTGAGAAGCCAAACCCAGGAAGAGAGAGAAATTGAAACTACCCAATACCTTGCAAGAGTCGTTTCCTCCCCAGTGGATATTTGAGGCGGTTCTCTGCGAAGCTAGATGCCATGAATCTGTTGGGTTAGTAAGATGATACTTTTGATCTAAGCAACAAGAATTGAAAGTCAAAGAGCAAGCTGTCGTAGTTGCCAACGCCAATTTACCCGGTTCTGGAATGATGTTTTGACTCTCCATATCTGCTTCTCTGAACGCCTTGTCGTGGTCCTTAGCCGCTCGCTTAAAACCCTCCTTTTCATTCCCATTTACCTAGCACTCCATCTACAAGAACACCTGCCACTCTATATACCCCAATCGCAGAACCTTCAGCCAAGTCCCAGATCTCGTCTCTAGAAGCCACGGAGCGAGATCATCTGTCTAGCCGTCTATATTGCATTTAATAAACATGCAGCCACTAAGCAGCCACGCGGCAGTTTAACGAGCTCGGTAGTCCAAATAATGCGGGGTACAGTTGAGGATATACACGAAAGTTCGCTAAATGAATCTTGAATGACCAAGTTTAATTTGGGGATAAGTGTAGATGTGCCTAAAGGGACGGATGTTGAATTGAGAGGTGATGGCGTCCTGGAAAGAAGCTTGGGGGAGAGGTATAAGATGTCATTGATGTCCGTACCGATTTCACGTTGGAGCTTTTTCTCTGAGTCCTATTTTTCTGAGCGGGTTTGAGAACTTTGGGAGTCAGTATTCAAGATGAAGCTCTTTACTGCCATCGCAACTCTGGCTGCAGTGGCGAACGCGCATTATGTCTTCCCATCACTCATCGCCAACGGGGCATCGACAGGAGAGTGGGCGAATGTACGTCAGTGGACAGGATATTACTCAAACGGACCTGTAGCGGACGTTTCCTCTCTCAGCATACGATGCAACGTCGACGCCTCAACGAAATCCGCGAAGACGTTGTCCGTTGCTGCAGGATCGACGCTGGGTTTCTCTGCCAAAGCTAGCATTTCTCATCCGGGACTGATGCAGTTTTACATGGCGAAGGTTCCGGCTGGGATGACTGCTGATTCGTGGGATGGGAGTGGAAGTGTATGGTTTAAGGTGTTTAATGATATGCCGATAATTGGGACGAGTATGACTTGGCCCACACAAGGTATGAACCCTACTCATAGCACAAATGGGATGGAACAGACTGAATGGCAAACTGACGCTTGATAACAGGCAAAACTTCAGCATCATTTACCCTCCCCAAGTCTCTACCTAGCGGCGAATACTTGGTGCGAGCAGAGCATATTGCATTGCATTCAGCTGGCAGCTCTGGAGGCGCTCAGTTCTATATCTCGTGTGCGCAGATCAATGTTACTGGAGGAGGAGCTGGAACTCCTGGGCCACTGGTTGCGTTTCCGGGGGCGTATAAACCGACGGACCCGGGGATTATGATCAATATTTATTACCCAATTGTAAGCAGTGCTCTAAAATCTGTGGTCAACGAAAGAAACTGACAGCCGATGTAGCCAAAGACCTACACTCCTCCTGGGCCGCCAGTTTGGACTGGCTGAAGTAAATATGGGAAGAATGGATGCCTGTCTGATGGGGAAGAGGAGCCGGCGTAAAGAAGAAATGCTCAAATAGACGTATATATCTATCTAGAATGGAATTTGCTAAACAAATCAAACCTTGCCATGGCTGATGACCCAAGTGCCTTGGATGGAGACAAGACAGTAAATCGCCACGTGATATTATCCGAGGATATTGGAATATCGATCTTCCACGGCGCTTGAACACTTAGATAAAGTACTAAGAAGGAGATTCGACATTAGAGAACGCTGAGATGAATCGAGGGCTGCAATACTTAGAATGATGCAGAAAAAACAATGACAGCTCGTCCGAGACAGAAGGAAGCGAGCTGGGCTCAAGCCGACGGAGTTCATCAGCTTTATATCCGTCCTAGGAAGCAGTAAGTAACTGATACGAGTACCAACGCTTGTTGGGCTCAAATTCCCATTCAATGTATAATAGATGCAGAGAGAAAGAAAAATGAAGTCTCACAAGTCGGGAGCTTGAAATTTTATTGTCATCCACGTGACGAGGCTGATTTTCTGCGCAGTCTGTTCCAACGGCCATCCGTAAACTTTTTTCTTTCTCTTGCAGGCTCGATCACCAACGACTTACTACTTGTCCCAGACAATCAGAACAACAACCTCGCAATGGATACAATTATGGAAGACAGAATCGCGGATTCTACCAGGCATGGCCAGGTCCAAGTTCATTTTATAACCAGTTCCGAAGATCCTACGATTGAATTGGAGGAGGGGAAGAGGCAACTGCTTGTGCCTACCAGTAAGCAGAGTCCCAGCTCCAAGAGTATATACTATTGCTGATAATTATACGAAGATGTTCGCAGATACGGTCTCTCTCAGATCCTCAATTCGGAGTCTATGCTGAATACCGATGCGCCAATTCCCTTCGATTTCCTGATCAATGGAACCTTCCTCCGCACAACCCTCGAAGAATACCTCACTGCGAATGGTCTCTCCTCAGAAACGACTGTCGACTTGCAGTATGTCCGTAGTTTGATCCCGCCGTTGTACGAGGCAAGCTTCGAGCACGATGATTGGGTCAGCTGCGTGGATGTTCTGTCCGCGACTTCAAGGGCTGGATCGTGGGATGGTCATGATGTAATTCTGGGGCAGGAGCGCGTGCTGTCTGGATCATACGATGGACTGCTGAGAGTATGGAATAAGTCTGGGCAAGCAATTGCGACGTCAGCTTCGTCCAGTGCAGGAGGTCATTCTTCAAGCATCAAGTCTGCGAAGTTCATCTCACCCACGCAGATTGCTTCTGCTGGTCTGGATCGCACGATCAGGATATGGAAGTACGCGGAAGCAGAGGATCACTTCTCTGCTACACTGAAACCTACATTGGAGCTGTACGGTCACAAAGGTGGAATCGAGTCAATTGATATTTGGGGTCCTTCGAATCAAGTACTTTCTGGATCTACGGACGGAACAATTGGACTGTGGACAACCATGAAGAATTTAGCACCAGAGGCAAACCCATCACTGATATCTTCGGGCCCTACAGCAAAGCGCCGAAAGCTCACCACATCTACCTCTACCCCTCAACGTGGCCCTCTCTCTTTGATTAATTCTCACAATGGACCTGTAAATACTGTCATTTTCAATCCTCTTGACCATACCGTTGCCTACTCTGCATCTCAAGACCACACCATCCGCACCTTCGACCTCACCACATCCAGTCTCGTCGACACGAGAACAACCTCCCACCCATTACTCTCGCTGACTGCCCTCCCGGGTATCAGCCACCAGCTGTTAGCAGCAGGAACAAGCGCGCGCCACATCACACTCCTGGACCCAAGAATATCATCTCAATCCACACAGGTCATGACCCTTCGCGGTCATACGAACAAGATCGTCTCGCTCGCGCAAGACCCAGAAAGCAGATTTGGTTTAGTGAGTGGAAGTCACGATGGGACATGCCGAGTATGGGATCTGCGAAGCTCAAGACAGGGAACCAAGGATGAAGGCGGTGGACAAGTAGGCGAAGCTGTTTATGTCGTAGAGCGAGAGAGTCAGAAGGGTGGCAAGAGACCTGTTGGTGGAGATGGAATTAAGGTGTTTGGTGTGGTGTGGGATGAGAATGTTGGGATTGTTAGTGGAGGCGAGGATAAGATGCTGCAGATCAACAGAGGGAGAGGTGTCACTAAGCCAGCAAGCTCGTAACATAGTTGAAAAATATGGAGATCTATTTGATACCCAGCCAGAGGCTTCGTTCTTCTGAAAGTCAGCCGCATGGCATCAAGTATAGAGAGTCGTTGGATATACCTAGAGTCATGTCATGTACCGGAGTGGAGAAGGCACTGGGTCCATCACCAGAGGAGCTCTTTCCCTACCAAAGATGGTAATGGAAGTGTCATTTCCCTGCCCCTGCAGCCGTTCCCTTCGAAAGACATTTTCGTCCAACCTACAAATTCATGTTTTCCCCCTTCTTGTATCCCTCCCTCTCTCGCTCGTCGGGCATACTCACACTTGCCCTACATGATACAGACCCCAATTCGCGTTTCATTTGCCGCTCTTCTTTCAATTTATTTACTTGGATGCCCTCCTATCATTAGTAGTCTTGGAAGGGGGTGGAGCTTTACTTCTCACACTGGTGCCCGGCTCTATTCATAGCCAAACTGCGAAGCCACTTTGAACCTATCCCATTTTCCTTTTCGCATTTTCATATTTTTGCAGCACTGTTGTGCATAGCCACATCTTGGTTGAGAATATCACACGGGAAGTGCCCGCTATCCAAGTGGCCACGCTCCACGAAGTAAATGAAGCTCGAATGTGGCGGCATTTCAACCATCTTCTTTTCAAGGCCGTACTTCTTTGTCTTCCCGCGTTCCGCAGACCTATTCTTTAGGCTACTCTGCTTTCACCTATTCCTGCAACTGTCCTTGTTTCTACCTAAGTTTGTGTCTCTTTTGCTGCGATTGGCAGACGTGCGTGGCGGATGAGTCTCACAACGTCACGGCACGTCACGGCACAGCGCCCTTGACAACAAACACTTCGTACCTATGTATAAGCTTGGTGCGATATCTTCGATCCATTGACGTGTCTATGTTGCGGAACTCTTGAGGCTGTGCAGCTTTGCCTTGCTTTACGTTGTCAGTTGTCAGGGTCATTCATTTTCCAGTGGCTTCATGATCGTCATTTTCCCCCAATGCATTCAACCCAGTCGTTTTTTCTGCATCTTCACATCTTCCCATCTCCACATTTTTCGCTTCGGACATACGATTTGAATTGCAGAGACACATCATTTCCACACTTATATCTCCAAGTTGTTCTTCAATCATGCCCGTTTCGATAAATCCTATTTAATCAAACCCGTCCAAGGATGCCCTCGCGGGATAATCCCATCGGATTTGTGAATTACCGCCACCTACCTATCAAACTAGAGGCAACCTGTCCCAAACTCGAGAAGAAACCGATTTTATTTATTAGCTACACTCCCCAGCGGAGCAGTGAGAGGCTCTCGCAGACATAATTGCTATTCATACATCAAAATTCATTGCCTGAGAACACGAGCCTCTTAATTTAGAACCCACTTGACAAATACATGAAAGATTCATCCTGGACTTCCTTCATGCCATGAGTGTTGCGAAGTCGGATCACCCATCACGTCTTGAGACCAGCCAAAATTCCCTCAAAACACTTCATATCACTTGCCTAGTTCCCGGATACTCTCCCCAATTATCAAGATTTCCTATTTTTTTCCTTCTTTTTTTGATGTCCGGCGGCGGCCCTGGGGCGCTCTTCGTGATCCATATACAATTGGTTCCCCCCCTAGCGTTGTCCAGTTAACCGTAGCGAGCTCACTGTTGTGACAGGTGAGGACCACAGACTATCTGAGCCGGATGTCTTCCGAGAGTGTACTTTGACTTGCAACGGCCTCCAACCCCAAGATGTGTGCAACGAGCCTTGGCTACCCAACTCTTGACGATTCTGGATTCCCGCACAATATCCCGGGCTCTTTGGAGATGCCTTGCCTTGCCATCGATCCTCCTTAAGTTTCTTTGCCGATGCTTGCACTTCCTTTGTCTTGTCTTTGGGAATATGAGTTCCAACACACAACCGCTCTTAAGAACAGCTTGATATACCGTAGCGTAGTCTGGGATATCTTTTGCCACACTACTCGAAACACAACTTCACGATCCACAACAGTGGTTCATAGCACTAACCATCCTCCTCCTAGGAAAACATGCTTGCAATACCCCGGACTTGGGCTGATGTGTCCGATGTTGTTCTTGATGTGGATGCGCATTCTCCATTTTTGCATGTTTCGCATGGTTCCAAATGCCATCAGAGCATTGTCCCTGTAGAATTCGGTGGAGAGGCAGGAGGTCTTTTTCAACCGTTGTGAGAACATGCTGGCGTAGGAAATGATGTTTCGACCACCGAATAGATGCTGGCTGGGCGAGCAGGAACGACGGCACTTGGTAGGGAGGTCTATCTCTGCGAGATTGGAAAGTCAGGAGCTTACAAGCCTCGACCGGTTGTGCTGTGAGGTGCTCTGCAGGTCATGATCGCCGCGCCAATGTGTGTGAGGGAAGAACCGATTATTCGCTCAAAGAGTCATTCTTCCGGAGTAGTACTCGGGTGGATAGTTAGAAAGAAATAAGATCACGCTGGGAATCAGAATGTCGTCATTCTTATCGAAGTGAGATCTACCTTTGGTCTTAATAGAATTGTCCAATGCGAACTTCAAGTCTGAGCAGTTAACCCGAGTGTGTGTTGACTAGAGGTTGTCATGATGGCCCATTGTTGGCACTGCAGACGCAGCCCAGCATCGCAAGTGGTGTGTAGCCGCTCAAGGCAGGCACATGCTCTCGGAGGATTGCAGATGTGACTTTCGAAACCCGTTGGATTAACTTTTGCTACTTCTGGATCCTGCGTAG